>CM062813.1:405119469-405639354 GCA_031772625.1 Pinus tabuliformis
GCTTTCAAGATGGGCGACCGCTTTTATTAAGATTGAATTCGAGGAGGTTGATTACACAACAAATTGACCAAAATGAACATGCACGCAGGAATTTTGGTCACTATAAGAAGAAAGCTCTCTGAACCAACTTTCCAATGCTTGTCATGGTTCCCAATTTTGACTCTGGATGCTCCTGTTACACTGAAAACAAAACAGCCTATATCCTCCAGAATATGCACATAAAACTCAAAACCACTCCCCCCTCTTTTCATTGAGAAAAACTAGTTTTATAGCTCTCCAAATGCATTCTAACTCCTTAGGCTAAGTTTAGGGATGCATAAGCTTGAAATTAAGGTTTGTTTCCCTTGGTCTTGTCATTATTTGACACCTTAGGATAAACTTACATGGTAGTTTTAATTAGATAGCCAAAACTCCAACAAAAAACCTAAAATAAACCATATAATAAACATATCTACTAGTAGTTTAACTAACGACGCGAAGTTGGTTGACCGCCCATGTGAATAGGCTGTGGTCTAACCACAAATGGACATAGTTGTAGGTTTGTTCCAGCGGTTTCAGAACCCCTTGCTGACTCTGCATGTGACAGCTACCTCCGGTAGTTACGGTGAGCTATCAACCTCTTCCAATGCAGTCACGGTTTATGTGATCACATGCTGGAGGGAGTTCTGATGCAGCTAGTAGATGACGGTTAGTTTAAGATGTAACTCTCGATGGTTAACACTGTATCTAGTCACATGTGTTATAACCCCGAAAGTTATATAATCTCTGCTGCGATTTGTCTCTACCATGATAACCCCAATGGCATATCCCCTTATCCACTCACATGTGAATGAAGCTACGGTTTCGACGCGGTTTGGTCGACGTTAGGAGCTGCAGTCTATGTAATGTTTTTAATATGGTTTTGTTTGTAATGTTATGTAATGACCCGAGAGGGTTTGAAACTTATGATTTAATTCTTTAGGTTTTAGGTATATGATATTTTAATACATGAATTTTGATAGGTTAATGTATTAGGTTTTTAGGGCTTACGTTTATTTTTAGAACTAGTACTTATGTTAAAGCATCTCTTTGGTTTAGATACAAAAACCCATGTACACCTCTTTGTCACCAAGCGACATTGTCAACATCATATGACTACAAACCCATGTCGAAAACCAAACCTGCGAGGCGGATGGCAATTACATGTTGACAACCAGGTATCAAACCATATCAACATGAAAATCATATACATTACTGGAAAATCTGAACCATAAACATCACTATCGAAGCTAACGACACCAGACTAAATGCTGATGACGAAACTGAACTTGTACAACTGATCTGACAAGATCCTCCTGGATCAATCATCTCCACTTGAAAGCTTTTGGACGACAAAAGATTGACTTAAACAAATGGTAAATGAGTGTAGATCTCTCTCACTCTCCACCTTACCCTGATGATGTATCAATACATTCGATCAACCACATGAAAGTGATGACCCTGGTGATGTTGATCATGGCACATTTTGAATCGGTGACCTGTTCCATCCATCTGCAGTATGCACAACTTGTGAAGATGGTTAAACAATCTGTTATGAACATGAAAATTGACTTCTTTCCTTGAAATACCACGATTTAGTGATTCATAATCATCTTTGAAAGTAGTCTCTACATGATATTGTTCAATACCATTGACATGCATTAACAATCTATATTGCAGAATGATAGAGACAATCAAAGACATTTTTGACATCATACTAGCTACTTGACTTGATATAGTTTCTTGATTCCTAATTACTAAGTGAACTTGCTGCCATAAACCCATCAAACTGTAAGGTGAAAACTGTTGCAACTTAGTTTGGTTTTGAAAGTATTGAAATGGTTGTTGATTTGTTTGAATCATTGTTTCCTTATTCATTAAATGATGTTTCCGTTGATTAGCACTTTCCCCTAATGCATAAGTTTTCCCTTAGATGTATTGAATACTTTGACATTGATTTAGAAAAGGCTTTGATATGAAAACAAATAGGTTTCCTCTCCACTTGAAAAGAGGCTTACAAACTATTCGAAACATGAAATGAAGACATAATGCAAGAGAAATTTAACACCGACTTTCCCCAATACTGACCTGTATCCCTATAATTGATTATTTCCAAACTTGGACCGAATTGATTCATTATGACATTAGGAAGAAGATTTTTAGGCATCGAATGTAATTCATGTTGTATTCCTTGCTTACGAGTAAGATATTTTATTTTAAATAGAACTGGAAAATTTTCTACCTCTTTGATCAAACTATCTTTAAACTGAGACTCATAACTTGAACAAACATCATGTTGATTCTTATGTTGTTCCGTTACACACATGATTACAAATCTCTTATTGAAATTATTAATCGCTTCATCTGATTAGCAACAACTAAATTCAAGTGATTTTTACTTTGATGTTCCCTGACAATAAATTCAACCACATCTTTCTTAAGGTGATATTTATGCTCTCTCCTGTAAAAAATTGCATCACGATCATAAAGATAAGGACTTCCTAAGACAACTCCACATATGTCTACTGGAACCACATCTAATTCCACTTTATCGATGTAATTAGCTGTAATGGAAAATATTAATCGACACTGTTTTGTGACGTTTATCTGAGTTGATTTATTCAGCCAACCTAATGGGTAAGGTCTTGGATGATTCCGTGTCTCTAAACCCAAGTTCTTAACTAAATATTCAGATATTAAATTTGCTTGTGATCCACTGTCAAACATTGTATCTATCTTTGTGTGCTTAGAAGTTATCCTTATGTTAAACAATTCAACTCTTTTATCCTCATTTGAAGGATTTATGTTTGATGACGATGCAATAGTATTTGAACTTGAACCAGTGTCAGAATTTTTACTTGTCGAAACTATGGCAGTTATCCTCCTTTCATCACCTGAATTGGAGCCTAGATCTTGATGGACTGCTACAATTGCCTTCTTTTCATCCTTTTCCTTAAGGAAATTTTTGGGATTAAGTTCTGGATGAAGTTTCCAACACTTAGATTCATCATGACTGATTCTTTGGCAATGAGAACAAGTAGGTCTTTCCTTCTGAGCTATCACTGATTTCTTTCTTTTCGAATCGTTCTTCCCTTTACTGTCATTGGAATCCTTGATTTCCAACTATTTGGATGATTGCGGTGAAAAATTGAATGGTATGCCACTTGGTTCAATATGTATGGCTTGAACACACACTTCACCAAAAACATCAGGATTAAACATCAATAATGTATGTTGCAAATATGAATGTAAACTGCTAATGTATTTTAATAAATTTTCACATGTATCTAGTGAAATAACAAGTGCCAATGCTTTCTTTCTAAACTCCTAAGTAAACTACTGAAAACTCTTCCCTTTACCTTGCCTCAAATGCTGCCAATCAATAATAACTTGTTGCATGTATCCTAAAGGATAGAATTGTTTCCTAAGAGCTTTTAAAAACTAGACCATGAAGAGATGACTTTACCTTTCCGCTTTACATCTATTTGAGTTTGACTTTCCCATTAGATTAAATTTGTTCCCCCCATTCTAAGTGTAACTAACTGAATTTTCATTTTATCATCAGAAATGTTCTGAAAACGACAATACACTTCTAACTGCTTAATCCAGTTATCTAGCTTTTAAGGATTCATTTTGCCATCATAAATAAGTAACTCAAATTTTACATCAAGTTTCAAAAGAGATGTTTTCTTAGGTTTCTCTTTTGTTTCAGATTCTGCAATGGAAGAAGAAGAAGGAGATGATGGAGGTGAAGGAGGTTTATGAGCCTTGCTGTTACCTTTGTCCTTCTTTGATGTCTTTGATGAAGAAGTTGCATCTCTCGCCTTCTTATCTTCGTAAATTTCTCCCAACATCTAATGCATATTCAAAAATTCTTGCTGAAACTGTTCATCACTCATCTTATTTTCTGGCATTTCACTTGCATCAGATCCTGTCATGGTTGACTTATGAATGACTCTTCGCTTTCCAATCTCTGGATCAATCTCCTCGAGGATTCCTTCTCCATGTTGTGACTTCAATTTGGTTAAAATTCACTGAAAAATTCTACAATTGCAGCCTACTCTGATACCAAATTATATGATCTAAAATGATCATATGTTAAAATTGAAGTAGAATTGATTATGCCAACAATGAAATGAATGTTAACTTAAAGTGCTGAAACCGTGAGAATTGCTTGAGAAGAAAGACTTTACGATAGATGATATACATAAGCAAGATGAAAAACAAAATTGAAAACAACAAATACACAGTGATACCAGACATCAAGATTGGTTACGGAGTTCGTCCCTGATGGAGTACGTCTCCGGGTCCATTTTCAAGATGGGCTACCACTTTTATTATGATTGAATATGAGGAGGTTGATTACATAGAAAATTGACCAAAATTGATGTGCATGCAGGCACTTCTAGTCACTATCATAAGAAATCTCTCTAAGTTAGTTTTCCAACACCTGTCATGGTTCCCAATTCTGACTCCGAATTCTCTTGTTACACTGAAAATAAAACAACCTATATCCTCTAGAATCTACACATAAAACTCAAAACCACTCCCCCCTCTCTTCAATTAGAAAAACTAGGTTTATAGCCCTCAAGATGCATTCTAACTCCTTAGGCTAAGTTTAGGGATGCATAAGCTTGAAATTAGGGTTTGTTTCCCTTGGTCTTGTCATTATTTGACACCTTAGGATAAACTTACATGGTAGTTTTAATTAAATATCTAAAACTCCAATGAAAAACCCAAAATAAACCATATAATAAACATATACACTAGTGGTTTAACTAACAACGTAAAGTTAGTTGACCTCCCATGTGAATTGGTTATGGTCTAACCACAAATGGACACGGTTGCAGGTTTGTTCTAGTGGTTTCGGAATCGCTTGCTCAATCTGCATGTGACAGCTACCTCTGGCAGTTACGGTGAGCTGTCAACCTTTTCCAATGTAGTCACAGTTTATGTGATCACATGCTGGAGGTGGTTCTGACGTGGCTAGTAGATGACGGTTAGTTTAAGCTGTAACTCCCAACGGTTAACATTGTATTTGGTCACATGTGTTATAACCTCGACGATTATAAAATCTCCCCTGTGGTTAGTCTCTACCATGGTAACCCCAATGAATTATCCCTTTATTCACTCACATGTGAATGAGGGTAAGGTTTTGACGCAGTTTGGTTGGCAGTTAGGAGTTGCGGTGTATGTAATGTTTTTAATATGGTTTTGGTTGTAATGTTATGTAATGACCCGAGAGGGTTTGAAAGTTAGGATGTAATTCTTTAGGTTTTACGTATAGGATTTTTTAATACATGAATTTTTATAGGTTGATGTATTAGGTTCTTAGGACTTAGGTTTATTTTTAGAACTAGTACTTAGGTTAAAGCAACTCTTTGGTTTAGATACAAAAACCCATGTACACCTCTTCGTCACCAAGCGACATTGTCAACATCATATGACAACAAACCCATGTCGACAACCAAACCTGCAAGGCGGACTACAATCACACATCGACAACCAGGTATCAAACCATATCACCATGAAAAACATATACATTACTGGACAATCTGAACCATAAACATCACTGTTGAAGCTGACGACACCATACTGAATGCTGACGACGAAACTGAAACTGTGTAACTGATCTGACAAGATCCTCCTAGATCATAAGGGATAAGTTCCAACACTTCAATAATAACATAAATTCAAACAAAGTCTAGCCACTGTAGTTGGGTTTTCCATGTCCAAGAAGAAGATTTGATCACTCAATGATAGTTAAAGGCATGCTATGGATTCATATGTGTAGATTTATTCTATGTCAATCATCCCCATTATTTGTATACACACTAATATAGCTGCCATAATTCTTTAAAACATGCCAATGCAATGGGCCTCAACTGGTTCAATTGTGCGTTGATAAAATTGGTATAAGTATATATCAACTTAAAATATTCCAATCTAATAGATTATGCTAGGTTAGCATCCACTTGATCATCAACCTCTTATGGAAATTGAAATTTTCTATCCAGCAAAAGTTTTAGCTTTTTTTTCTTAACTTTCTTAACAATTAAACATTTTCTTGTAGCATGATAGAGTTCCTCATCCAAAGAAATGGTGGCTTGGAAATTCCTTCAAGATCACTCCACTTTAATAGTAAGTGGAAAATTCAAGCCAATAAACTATGTGTTCGTGTATTTCTTTAAACCTTGTTTATTATCAATTTAACCTACAACCTAGAAACTTAAGTAGTCACTAGTGAGTGAGAGGCATGCAAGTGATCAAGAGAAGTGGTGACCACATTTTTTTTGAGATAATTCTACCACTTTAGGTCTTCAAAGTGTGCATGTCATGGAAATATCTAGTTTTTCATATCCACATTAGTGTGTCACAACTACAAATTTTCCATATTACCTTAGTTAGGTGATTCTAAGAATCAAAATAGTTAGATGTAAGCCATCCTATTTTGTTTCCCCTTTAATTAGTTCAATATACAATTCCATTCCCAATTTCTAATTTCTTTTGATAATCTCCCTAGAAACCATGGGTCAGACATGTAAAGGTTTAAAAGGAATATAATGTAAAGGGACCAATGGATTATATCTCGTGATTGGGCCGAAGGTTTGCATTATGGCACCCACCTAGCTCTATGTATCTATTGGTTCCTCTATATTCTCTGTAGTTGTGTAGATTGTCAAAGCTTTATGTACCTTTTCTGTAGCAATGACTCTAGCCATCTTGAGAACATGTTAGTATCAAATCACTTACTTAATCATGTGGCTAGGGTATAATCATAGTGAATCAAAGTATATCAAATCATTCATTTCTTCATATTATTTTTCTCCCATGGTTTAATGTGTTCCATTTTTTCCTCTGATACTTTCTTAAGCTCCCATACTTGTGAAAGTCATTATCACTACTTTCTATAATGGTGTGTTTCAAAATTGGTGGAGTAGTGCTTGACTAATTTGTGTCTTCGAATATAATGGTGTGTCATATTGTTTTTTTGAAGGATCATTAATATAACCATCGCAACCAGGGCTTCATTTTTTTCTCAAATTTTCCTTCTTTCTACTTCTCTTCCTCTTCAATAGTGAGTTCAACCCAATGTTTATCTATGTCCTACAACCCAATGTTTGAAAATTTCAACACTTCCTTAATTTTTCATTTTGATTCTAGTTGGTAATGGAAAAGAAACCCTTAATATTTTATGTCTTGAGAGGTTTACAAGCACACTCGAGAGTACCTATATTAAATCGTTGACATATTTTGTTACTTTATAGATGGATAAATATGCTTCTTCCTAAGAAGATGATTGAGAATTTTCAACATGTATATTGCAAGGGAGTCACTAGATGACCCTATAGCCTGATATAGAATCATCTAAATGTGTTCAAATAATTGTAGTGTTATCATGTTTTATCCTTCACTTAGATGAGCCACCCAAAATGGGGAAATTTTCATAATGAGTGGGCCTAGTATGTCCAAGGGAATTCTTTGGAGAAAACAACAAATTTTCCTAAGTAGTATGAAGAAACTTAACACTAATATAGGGACCCCTAATATGAAATAGGGCTATATAAAGATAATATATAACAAGGAATGAAGACAACCAACTAAGAATCACAAAGTTCCCACTACTTAGAATATGCTCTACTTGCCAAACTTTCACGAACTCACACTAATCACAAAAGTAGTAATAGTAGCATTAGGACAATTGTATAACATATATATATATATATATATATATATATATTATTTTTCTCGAGGAAAATCCATAACTTTATTTATATAGATGAAAAAAATTACATTTTGTAGATACACATTAAGAGTGTATTCAAATTGGATCTACCCAGGTCCAAATAGTGGCCACAAAAGGATATCTTGATCTCCCATTAGAAAATAAACAAAATTTACATAAGTTAACCATAGGGGATCACACAAAAAAAAACCATTAAAATGAAACAAATTTCATACCTCATGATCATTCTAATAAAAAATCATAACATACAACCTAAAATTATACACCATCATTGTCATGACATCTGATAACAACCTATAGCATACGAAGAGAAAAGTAAAAACCAAAAGAGGAGAGGATCCACTAAGCCCGAGAGCCAAGCCTATCCATGAAAGGGAGATGAAATAACTTGAATTGATCATCGTTTAGGACATATTCAATAGACCAAAGGCCCCATTTCAAGCGAATGAGTTCCTTCGAAAGTTGATCTGCGTCACTATTTCATTCCCTATAAATATGTGTACAAGAAAAATTAACATAAGAATTCTTTATCCTTTGTAAATCCTCCAAGATATGAATAAGATGAAAGCATAAAAACTATTGAATTTCGTTGACCCAATTTATAACTAGTAAGAGTCACCAAAAACTTGGAGCTATTCACAACGAGGGAAAATTTTAAGGATGGAATTTTATCATAAAGTTTAGAAACCTTGGTGAATATTACTAGTCCCTAATATGAAAACTATAAAATGCTTGATCATAATTTTGTAGAAATATTTATATTTGTAATGATTTTATATTAGTCTATATAAAATTTTGGTGATTGTTAAGGTAAAATATTTTTGTATTTTAAATTTTAGGCAAATCATTGTTAGGAATAAATGGAAAATGGCGAATCATTTTTTTGGAAAATTATAAAAAATTAGCCCACCTACGAATATTAGCCCCTAGAATTTCCCCTATTCACAACCCTTATCACATGCAAAAGACATTAATGCGTGACAATATATAAGCTCTGTTAGGTTTCTTTAATCCCTAGCAAGTCCCATACTAACTTTGAAATTTTTTTGATTTGACAAGTAGAGAACAAAGCCAACCCACAAGATAAATTTTCACCTTACACAACCCCATTAAAGAACCCCGATGGTGGAGCATTGTCGGGCTCCTCAGGGAGAACGAGCCTGTTCCTAGAAAGGATCGAACTCTGATGAATGTAAGAAAGAATTTCCAAAAATTCAAAAGTGACCTAATCCGAGGAAGATTATTTGTTTTTAAATATTTACTTATTTCTTGCAATTCAAACGCCTCAACAGATGAGCAAAGGTAAGGCCTTAAACGATTTATTATTCCTGTTTTCAAACCAAGACCTCAATTTTTCTTCAAAACATGAACCTTGCTAAACACATCCCTAATAAGTAACAACATCACACATTTTCCAAATAAGACTAGGGAAAGAGTAGTTAGCAAAGAGGTGTTATACGGATTCAACATTTGACTTATAAAGTGAACACCAACAAGGACTAATCTTATGATTCCTTTGAAGCAGATCCTATGTAGGGACCTTTTTAGCTAGAATGAACCACATGAATAGCTGATATGTTGCTTGGAATTTCACCTTCCAAACTCCTCTCCACCACCATTACCCATCGTCCTCCACAATAACCAAATTTAAGTGTAGATACGCCATCTTGGGTGTATAAATTCTAGTTGGAAAATGAGCCCAAACTAGCTCATATCAATTATTTGAAATTCTGATATGGGCCATAAATAGAGCATCAATATAGCCCCTCCAACTTTCCCTAAAAGTTGGTTCGATCTACAAGTCCTTGGCTTAAACCGAATCTTGATGCCATAAAGTGGTATGACTAGGAGAATTTATATGAGCCAACCTTGAGACACCCCTGTCCTTGAGAAAATCAATAATATCCCGAGGCAGATGATGAGCCTAAATACAACTAGGCTAGGTATCTTGAACCAATCAAATGATTAACCCATTTCCAATATTCCAAGCCAATCCTAAAGCAATAAGATCTAGAGATTTTAGAACAACACACCATATAATTGAAATATTTGCATGTGGCTTATCCTACAATAGAATCTAGTCTTCAAGAGAAAGAGGATTTATATATTTATGATGGACTACCTATGTCCATAGGCTAGAACTAGACATGAGTCTCCATTCAAATTTAGCTGCCAAAGTCTTTGAAAACTAGAAATTTTTTTAAAGTGTCCAGCCTCCTAGCTTATTTAGGCATCATTGTGTGCTTCTAGTTAACCCATTGAAGAACAAAGTGATATTTAGTGCTAACCCAAAAAAAATTTAGAACATATCCTTCTATCTTTTCTCAAGGCCCCTCAAGGAATCCAAGTTACTAACATTAAGACGCAGGAATAGCTTCTAGAATCTATTTTACCAAAATCAATCTCCATACTCTTGACAACCACCCCAGGCTCCAACATTTTAGTCTGTTTTCCAACTTTGGTTATTACTAAAACCAATATTATTTCTTGTAGCAGCTTTGTTTCAGATGGAAACCCAAATATTTTAGACTTGGATCCATTTCAATAAAGGGAAATGGGAATGTACTCCTAATATTCCTCACTTCATGATTTACCAAATTTTGAAGTAAAATAGAAGAACTTCAGTCATTAAACAACATAGCCATAGCTACTCCAAATAGGTTAATGATTTTCGATAGCTTATAAACATTACTACATATGGCATTACAAAATATTAATATATCATAAAAAAAAGTAAATGTGTAAGTGCTAAAGAATTAGCAATAACAACTCCCTGAAATTTGTCTCTATGATTAGCTTCAACCACAAGGAAACTAAAACCCCTCACTACCAGAAGAAAGAGTAAAGGAGACTGAGGGAATCCTTATCTTATCCCACATTGTGCATGGAAAAATGGAGAGGCAAACCCATTTATAAGAACAATAAAGGACATCGATTGTATGAACCCCATCATGCTACGAAGTGGAGGACAAAACCTGTAAGATCGAGTCCTAAGAAAATTAACTAGAATAAAATTCCCTTTTACAATTTATGCAAGTTTGCTCGACCTGAAAACACAATGAAACAACAATGATTGAAAATATTTATCTCTCACCTCCTAAAATGGGTAACGCACAATACTAACCTATCAATAATAACCAATGTGGAAAATTAAAAAAACCTAAGTAAGTAAAATCATCTAGATAAATAGAGTAGAATAGAAAATAATGAAAGAGGGGAATGATTATATTAATTACTATCACTGAAAACATCATGATTACAACATAATAATCTTCAGGCCTCTAATTTCCAATAAGGCTGAGTGGGGAGGGGCTGATTATATTAAGTTCCAGGGGAAAAAATAAGGAAGGATGGATGGGAAGGTAATGGTTATATTAATTTCTATCAACAACAATATCATGATTACAACATAACAATCTCTAAGTCTCTAGATGCAACCCTAGACAATAACAATACTTGTACCCAAAACTTCCATAATAATCAATCCTTATAAAGTATGTTTATCTTTCTTTCTCCAACTAACTAACTCCAAAACAAGGTGATACATTTTCATTTATATCCTTTTATAATAGGTGAGGATATTTATTCAATACATTAGCTAGATAGGCCACTACTTGTGCCATGATGAAAACTTTGCAACCACTTCCTCAAAACTAATATCAATACTACCAATCATATTTGGCTATCTCCAATGATCCTCCAAAATGGGTCCCATAATCTTCACTGCTCCTTATGATTAGTGTGTTTATGCCACCTTGCCCTCATTTTATGCTGAGACCTAGTCATAGCCAAATAGGCCCCAACCATACATGTTGAATCACCCCTAATCAAATCTAGTTAACATTAGATTTAGTCATGACCTAAAATAAGGGGTAAGTTCCAACACTTCAGTGATAGCCTAAATTCAAACAAAGTCTAGTTACAATAGTTGTGTTTTCAATGACCAAGAAGAAGCTTTATTCACTCAATGATAGTTAAATTCATCCTATGGATTCATATGTGTATACTTCTTTTGTTTCAATCATCCACAATATATACCTACATACTAATCTAGCTGCCATAATTCTTTAAAACATGCCTATGCAATGGGCCTCAACTAGTTCAGTTGTGCTTTGATAGAATTAGTATAAGTATATATTATCTGACAAATATTCAAATCTAATGGATTATTATAACTTCACATCCACTTGATCACCAACCTCTTATGGAAACTAAAATTTTCTATACAACACAGATTTTTGTATTTTTTGCTTAACTTGCTTAACAACTAACCATTTTCTTGTAGCTTGGTAGAGTTCCTCATTGAAAGAAATGGTGGCTTAGAAATTCCTTCTACATCACTCCACTTTAATAGTAAGTGGAAAATTCAAGCCAATAAACCACGTGTTCGTGCATTTCTTTTAACCTTGTTTATTATCAACTTATCCTACAACCTAACAATTTAAGTAGTCACTAGTGAGTAAGAGGTATGCAAGTGATCAAGAGAAGTGGTGAACACATTTTTTGAGATAAGTCTACAACTTTAGGTCTTAAAAGTGTGCATGTCATGCAAATATCTAGTTTTTCATATCCACATTAGTGTGTCACAATTACAAATTTTCCATATTGCCTCATTTAGTTGATTCTAAGAGTCAAAATAGTTAGATGTAAGGAATCCCCTTTTGTTTCCCCTTTAATTAGTTGAATATACAATTCCATTCCAAATTTATAATTTCTTTTGATAATCTCCCTAGAAACCATGGGTTAAACATACAAAGGTTTAAAAGGAATATAATGTAAAGGGACCAATGAATATATCTCGCGATTGGGCCTAAGGTTTGCATTCATTAGGGGAATTTTGAGGTCTAAAATGGGCCTCCTAAGAAAAATGTACAACCAAAATAAACTTTATAAGAAATAATAGTATTTAAGATGATGATGTCAACTATGTGGGATGATTCACTATTTTTAGAGTAAAAGAGTAAAAAGATTAAAAAATAATAAAATAATAAAACTACTTTTTCAACTTATATTTCCAACTTGTAGGTTTTAACCCCGTACAGAAATTACTTGCATGCAAATTCTAAAACACAGAAAATAAACAATGCAAGAGCATAACACATAAAACACATATACATAGAGATTTTCCTCTGGATCCCAAAACCGGGACTACCAGCTTGATTTTTCATTATGCTCCTTTCAATGTTACAATACATATTTATACATGCTGAAGCATCCAATACCATGGACCGAAAACCATCGTGTCAAAAAACATGTGCGAAAATCATGCAAAAAACCATAGGTAGGTCCACCCAACCTAATATAGGGTCCGAAAAAACAAAATATTCCAGGGTGCTGCCCTGGACCCCATAGGGGGGGTTACCTGCACCCCTCAAAGCCCTTGTGACCCCCCCTGCTATGCAATCGGCGCAACGAAGGCGGGGATATGCCCCCCCTCTAACCCCCCAGTTAAGTACATGGGCTAGTTGTGGAAATAATATAACACAACCCAACATTCTCCCACTTGTTGTTTTCTTTCCACAGGGGGCCAGAAGAGAGCTTAGTCATTTATCCAACACTGCAACACCCATTGTTTCTCTACACCAAGAGAACTTCTTAGAGCTCACAGATTTTTCAATGCATCTACAATATTCTTTAAAGTGTCCACCTTTACCAGCAACACCTTTTTGTCTTCTATCATATCCCTCACAAAGTGACAATGAACATCAATGTGCTTTGTCTTCGAATGATATGTAGTTTTCTTTGCCAAGAAAATGCACTTTGACTGTCACAGTTTATCCTTATAGCTCCCTGTGCTAACCCCATACTTAAACACAATATCTGCAATCAAACTGCTTTCTTTATTGCATGAGTGGCTACCATGTATTCTACCTCTATAGTTGATAGTGCCACTACAGATTGTTTCTTACTCATCCAATTGATTGCACCTCCAAATAGGTTAAACACATAACCACTTGTAGATCTTCTCTGATCCAGATCTCCAACCCAGTTTGCATCATCAAAGCCACAAATATCCAACACTCTATCCAATCCTCATCTTCCTTGGTAGCACAAACCATAATCACTAGTGCCACGCAAATACCTAAAAGCTCACTTCACTGTTGTCCAATGCTCCTTCCCTGGTTTTGACATAAACCTGCTCAATGCTCCCACTGCATGTGTAATGTCTGGTCTAGTACAGACCATTGCATACATCAGGCTATCGACTACACTTGCATATGGAACATGGTGTTGGGCCGTGAATACGACCACTTTTTAAACACTTATTTTATCCATTTTTACTCTTTTTTGTCATGTCATTTATTATAATTTATTATATAAATCCATTTTATAATGATTTATGCTCTTATGGATGAATATTATTTATTCTCCTTTATTTCTAATAAATTTATGATTATGCACGCTTTTATCAATGATAGTTTTAAGAATTTGGTTGTAATATTGTTCACCATTTTTAGCCTCCAATACAATTTCGAGATTGAAGATTTGATCATTAAATATTCCAACTCAGAAATTCAATGGAATAAGAAGTGACAGTTTTGTGGTTGAGATTTTGGGCAAATGAAGAAGAATCTGGAAAATCCGGAAAATGGGTTTTGTCTAGAACGAACAAAATTAACTTTAAATAAGAATGGTTTTCCAAAATTCAGCTTGTATTGATAGAAACGCAGGATTATTTGAGCATGATTTTCTTAGATTTGTTATGTGGCCATTTTCCAAATCTCAGCTGCAAAGCCAAATTCGCCTTGCTCTTGTTGAAAGATGGATGGAGATATATTTCTTGTTGATCAATTGGTTAGAAACAATCCAACTTTGTAATAGAAATCATGTTGTAATTATCTCTGTTGTAACTGCTCTTAGATCTCTCTTTATTTAAATGAAAACAGAGATCAGAGATAAGAATGGAGAATTAAGGATTCAGAATTCGAGATTTAAGAATGATGATGGGTTATTCATGATGGATAGGATAGAATAGGAGGAAAAGGAGATTGTTGCATTGCCATTGTAATTCTCAAAGCTTTTGCTGTTGTAATGATTTCATAATTTGATGATTATTATATGATTTGGGAGTTGCTGTTCATTCACCTTATATGAAGTAACCCAGCAGCGTCCGCTAGCGGATATGGGCCCAGCTTCTGGTGGATTACACTGCTGCTGTGTATTATAGCTTTACAATTGCTGCCGTGTGATGGTTTGATTTAATTCTTATTTCTTTGAATTGCATTACTTTACAGTTTCAGGTTTTTGCAGCATGTTGTTATAGTATTTTATGAAATTGTTTTATTGCACAAGTTGAGATTGAATCATGTGGCTGTTATTTTCCATCATAACAGAGATTATTATCCTTTTCAATGTATATTTTTATGCTATTCATTTCAAATGTAAAGCTTCGTTGTTCATTTCAGACTTTCATATTCATTGCAGATTATTGGTTATTCGATTCCATTAATTAGAATTTGTTGTTCAGATTTATTAAATAGGATTCACTGTTTAATTCCTTTAATTACAGTTTGCTACCTATTTACTTTGGCGTTAATTTCTGATTAATTGCAAAGAGTTTGCTTTTAAAGAGTTTTTATAATTTACTTTTAGTAACAGCTTTAGTTCAATTTCTATTTCCTTTTAATTGCTTTGAAGCGGGACTGTCAACTCTAAAGAACATTGGTTATTGCTTCCTCATTCCCAGATTGATCATCTTGTTCCAATTTGATTTCGATTGCATAAATCTCTAGAGGAATGAGTTATTGCTATTGTATCCTCGATTGATGGTTGTTTGAGTGAATGATTTAGTTGCAGAGCATTTGAGTTTCTTGCCATTACAATTAGATTTTGTTTCCAGCATTCATTTACTTTTGCATCTTAAACACTATACTGCAAAACATTACTCTTGAGAAAATAGCCGCCTCAGACTCAGTACACTCTTGAAATAGAAAGTCGTCGCTGGGTTGACAATTAATGTGAAGATAATTAGGAGTTAAAAAGACACCTTTTATCTCTCAATATTTTGGCATCGTTGCCGGGGAGAGTGTAGCCATTTCTAAAGAGTAGTGTGCATCTGATGAGTGCCTGTTAGGAAGGAATTGGGTATTAAAAATGGAAGGTAAGAACTTGTCTACGGAACATGCAAAATCCTTGCTCCCCTACCCACTTTTCAACAGAATTGTTAACGAACTTAGGGTAAATGTTTGAATTTTTGTGTGAATAACTAAAAAAATAGAAATTTTGAGAAACAAATCTCATGATTTCACTCAAGTGGTGATGTAAACACCACCCATTTCACTAACCAATTGACAGGAACATTTGAAGAAAGAGCTTCAAATAAATACATGAAGAACATCTTCTATTATGGTAAGAAATGGCTCACATTTCTACTTTTGAATTTCCTATCAAAGATCTAGGAGGAGTGACACAAATGCACATAATTCCCCCATCTTCTCTACCGAATTTTCATGGTTTAGCAAATGAAGATCTAGATACATTGTTATTTGAGTTCGAAAAGCTTTGTAGAGGATATTATTATTGTACTAATGATCAAAGGTTGAAAGTGTTTCCTCTTACTCTAAAAGGAGCATCTCTCCATTGGTTCATGAGCCTAGGTGGGAACTGCATTCAAACATGGGAGGACATGACGAACATATTCTTGAAGAAGTACCAAGACTATTGCAAGGCCGATGAAGATATTTTCGATATGATACAAGGGGAAGATGAAAGCTTGGAGGACTATGTAGATCAATTTCAATATAACCTTCAAAAATCAAAACATAAGCATTTGGAAAAAGAAATTTTAAAAACACTCCTACTCAAAGGGATCAAAGATGAATTTTGAGAACTCTTAAATCTGATAGGAAAAGGTGATGTTTTTCAGTTATCATATGATGATGTTTGTGAATTGTGCATAAGGTATTCAAGAAGGATATCCAAGGCTGGTAAGAATTCTAAAGATGTTTGTTCTTTCTTTTCCAAATCTTCTACAAGAATAAGAGACATAAGAGCTGAAATCAATGCTTTATTTGAAAATTTTAAATTTGATTTTATTAGCTCTCTAAATGCAAAATTGGATGTTTTGCAAGTTCATAAAAATCAAGAATTTGACGAAGTGTTTTTCCCTCATGACTGAAAGGAGCATCCCATAGATAGTTGTTCTTCCTTATCTAGGATGGAAGTAGCATATCAAAGAGATGAAGGAACTGCAACAAGGTCAAAACCATGGAAATCATGGCCTACAGGTATGGTTCAAAACACTTCTTCTCCATTCTCTTACTTGCATAATCCATCATGGAATACTAATGTGTTAGGACAACCATGTCAATTTCAATATAACCATGACCAATCTTGTCTACAAGTTTGGCATGGTTCACCTTATGATTGCATGACTACTTTCCCTCATCCTATAGCACAAGCACCACCTCCATATTCTTCACTAGCTCTTCCACAACATCTTGCTTGCCTATCAAAATCATTCACTCAACCCAATCATCTACATCATCAAAATGCTCCATTCCATACACAATTTCCTGCTCAACTCATTCCACACCCTCACCACAATAAAACAGTACAACATGCTTACAATGTTGAACTGCAAAATTTACCCACCCTTCCCACCCATTCTATCTCACATGCGCCATCAGAGAAAACTTACAATGAGATTCAAATGTTTCAAATTCAAAATTTGTAGAAGTTATGGAAGAAAATGAAGTTTCTTTTAGGTTGCATCAACAAGCCAATTTAAAAGATCAAGAACTTCATGGTATGATGGCTATGGGAAATCAAGAAATTAAAGGATATATTGAAGATTGCTTTCACTCCATCATTTGTTTACAGCATCACTCCATACTTCAACAATTTTTGACACCATTTTTTTAAGGGAAGTTGGCTTCTTATACCCTAATTTTCATCAACATGCATTTTTCAAATTTGGGTATGTGCATACATGGGGCCTTTTTTCTAAAATGGTTCCACTAGAAATACTCTTATACATAAAAATATTTGATTCTCAAAGAATAGTAGGATAGTGGAGAAAATAAAATAAATAAAGAAATAAAACAAACACTTTTATTTTTTATTTTTGTAAAACTAGTTGTTTTTTTGTTGCAACACGCTATCGAAATCAACATCCGTGATAAAATTTATTTGTGTATGTAGATGATTTATAATAGAAATAATAGTTCTACAAACACTCATATTCATTTTTATCACCAATTTGAGAGAATGCTTGAATATCATATTTTTTTTAAGCTCACGGGCTTGATGAAATGTCTGGAAAAACAGTCGGGACAGTCATGTTTTGAGGGACCAAAAAGCAATATTTTTAAAACCTGTTTCTATAATAAGTAGCCCTTGATTTATAATTTCCAACCCAATTTGAATCACTCAATTTTGATTTGAAACGAAAAAGTTAGAACCAAAACATTGACAGGGTGTCTAGCAAGCAGCTCAGGAACAAAGTTGGGACAGCTAGTTTTTGGAGGCCTAAATGAATGAATTTTTAAAACATGTTTCTATGGTAGATTTACATATGAATCTATCTTACAATGCAATTGGAATCACTCATTTTTGATATCGTATGGGGAAGTTATGATCCAAATACTGACTGTCTATCGTAAATCAACACTCTTAAAATTCTGTCTTTCTGATTGCTCCTTACAGTATTTGACCTATCAATTATTCATGTCTTCAAAACATATTTATAATAGAGATAAATAAATGAATCTACCTTCATTTCCAATTCTAATCATTCAAATTTGACATCAAACGAAGACTCTATGCTTAAAACATTCACTATTGTTCTAAGTAGGGTAATCAAAGATGACTCTGTTATCCAGGTTGTTCTAACTAAAATTAACATATCATATCATTGAATTTTTAAAACCTATTTCTATTGGATATGCACCTTTTAATTAACTCTCATTTGGCTTTGGAATCACTCAATTTGGACAAAAAACAAAGAAGTTGTGATTAAAACACTGCTGGTTAGTATGGTCAACCACTGCTCTACCACAGGTGACAAATAAATTTTACTTTGTTATTTTCTCTGTGGATTTGTTCTACAGATTAACTAATTGTTAGTTTTTTGCATAATTCTTGGATTAGGGGAGCTCGTGCACCCCTCTTTCTCCATGATTTAATGTTTTATTGCAGGTAGATACTCGTTTTTTGCAGGTTCTAGGAGAAAAAGAAGGTCAATTTATGGACAAGTGATTCTTGAAAGAAATTTTAATGAAACAAAGGAATTTCATTCAACTCATTACCCAATGGATTCATAATAGAAGAAATGAAGAATTGATTTCCATTTGAAGATTCATGTCTTGTCACTGCTGCCAAAACATTTTTCAAATAGATCATTTTTTTACATAATACCATAGCTGTTGTAACTTAATTTATTTATTTACATACTGCTTTTAAATAAAATGTTGTTTCTTTTCTGATTTCTCTTATGCTTTTGTGTTTCAGGTGTTGCTTCCTTCAAATTGTAGCCCATCCTCAGCATCAATACAGTGAACAACTAATTCATTCTTTGCGTGCTTGCATTTTATGATTGTGGATTTTGCTGTTCCTTTTTAAAGGAATAACACTTCTGCACTTTCACACTTTTGTTGTTCCTTTTTAAAGGAACAACACTTCTGCACTTTCACTTTTTGTTGTTCCTTTCTGAATGGAACAACACTTCTTCAATTTCACGTTTAGTTGTTCCTTTCCAAATGGAACAACACTTCTGCACTTTCACGTTGCTGTTCCTTTTTAAAGGAACAACACTTCTGCATTTTCACGTTTTTGCTGTTCCTTTCCGAAAGGAACAACACTTCTACATTTTTACATTTTTGTTGTTCCTTTCCGAATGGAACATCACTTTTGCATTTTCATGTTTTTTTTGTTCCTTTCCGAATGGAACAACAATTCTGCACTTTCACTTTTTGCTGTTCCTTTCCAAATGGAATAACACTTCTGCACTTTCACGTTTTGCTGTTCCTTTCCGAATGGAACAACGCTTCTGCACTTTCACTTTTTGCTGTTCCTTTCCGAATGGAATAACACTTCTGCACTTTCACATTTTTGCTGTTCCTTTCCGAAGGAACAACACTTTCACATTTTTTCTGTTCCTTTTTAAATGAATAACATTTAAGGAATTTAGACTTCTGTGATCCATAACATTGTTCAGAAACTCTTCGGCGAAATCACATAACCAATCTATTGTCGACGCGTTTCGAACCAACCAGTGTGGTTCATCGTCAGGACAAGATGAAGAACTGATCTGGCTTAGCTTGATTAAATAGAGCGTGCAGAGACTCCAACGGCTATATTGCCAACGGCTAGTTTGACCTAAAGGACAAAGTCAAACCACTAATATTCTTGATATAATAAATTCTTATTATTCTTGGAAAACAGCTAAATTTGGTAAATAATATATTAAAAGAATTCATATGTATATTTAAAAAATATATTATTATTAACTAAACTTGAAATAATTCATTCGTTAACTAAATGACTATGCTTAATAAAGGTATAGCATATAATATTTATATCATTCAAACTTATTATGGTCCATAAATTAATAAATAATTAAACAATCTATAATTGTTGTTATCCCAATATTAATTATATATAAGCAACTAGTCTTAGATTACCATTAGGTAAATCTATTGGTAAAATAAATTATTTTATTTTATTTATTATATAATGTGATGGCCCATTCGAATTCAAATAATATGTTATATATAGTAATTTATATTTATCCTTATTTACTTAGTAATTTATAATTTCAAGCAAACAATAGTATTCTGTTAAATCTTTATTATACTTAGAATTTAGTTACAATTGAGAAATACATTAAAGTACATGCTTAATTAATGAAATAACTAACTCAATAGGTATAACATATATTTATTAATAATAATTTCTTATTTACTATTTAACCATAAGGGCCCAATCTAATTCAATTAATAATTTATATTCACTCATTTGTTATGAAATCACTAAAATTGAATATGTCATTAATACCTATAAGGACTAAAAAGGAAAAACACTAATTAAATCTATAAGACAATCACAATCATTAGAAAGGAGGGACCAACCACTAAAATCAAAACATCAGGAGAGGGAAGACATAACGACCGGGGAAGAGGAGGCTAGGAAGATAAGGCTGGGACCCAGCAACTGCTAATCTTCCAGCCATCATCTCGATTAAGATTGTTCGGCCTCTTCTCAATCTCCAAGGCCTCTCTAAACTTGCGATGGTGAAACTGCGCAACTTTGGCAATGACTTGAGCTTCTTCTATACATACATGATGCATAGTCTTCCCTGCATGCTCAGCCAATGCTGAGGACTTTGTCCTACCATGTCTCAAGTCAGCCGAATGCTCGCTAATCCGTTGATTGATAGAGCGACCAGTCTCACCAATGTAAGGGGTCCCACAGGAACAGGGAATGACATAGACGCCCTTCATGTCTTTAGGGTCAATCGGGTCTTTCACAGACCTGAGGGAGCCACGGATCGTGTTGAGGGGTTAACGAATGAATTATTTCAAGTTTAGTTAATAATAATATATTTTTTAAATATACATATGGATTCTTTTAATATATTATTTACCAAATTTAGCTGTTTTCCAAGAATAATAAGAATTTATTATATCAAGAATATTAGTGGTTTGACTTTGTCCTTTAGGTCAAACTAGCCGTTGGCAATATAGCCGTTGGAGTCTCTGCACGCTCTATTTAATCAAGCTAAGCCAGATCAGTTCTTCATCTTGTCCTGACGATGAACCACACTGGTTGGTTCGAAACGCGTCGACAATAGATTGGTTATGTGATTTCGCCGAAGAGTTTCTGAACAATGAATAACATTTTCACATTTTTTTTGTTCCTCTTAAGGAACAACACTTTTTCACATGCATTTTTTTGCTGTTCCCTACAGGGAACAACACCTTTTTCATGTGTATTTTTTCTTTTTGGTGTGCATTTCCATTGTTTTTCCCTATAAAAAACAACACTTTTCTTGAGTGTTTTTGTTGTTCCTTCAAAGGAGCAACACTTTGGGAGTATTTTCGAGAGAAACCCTTTCTTCCTCTTATGGGATTATTCCTAGTTCATCTCAACCACATTTTACTAATTCCCTTTCATGGCATGAAGTACACTACTTTTATGAGGACAAGAATTATGGATTCTTTAGAAGCGAGTTAATATCATTTACGTTATGATCTTTAACAGGACAGCTCCTTGATGATAGATTATTTTCAAAATGGACACAATTATTTATATACCACTTTACTGTATTGTTTTTTGTTTACATGATACGGATTGATCATCTTAATACCATGCTGGTTCCACCCTACCTAGTTATAATATTCTCTATCTGTAATAAATGATATTATGGGTATATTTTTTTTTCTATTGACATGTTCAACTTCTTCCATCATCCCTACTCTTAAGGAGTATTGAGCCTCCCTCTTTTTATCATAAAAATGTGTAATAACAACAAAATTTTGTTCACAGATGGAGGATAGGGGGTCTCATTACGAGCCAGCCTACCATGTTCATAAGGTTGTAATAAAGTGACATTCCCATTATGGCCACCACACAAGGGTTATGATCCATTGGATAGCCAAATTATCCTTCGAACAAGAGGTCTCATCACGAGCCGGCCTGATCACTTTTGGTACATCCCTGTAAATGGCGGTGTGATCATCTAGTTACCATGCCAACACACTGATCTCTTCTGTAGAACAACACTGGAACTTTCCATTTATAAATTGAGGATCCTGGCTCATATGGGTTAAAAAGCAACCCTGCCGAGGCTATGGACGCCTGCTGGCAGCAGAGGCTCTGCTTATGGTATTGAAGTTATATCTTATCGTCAATTATTACTATAATACCCTTTTCTTATTTTTTCTTGTTATCAGAGAAATTATTTCCTTAATTTTTTTCCCTTTTTTGAACCTTTACGCATGAAAAATTATTTTCTGATCAATCACATCATTTTTTAGCTAGAATACTGTCGGCAAAGCATCTTTTTGGCATATTGCTGTTCTTTTTCTTTTTCATAATTTATCATCAATTCAAAGCATCCTATATTTTATTCATAACTATCTTTACACACTCTGCTCTCATTATAACCATAACTCTCGCCGTCCTATCATTAATATGTGTACTCTGCTTCATTTACTGTTGTATTGTTCATTTCCTTGCCTTGTCATCAGCACAACACCTTTCATATGCTCTATGGTCATGGAATCCTTTTTCCACTTGAGGGGGGAATGTATGCATTATGGGATTGCATGCGATATGATTACTGCACTTTTCCATAATTTGTTGATTGACAAAATATTAGTATTGCATGTATACAAAAGTTTTCCTGATTGAAATTTTTGCATGCATCTTATATGTTGCTATTCAAAACTAATATTGTAGATTCAAGAACATTGTATGTAAAATAGTGATTTGTTTACAGGAGAACACCAAGTTTGGGAAGAATTCTATTCACAGCATGACCACACTATGGGAACTAACAGAAAAGGTTCGAGCAACTTGCGAACATGAACAATTCTTCAGACATGATGTGCTTTCTTGGATTCCACCTTTTGCGTCAATTTCAGCACCAACTCTGCCTACATCAGTTTCAACAACTACCAGTACATATATGTCATTCCACATTTTTCTTTTTGGAGGTAAAACTTGAGGTAAAATAACATAATTTTCTGATTTATTACGAATTTAGGAGAATTTCATGAAAATCAATTTTGAGCATTATTTATTATCCTTCATTCCACATCTTTACCACTTCCCATCTTTTAGCGGCATATCATCTTTCAGTTTGGGGGAGTGTTGCTTCCCTTCATTTCTTTCTTATGACCATGTTATTCATAATCTTTATCATCCATTGTTATTCTTATTCATTCTCAACACCTCCCTTATTCCATGTTTTTTTACACCAAGCATAGAATTCAATAGATGGTAACAACCACCTCAATTTTTTTTTCTAGCATTGCATGAGGGCATGCTAATTTTCCAGAGAGGGGGAGGAATTGCTACGCATGATGGATGTTTTATACTTTCTTTCTCATTTAAGGAATACAATTTCAGTGAAGAAATTTATTTCCATAATATTTTTAAAACTATGAACTCAATTCTTGTGATTTTTGGAAAACACAGACGTATCATTAAAATATACAAACCCAGACAATTTCAAGTAATATTGGTTCATAAAATTTTAGAAATCATGCACTATCACCGACAGCCATTTTGTTTATATCTCATGATCCGTGCATCAAAACGATTTGATTTTTGGATCATAGAAGCATTGATATAGTAGAAATTTACTTGCAGCATTTCAACAAAATTTGGTTTGTAGTTTTTGAGAAAATCGTTAATGAAGATTGTTGCCACTTATATCATATTTTGTTGCAGCTTCATTGTTATGCCTTCATCAAGATTGCTAAAACTGAATATTCATTAATTAAGGAAGAATTCATTTGTTATATCCATTTCATGAACTAGGATGAACATATTTTTTATTGCTTGGTTAACACATGGGTTTTGTCTTTGGGTTGCATGAGGACATGCAATATATTCAGTTTTTGTTGCATGACGACATGAAATATATTTGGTGTGGGGCTATGTTGGGCCGTGAATACGATTACTTTTTAAACACTTATTTTATCCATTTTTACTCTTCTTTATCATGTCATTTATTATAATTTATTATATAAATCCATTTTATAATGATTTATGCTCTTATGGATGAATATTATTTATTCTCCTTTATTTCTAATAAAATGATGATTATGCACGATTTTATCAATGATAGTTTTGATAAATTGGTTGTAACATTATTTACCATTTTTAGCCTCCAATACAATTTCTAGATTGAAGATTTGATCATTAAATATTCCAACTGAGAAATTCGCTGGAATAAGAAGTGACAGTTTTGCAGTTGAGATTCTGGGCAAATGAAGAAGAATCTGGAAAATCTGGAACATGGGTATTGTCCATAACGGACCAAATTAACTTCCGGAGAGAACGGTTTGCCCAAATTCAACTTGTAGTGAGAGAAACGTAGGATTCTTTAAGCATGATTTTCTTAGATTTGCTGTGTGGCCATTTTCCAAATCTCAGCTGCAAAGCCAAATTCGCCTTGTTCTTGTTGAAATATGGATGGAAATATAATTCTTGTTGATCAATTGGTTATAAAAAATCCAACTTTGTAATATAAATCATATTGTAATTATCTC
The DNA here is from genome assembly GCA_031772625.1 of Pinus tabuliformis. NCBI lineage: Eukaryota > Viridiplantae > Streptophyta > Pinopsida > Pinales > Pinaceae > Pinus > Pinus tabuliformis. Next base: position 405,144,457 of record CM062813.1, read on the forward strand.
TGTTGTAACTGCTCTCAGATCTCTCTTTATTTAAATGAAAACAGAGATCAGAGAAAAGAATGGAGAATTAAGGATTCCGAATTCGAGATTCAAGAATGTTGATGGGTTATTCATGATGGGATAGGACAGAATAGGAGGAAAAGTAGATTTTTGCATTACCATTGTAATTCTCAAAGCTTTTTCTGTTGTAATGATTTCATAATTTGATGATTAATATATGATTTGGGAGTTGCTGTTCATTCACCTTATATGAAGTAGCCCAGCAGCATCCGCTGGCAGCTAAGGGCCCAGCCTTTGGTGGATTACACTGCTGCTGTGTATTATATCTTTACAATTGATACCATGTGATGGTTTGATTTAATTCTTATTTCTTTGAATTGCATTACTTTACAGTTTCATGTTTTTGCAGCAAGTTGTTATAGTATTTTATGAAATTGTTTTATCGCACAAGTTGAGATTGAATCGCATGGATATTCTTTTCCATTATAACAGAGATTATTATCCTTTTCAACGTATATTGTTATGCTATTCATTTCAAATGTAAAGCTTTGTTGTTCATTTCAGACTTTGATATTCATTGCAGATTATTGGTTATTCGATTCCATTAATTAGAATTTGTTGTTCAGATTTATTAAATAGGATTCATTGTTTAATTCCTTTAATTACAGTTTGCTGCCTATTTACTTTGTTGTTCATTTCTGATTAATTTCAAAGAGTTTGCTTTTAAAGAGTTTTCATAATTTACTTTCAGTAACAGCTTTGTTCAATTTCTATTTCCTTTTAATTTCTTTAAAGCGGGACCGTCAACTGTAGAGAACATTGGTTATTGCTTCTTCGTTCCTAGATTGATCGTCTTGTTCCAGTTTGATTTTGATTGCATCAATCTCTAGAGGAATGAGTTATTGCTATTGTATCCTTGATTGATGGTTGTTTGAGTGAATGATTTAGTTGCAGAGCATTTGAGTTTCTTGCCATTACAATTAGATTTTGTTTCCAGCATTCATTTACTTTGCATTTTAAGCACTATACTGCAAAAAAATTACTCTTGAGTAAATAGCCACATCAGGCTAAGTACACTCTTGAAATAAAAAGTCATCCCTGGGTTGACAATTAATGTGAAGATAATTAGGAGTTAAAAAGACACCTTTTATCGCTCAACAAATGGGACATGTCCTCTTCCTCTTATTGTGTCTTGAGACACTGTTCAGTAGATAAATTTACACCTAAAGGAATAGGAACCTTCACCGGTTTACTATCCTGCATATTAAACCTCTACAGTATTGTCTCGACATACTTTCTCTGGTTTAACCAGAGCTTCCTCTTTGCCTAATCTCTTTTAATTTCCATGCCCAAAATATAGTTTACAGCACCAAGATGTTTCATGTCGAACTTGGAGAACAATTGGGTCTTCAAATCCTGGATAATTTCTTTGTCATTTCCAACAAGCAGCATATCATCCACATATAAGACCAAATAAATAACATGATCACCAATTAATTTAAAATACACATAGTGATCTGCTTTGATTTTGGTGAAGTTAAGTCCCTGTATAAATGTATCAAATTTATGATACCACATCCTTGGTGACTGTTTTAACGCATACAAAGATTTCTTTAACTTGCATAACAGTTCTTTCTTACCCTTCATCGCAAAGCCTTCAGGTTGCTTCATGTATATTTCCTCTTCCAGATCCTCGTGAAGAAATGTTGTCTTCACATCCATCTGTTCTACCTCAAAATCAAAAGCAACAACAACATATTAAAGTATTCTAATAGAAGTTACCTTGGCAACAAGAGAAAAAATATCACCAAAATCAATTCCTGGCACCTGGGAATAACCTTTTTCTACCAACCGAGCTTTGTATTTCTCCACCTTTCCTTCTACATTTGTCTTCTTCTTGAACACCCATTTGCTGCCAATGGGTTTCCTTCCAGCCGGCAACTCCACCAGATCCCAAGCCTCATTTTTGTGCAAAGATGCCATTTCATCAACCATGACCTCTTTCTAGAGTTTGCCATCCTCTGAATCTACTGCTTCCTTCACAGTTCCGGGATCATCATTAGCAATAGATAAAGCAAAATTTGAATAGAAATCAGATGGACTATACCTTTTTAGCTGCCTTATTTCTCGAACTGATCTTCTCACACCTGGAGTTTGTGACTCCTCATCTTCTGATTCTTCCTCTGTTGTAGAGTTTGATTCTTCCTCCTTAAGCTCAAACTCTACCTTCTCAGGTTCCTTGGTTGGACTTCATGTTTAATAACATCTTTTACCTCTATAAACACCACATCTCGGCTGTACACAACTTCCTTGTTACTGAGTTCCAAAGCTTATAACCATTTAGACCATCCTTATACCCAATAAAGATGTACTTTTCAGATTTACTATCTAACTTGGTTCATTTCTCCTTTGGAACATGTACATATCCATCACATCCAAATACCCTTAGATGTGAAAGAGAGGGTTTGTTACTAGTCCATACCTCTTGTGGAGTCTTATCCTCCAACGCTGATGAAGGTGATTTGTTGACCAGGTAACATGCTGTCTCCACGACCTCAACCCAGAATTCCTGTCCTAACCTGGCACCACTGAGCATGCTTCTTGCCCTTTCCATCAACATCTTGTTCATTTCTACAACTCCATTTTTCTCAGGTGTGTATGGAGTAGTCTTCTACCATCCTATACCACACTTCTTATAGACAAATTTCTTACTACAAAACTCTCCAACGTTATCTGTCCTCAACACCTTTATCTTCTTCTTTGTATGGTTTTCCACCAGAGCCTTAAATTCTTTAAACCTGTCAAAGACTTTAGATTTCTTTTTAAGGAAATATATCCATGTATTCTTTGAGAAGTCATCTATAAATGATACATAGTACACAAACTTACCCAGTGATGGAACCTTCACAGGTCCAAACACATCATTGTGCACAAGTTCTAATAGCTGTTTCACCCTCTTACAAATAGAGGGGAAACTCACCCGATTCTGCTTCCCATATACACAATTTTTACAAAAATCAAAATCTGGAGAGCTATTACTCAAACCTTCTACCATACCTTTACCATGAAATATTCGAAGGCCCTTCTCTATAGTATGTCCAAGCCTTTGATGCCACAACATGGTCTTCTCTCCAAAGACCACTAGATTTTCTGCTCCACTTTCAGGAACCATAGAGCTATTGCACCCATCAACAACAGTACTACCTTGCAGCTTGTACAGACTTCCAATCCAAACTCTCCGCATCAATACCAGTGCTCCCTGAACCATCTTGCATGTATCCTTCTCGAACACTATTTTTACACCTGCATCATCCAGCTTGCTTACAAAAATCATATTTCTGGCCAATGCAGGAATATGTAAAACACCCAGAAGTGTTCTAACCCTTCCACCTTACAACTTCAACTTTGCTTTTCTGCGGCCAATGATTCTAGCCTTCCTATCATCCCCTAAGAAGACATCACCACCATCATATTTCTCATACTTGTAGAACCACCCTCTATGGGGAGTGAAATGAAAGGATGCACCTGAGTCAATCAACCATGCCTCATGATCTACATGTGTACTTGAAGAAGCCAAGTACACATCCCCACCTTCATCTGCGGTGGTTTTTGCCTATGTAGAAGGAGCATCATCAAATCCCTTTCCTTTATCAGGAGCTTTAGATTTACAATCCCTTTTGTAGTGCACTTCCTTTCTGCATTTCCAGCACACCACCTTTACAGGTTTTCCCTGAGATTTAGATCTCCCACTCAATGACTTATTTTTGTTTCTGTTCTGGGACCGTCCTCGTATAGACAAGGCATCACCATTCTAGCTCTCCATGTTTTTTCATCTCATCTCCTCTGTCAGCAAGGATGAGACTATTTCATCAAACTGCAAGGCAGTTGTATTGCTACCTATTGCAATAACTAGACTATCCCACGAATCTGGTAGAGAACACAACAAACTGATGCACTTATCTTCATCTAAAATTTTAATATCAACAGATAATAATTGAATTACCACAGTATTAAATACATTCAGATGCTCTGTCACTGAGTCTCCATCTTTCATCCTTAGGTTATACAGCTTTTTCTGTAGGAACATTTTGTTCACTAGAGACTTAAATTGGTACAAAGTCCCTAACTTGTCCCACAAAGCCTTCATCATAGCTTTCCCTAATACATTCAATGATACTGAATTTGAGACACACAATCGTATTGTGCTCTTTGCCTTTCGATCCAGATTCTTCCATTCTTCATCAGACACTCCTGTTCATTTAGTACCCGGATCTACTACAATCCACTGATCTTTATCCAGCAACAAATCCTCCATCTTGAGTTTCCACAACTCAAAACTTTGACCACTAAATTTCTCGATCTCTATCTTTCCACTGCTTTCCATCTTCTTTCACCACCATAATCGATCTCATAGATCTCCCACTGAATAGGGTCTACCACAGGCCCGAGTGAAACCCATCAACAACAAAGGCATCCGCTTGAATCCTCTGATACCAAATGTAGGTTTTAACCCCATATAGAAATTACCTGCATACGAATTCTAAAACACAAAAAAAAATAATGCAAGAGCATAACACATAAAACACATATACACAGAGATTTCCCCTAGATCCCAAAATTGGGACTACCAGCTTGATTTTCATTATGTTCCTTTCAATGTTACAATACTTATTTATACTTGCCAAAGCATCCAATACCATGGACTGAAAACCATCGCGTCCAAAACCATGGACCGAAAACCATCGCGTCTAAAACCATGTGCAAAAAGCATGCACAAAACCATAGGTAGGTCCGCCTAACCTAATATATGGTCCAAAAAGCAAAATTTTCTGGGGCATTGCCCTGGACCCCATAGAGGGGGGTTACCTGCACCCGTCAAACCACCTGTGACCCCCCCCCCCACTATGCAATCGGTGCAATGAAGGGGGGGGGGTGAACTACATGGGCTAGTCGTGGAAAGAATATAACACAACCCAACACAACTTATCTCCCTAAGTTTTTACTCAAATTTCAAGCACGAGTACTTGTTGGATGCCAAATTTAATTCCTCATCCAAGAAGTACCCATGTTGCATACTTTCGATGGATCCTTCTACACGAAAAATGAGAAATACATTGAAAAACGTGATTGCAATCATGTTTTTCATGTATTTCTCATTTTTTCGCATAGTAGGGTCTGTTGAAAGTATGAAACATGGGTACTCCATGGACGAGGAATCAAATTTTGCATCCAAAAAGTGTTGCCGCTTGAAATCCGAGTAAACCCATAGGGAGATAAGTTGAAAATATAAGTTGAATTTTTTTCTTTTTCTTTTTTTCCCTCTAAAATTTGATGATGTAATCTAATCTTATTTTATTATTTCCACTATTATTTTATAATTTCCTTATGAGGCCCATTTTAGACCTCAAAATTCCCCTAATGATGGCACCCACTTGGCTCTATGTATCTATTGGTTGCTCTACATTCTCTGTAGTTATGGACATTGTCAAAGCTTTATGTAGCTTTCCCCTAGAATCTAATCAAGCCATCTTGAGAACATGTTAGTGTTAAATCACTTACTTAGCCATGTGTTTCATGTGGTCAATGTTATTGAGAAACTTGTGGATGGTATACAAGATGGTAGGGTATAACTTTAGTGACTCAAAGTATATCAAATCATTCATCTCTTCATATTATTGTTTCTCCCATGCTTTAATGTGTTCCATTTTTTCCTCTAATACTTTCTTAAGCTCTTGTCCTTGTGAAGGCCATTATCACTACTTTCTATAGAGGTGTTCTTCAAAATTTGTGTAGTGCTCGACTACATTGTGTCTTTGAATCTAATGGTGTGTCATATTATTGTTTTGAAGGATCATTAATAGAGACATAAAAAGTAGGGCTTCATTTTTTATCTCAAATTTTCCTTCTATCTACTTCTCTTCTTCCTCTGCACTAGTGAGTTCAACCCCATGTTTACCTATGTCCTACAACCCAAAGTTTGAAAATTTCAACACTTAATTTTTTCTTTCGATTCTAGTTGGCAATGGAAAAAAAACCCCTAATCTTTTATGTCTTTGATAGTTTGCAAGCACACTATAGAGTACTTAGATTAAATTGTTGACATATTTTGTTACTTTATAGATGGATAAATACATTTCTTCCCAAGAAGATGGTTGAGAATTTTCAACATGTATATCCCAAGGGAGTCACTAAATGACCTTATAGGTTGATCTATAAGCACCTAAATGTGTTCAAATAATTGTAGTGGTATCATGTTTTATCCTTCGCTTAAATGAGCCACCCTAAATGGGGAAATTTTCATAATCAGTGGGCCTCGTATGTCTAAGGGAATTCTTTGGAGAAAACAACAATTTTTCTCTAAGTAATATGAAGAAACTTAATGTAACACCCTCCTCCCACATCTACCTAAGTAACTAACCAACCGGGGTAAATATGCAACAAAAGGCTACTATAATGGGATTCAACCTCTTAGGTGACCTTAAGGAAGTGGAATCGATGGAAACACATGACACAAACCTTGCACATCAGCAACAAAAATTCCAGGAGATAACCCAACCACTCAGGTAACCAACCCCTGACACCAATTGAAGTTTTAGAACATTAAATCCTCGAATTCTCCCTTGATATGGACAAGCATGCGTCCATGAGGCTCCAGACACTCCCACAACATGGGTATGCATGCGTCTAGGGACTTTTCTTCCTAGTGTTGTGTCTGTGTCTTTAGTCTTTGAGCCACATTTTAAGGCCCGAAGCCCAAGTTACTGCGCAAAACTTAATGACACTTTCATAACTAAAAGATAAAAACATAATAATGATGCAAATGCGATTACTTAAACAAGAAATTGACTAGACCCCTACTAGCCATGACAAACATTTCATCAAACATGTCAGAAAATGTAATCTACATGTTTAAACAACAGAGCTAAGCATAGTGGTCTCATACTTATCTAAGAATCGTTAAGAAGCATTGTTCCCTTATATCATTATTTGCATTATCATCTATTAGGTGATAAATACATTGTTCATTCATTTAAAAATCAAAACATGAGGAGAGCCATACATCATCAATGTCATAATACATGCTTATAACCAACATAATAATAATATAAATAGCAAAGATACATCAGCCATAGAATACACATAATAACCAATACATTTACACATAATATGTCAAGGAAAGAACCTATTATTAATGAATACAAAATCCAACCCGGGATAGGACTACCATGTTCCACCAGACTATAGAATGGCTGAGCCATTTCTCTCTTCAACAATTCACCTCCATGCCATATTCCAAGCATGAATGTGGGACTTAAAACAAAAGAACCAACTAGGGAATCATGATTCTAAACCACCTCACCCTCTTCAATAGAAACTAGACTTTACCACAATCAACACCAGATCACTAGGCTAACATAATAAACATGTAATAATAGGCTTTACCATGATCTCCACCATATCACCAGGCCAAAACAAGCATGGATGCCACCAGATTTCTCCACCTACAATGTGAGGAATTTTCCTATCTCCTAGTCACTAAGGCTTTACCAAAATCCAGACTTGATCATTAGGCCCTAAATCGAGACCCACTCTCCAGGATTTACCGCATATTCCATCTCAGGATTACTAGACCTGATGGAGATCACCCACCTCTAGGGTTTATTGTTATTCCCACCATTCACTGGTCGAGGATTCCTAGGCCCACCGAGGCAACAAAAGATATGGATTTACCACAACCCACAGTTTGGTTCAGGGGTTATTAGGCCATGTGGTCAATTATTCAGAGATCCACCTCACTCAAATTTGAATCTGTTTGACAATACAGCTCAACCAAAACATGCGAACCCCATCAAACCATGGCTATTTGTAAATGGAAAGTCTAGGTTGAAAGCACTACTTAAGCTGCTGAAAACTGGCCTCACATTCCTCTATCCATTCAAACTTCTTACCTTTCCTTTATAATAATGTAATAGGATAATAAATTTGTGAGAAGTTCCTGATGAACCTCCTGTAATAACCTACCAATCCCATGAAGGATATCACCTCATCTACATTTCTAGGAGTTCCCCACTCCATGATAGCTCTTACCTTTTCTAGATCCACTGTTATGCCCTCCTTGGAGACAACATGTCCCAAGTAATGTACCTCAGTCTGAAAGAAACTGCACTTGTTTATATTAGCATACAAATAATCCTCTCTCAACAACCTCAACGTTGCTTCCAAATGCTCGACATGCTCTTCCTCATTTTTAGAATATACCAATATGTCGTCAATGAACACACTAATAAACGTATCCAAATACAGACGCAACACACTGGTAATCAAGCACATAAAGGTAGCCAAAGTATTAGTCAAACCAAATGGAACTACAAAAAACTCATAATGTCGGTACTTAGTCCGAAAAGTTGCCTTATATATGTTCTCTTCTTTAATGCGTACCTAAAGATATACAGATCTCAGATCAATCTTCGAGAACTTTGCTTCTCCCTTCAACTAATCAAACAAGTCATCAATCCTCGGAAATGAATACTTGTTCTTGATGGTAAATTTTTTAACTGCCTGTAACCAATGCACAATTTGAGTGTACCATCCTTCTTCTTTACAAACAATACGGTGCACCCCAAGGTGATACACTTGGCCTAATGTATCCCTTGTCCAACATTTCATTCAACTGCAACTTTAACTCTACCAACTCAGATGTGCTCATCCTATAAAGTGATTTTGATGTTGGAGTTTCCCCCGATACTAACTCAATAGAAAAGTCTATTTTCCTGTGAGGTGGAAAATCTGAAATCTCTACGGAAAACACATACTGAAACTCCTGTAGAACTAGGTACTTGCTCAAAACATTCACATCCTCAGCTTCCTTACCTTTTTCGCTAGAAATATGCACTGCAAATAACATACACCCTTTTCTGCAACTGTGCTTTGCCTGCATAGCTGTCACCATCCTAACTGGTGTGGATTTCTTCTTTCCCTATAAGACTCTTGGTTCCCTAGTGTCATCCAAGCACTCTATGGCTTTGTCATAACAATCCACCTTGGTCCTATGAAAGTACAACCAAGCCATGCCCAACAATATATTGTATGATCCCAATGGTAATACATTCAAACGTGTTGTGGTAGGCATACCATTCTAATAAAATGTACAATCTCTTACCCAATGATGAACTCTCTTCTTGGTACCCTTAGTCAACCTCACTAACCAAAATAGCACTTCTTTATTCAAACTATACTTATCCACCAAGTCAGGACTAACATAACTATAATTAGATCCAGGGTCAATCAAAATAGAAATAACTTGATCACAAAGCTTACCATCCATCTCAATGATAGATGTCTGATGGTCTGCCTGTCTGTTATCCAGTGCTGCATAGATACGAGTAACACTCTAACCAACATCCCCAATAGTCTGCACCTCTTGTGCACTATATATATGATGCCTACCACCTTGATTCTATGGAAAATATCTCTTAAGATGTTCCTTACTGCATGTCCAACAATCCAACCATCTAGTACCATCACCTCTATGTTGGTGCTTTGGTCCATGTCTGTGTCTTGTTGCATTGAGCTTCTTTTGTGGTGCCACATTTTATTTCTCCTCTGCATTCCGAGGTCGTGTTATTTGTGGTTTCCATTTACCCTTACCTCTATCCTTATCCTTCCCTTTCCATCATTGTTGAGAGTCATTCTTATGCTTTGACTGTTCATAGAAATGTCTCAATTTCATAATAAATTCCTCAAGTGACTGAGGCTCATAATACTCAATCCGATCTCTAAATGCTAATGGAAAAACATTGAAAATTCATTGAAATTTATCCTTATCATATTTACAATACGATACATACCTAAATAGCTCTAGGAACTTGGTTGTGTACTCTTCATTTTTCATTGATCCTATATTTAGCTCATAGAAGTATTTAGCCTTATTCTCGTAGTACCTTTTTGACAAGTAATTCTTCCTGAAAAGAGCCTTGAACTCATACCAACTCAAGTCCTATGTCTCGATGTCTCTAACCTGCTTTACATCTTGCCACCATATATCTTCTTTACCTCTCGGGCTGAAGATAGCTACTTTAGCCTTCATATTATCTATGTAATTATGCAACTCAAAGAAATTCTTCATCTCCAGTATTCAAGCCTCTGCATCTTTTGGCTTATTCAAATATACATCAAAATTAGGTGGTTTTTCTTTCTTAAATTCATTTGGAAAGTATCCCCTATCACTCCTCCTATAAGGATGATAACAATGACGATCATAATTCCTATTATAACTAGAACTAGAGTAGTACCTGTGTCCATCACCTCTCCTATCTGGAGTATCCAACAACCTGCCACCTCTAACCGTGTCATCTATATCTAAACCGTGACCACCATTAGACCTACTTCCATATGCCCCATTATTTTCGTCCTCCTACCCATGGCTGATCCGCAGTGGCCCCTACCGCTGCAATTACGAAAACTATGTTGGATTATTAAATTAACCTTTTCTTATTTCTCTTATGCTTACATGATTTTTTCATTGCCTGCCTTACAACTCCTTATTTCTTCCTTCAAGCTTCTCCATGTGTTTGCTAAGTGATAAGAGTTCCCAACACCACGCTGTTCATCTAATTCATAGGGAAAATATTTGTGGTCCACCATCTTAATATTCATTTTGATCTCTTTCTTGCAAGGCATATTATGTCAACTAAACCAAATAATAATAAACCAACATACCTTATCAAAACGCGGGGAGGATATCTCATCTTCAAGATCGACAAATCATCGTAGTACATGTATAACATAATCATGACATCTTATATACATATAATACATAAGCATATAAGCATATAAGCATCATTCTAGCTAGAGTCTCTTCATCAATGCATGACCATATCAAATGCACATAGCAATGTATATTGAAAATATACACACATAAACAACATGTAACCAATCATACAATCATGATGACACACTTCACAACAAAAACATCCTCTTTCACATGACAACATCACTAGAACCATGACCAACACCACACATATGCAACAATCATATAGACGACAAGGTGATTAACACACGTGCAACTGACATGAATGCATGACCAACACACACTTCCCATCTAGTCCAAAGGTTGAACTTCACTATGATACCACTCTATGGTATTAGATATGACCTAGAGAGAGCACAACCCACTTTGATACCACTCTTTGGTATCAGATACAACCCAAAGAGAGCACAACTCACTCTAATACCACTCTGTAATGCCCTCCTCCCACATCTACCCAAGTAGCCAACCAACCAGGGAAAATATGTGACGAGAGGCTACTATAATGGGATTCAACTTCCTAGTTGACCTTAAGGAAGTGGAATTGATGGAAAAACATCACACAGACCTTCCACATCAACAAAAGAACACCCAAGAGCGAACCCAACCTCTCAGGTAACTAGCCATTGAGACCAACTGAAGTTTTATACCATTAAACCCCTGGACGCTCCCCTGATGTGGACAAGCATGCATCCAGGAGGCTCCAGATGCTCCCAAATCATGGTTATGCATGTGTATATGGACATTTCTTCCCAGTGTTGTGTCTGTGTCTCTATGATTTGGGCCACTTTTTCAGTTCTAGAGCCTAGGTTACTGCCCAGAACTCAATGACACTTTCAAAAGGAAGATAAAAACATAATAATGATGCAAATGGAATTACTTGAACAAGAACTTGACTAGACCCCAACTATGTTTTTATATATATTACTCTCATGTAACAATGCTTAATTTTAATGTTATAGGGTTGACTTGTTCTACTTTGATTTATCTCGTAGAAAAACATTGATGCTTCTTGGTGACATACTTTCCTTGATTTTGTTGTTATATGTTCATTTATGTTCCCTTTTTCATTATGTGTATTTCACTTTGCTTTCCCATTTTCTTGGAACATGGGTCTTATTAGCTTCCTAAGATGAGGCAAACTACACATAATTGAAGGTTCTTGTACCTGCTCTTTTCAAGTAGTATTTTCTTTTTGAGATACATCTTTTTCATTTCTATTTTGTTGGGTGCATGATGTTGATGCTAATTAGAGTGTTGGCATTGATTTGTCATCTATTTTTGGTGTTTTAAATTTAATGTTAGTATTTTAATTTTAAGAAGGAAACATAGATATTAAATTTACTAGAATAAATCTGGGTCTATCATTTTTCATTTTAACTTGTTTATTCTTTCTTAACTATATTTTGAAAGAAGCATATATAAATAGATCCATTTAGGCCATATAAATAAACATGTATTATAATTTTAGTAAGAAAATTTTATAAAAAGGCAATATAAGTGTTAAATTTACTAGAATAAAACGGGTATGTCATTTTTCATTTTAATTTTTTTTTCCTTTGTTAACTATAGTTTTTAAAGAAGCATATGAATAGACCCATGCATGTCATATAAATAAACATGTATTATAGCTTTAATAAACAAATTTTATAACAAAGCAGAATAAGTGTTAAATTTCAAAGAATGAAAATAAAAATAAATTAAGAAATACTTTCAAATGTGGGTGATTTGAAGCTAAGTTGAATTAGAAAGATTTGTGTTTGTGGAATGAACACACAAATAAATTAGTAAATACTTTCAACCTTTAGTTGAGTTGAAGCTAATTTTAATGAATTAGATATTTTTAGTTGAGTTGAATTAGAGATCTCTAATTGTTTTGTTCTTACAATTCTCCAACCATCCAACCAAAAAGAAACAACCTTTCTCGCTACCTAGCCTTCCAACAGATTTGTCTAAACAATGATCTTTTGCACAACCTAACAATACCTGTATAAATATATTAAATTCATTTTATTCAATTTGTTTTTTACAGGGATTAGAAAACCCATTTAACATGGTTGATAAATGGACATTATGCATAGAAGTTTCTTGTTATCCCAATCCAGGGCAAGTAATGATTACTTATGTGCTATGAAATATTATGACAAACAAAGTCCTCCAAAAGAAAAGGAATGTACCTGGAAGAACAACAAACAATGAAACATATTATATTGCATTGATAGAAGGCTTACGAACAACTAGGGAGTATGGATCTAATGGAATTGTAGTCTTCACCAATTCCGAACTTGTATGCAACTAGATGAGAGACGTGTACCAAGTTAAAAGAGAGAGGTTAAAGGAATTGCATGGAGAAGCAAAAAAGTTGCTAGTCAATTTCAATGATTTAGCATAAGACATTGTGCAAATGTTAATAGGATGTCTAGTGATCTATTGTATTGGGCAATTCCGATTGAAGATTTGTGTGTGAAAGATGAATTAACGTTAAGAAGTTCTCAATAAATATTTATTGATGGAAGTTGTAAGATATATTTGATATATGTGTGTGTTTTTTAGTTATAAATGTGGCATTTTTAATGACCATGCTTTTTTTTCAATTCTGTACCAAGTGTGTCCCCACTATGTAAACACAACTTGGTGAACTCGACATGTTTAGAAAATTTTGTATTTAATTTTCAAAATGTGTGTGCTTCAGCATTTGTGTTTTTAGTCTTGAGTATATTTTAAATGAAGAGCTTTAGATTGCTACATTAATTTTCTGAAGTATTTCAATGTTTTTAAATAACAATTTTAAGATCTTAAAATGCATGATGTAATTTCAAGGATTACATCAATTAAATGCATGAGGTAACTTCAAGGGTTATATAAATTTTCTGAATTGTTTATCTTTTTAAATAGAAGTTTCAAAATTTTTAAACGCATGAGGTAACTTCAAGGGTTACAAAAAATTTCTGAATTCTTGATATTTTAAAATAGTAATTTTAAAAATAATTGTAAATGCATGAGATAAATATTTAAATATCATGCATATATATATCTATAGATATCCATATCATGGATGAGCATTTTCCACATGATTCTTCAAGGCGAACATCACTAGAGTCTCATGCATCTACTAGAGGGGGAGGTCGAGGTCATGGATCAAAGAGAATATCAAATGAATCGGGGGAGGTCCATCATTCACATCGTGGTATATATATATGTGTGTGTGTGTGTGTGTGTGTGTATTTACTTAAATGATAAATAAGTAGAATCATATGTATGTATACATATGTGTTGAATTGATTTTCTATTTTTTTCAGATGCTTCACTCACTATGTTGTCGCATGACGGTGATCAACATTCTCTCGATGGTCAACATTCTTCGGGTGGTCATCAATCTCAGGGTGGACAACATTTTGTGAGCGGTCAACATCATTTTGGTAGATTATATAATTTTTTATGTTAAAACAAATTTGTACATGTAAATGAATTGTATTTACATATGTGTGTACATGTCTATCTTGCATACATGTATAAATACATTTGTTCACATGTTTTTATATTTATGTAGTTTTATATATTGATCCAAAGGGTGAAAATGTTGGTCCAAGTAGATGTAAGAAAATTCAGACAGTTCAAGAAGAATGCCATACACCAACTACAACTTATCCATCTGATATTCCTGACGAGCTTCCTTGGGAGACAAACCTCCAAAAATGTACATTACAAAGGTGCAAAAATCGTTGTTCAAAATTAAGGAAAGATCTTGGGAGTTTGGAGCTCCCTGTAGAGAATTGAGAAAGCTTAGAAATAGTTGTGCACTCCCTAAGCTCATTTCTTGATATTTACGAGAAGCTTGGGCCAACCAAAGACTCATTTATAGATATGATGAGGCGTAGAAAGGAAGCAATGATGGGTCCTGATAAATGGGTCAAGGTTAGTAAAAGGGTTACAAAATAAAATGAAAAATCTACATTTCATTTCAAAGGAGGGCCAAAAAGAAAGATGCTCAAGGTTGCAATATTTCAAGCACCTTGATATAGCGAGCCATTTGTATGATAGGTTCCTTGCAATGTATGGAAATCTACCATGGAATGACGAGGTTCCAATTTATTTTGATAAATTCTTTTATGCAAAATTCTTTTTCGGTATGAAACCCGATTATAATGACCTTCCATCTGAATATTATGTACTGGGAGAGGTCGATTATATGATCTTAAGGGTGCATTACATGGTTCTGAATTGCCTCACCCTCAACCACATTTGGTACGCCAACCTCCTTGTCTGGTAACTTTGTGGTTAGAGATGGATACCACTTCTAAAATTGGTTGAGAAGGGATGCCATTATAGAAAACATACATAGTGCATTGGCTGTAATTGATATCGGTCTAAATCAGAAAAGAGCACGAGCTAATGCATGTGCTAATTTTGTATATAAAATAGATGAGGAGATAGAAAATATGAATACTAAGGAGATTAAAGAATATGCAAAGGCTTGTCATAATGGTTGGAAATACCTAGTTGTACATGAAGAAGAGGGTGTGGGATTAGTATGTGTTAATAGTTAGGGTAGATATTTTAATGTAATTTTTAATGTATGTGTTATTGTCCATTCACGTACATTTTTTTATTTTTTTTAGATATAATATAATACAAATGTATCATATCTTCACCATTTTCATTTAACTCATTTGTTGAACCAAAATGTTGATAATTTCATGGCCCCATGTTTAGGTTCCAATGAAGATATTTTGAGAGATATTAGTTTTTTTGAAGAGTTCATGTTGATACATTTATTATTCTACTTTTATTATATCGATATATTTTGAGGACATATTTTAAAAAGAAATAATTATGTATATATAATTAAATGTTAACAGATTCCGATTTTGAGCAATGTTTTGGACATAGCACCACCCTCTTCCTCCCTAATAGGAGATGTGCCACAAGTACTAAATATTTAACTTATGTTTTGTTATAAATTGAAGTCAAAGTTTCATTAGAAAATGAGATAGATTTATCTTACAGTTTTAAAATTTTGGAATTTTAGGTTTGTGGAGACAATTTCCATTCTCCACAAACTTTAGCAATGGAGTCGAAAATGAGGATATGATCATCTAAATAATTTGAAAAACTTGTGTAACAATTTTTTTTAATATTGCGATTTTATACATTTTCATGTGTAATTTTAAATTTTTAATATATACATGTGCATGTATTGTACAGAGCATCCAGGAGGGCACTATGCATGGCGAACACCAAAAGGGCACAATAGAGGGGGAACATCATGAGCTATTGCATGGAATTTGAAACTTTTTATAATTTTGTTTTGATGAATACATTCTCATTTAATTTTAAAGTACATAATCTTATGTATATATGCAATTACACATGTTGTTCAGGGCACCCATGATTCAGATGAGAGCACGAGGAGGTTGATAGATCATATATTTCAACGAGATTCTCTAAATTGATGAAAATTTTTACTTGACTGTCTTTTAATGTTATATTTACTTTTATCATGATATAAATTTTCGACATATTTGAAGTAAAACTCTTTATTATGAATTGATGCATCTTATTGTTTGACAACTTTTTATTATATATTTACTTTATAATGATATAAATTTCGGACATATTTTAAATATTGAACTCTTTGTTATGATTTAATACATGCTAATTTTTGAGTTTATGTACATTTTGCATGGTACAATTTGCATGATTTTTGGTTTGATGCTTAAATCTTGGTTTTACATATTTAAGTTCATGAACAAGTAGCAGTGAAAGTAAATTTGCATTTAGTTGGTACATTTTGCATTCAATCATTCCTATAATATTAGGAAATGATTCTTAGGTTTTGTTTAAATTTGTTTTGTCAAGTTATTTAAAATGAATCTATTAACATTGTAAATTACAAAATGTGAATCTACATTTTGCATTTGAATGAATTTATAATTCGGTGTAGATGTCTAAAAAATGATAGCTTAAAATTGCATTATAAAATATGGTATGTACATTTTTCATTCATGTATAGAAAGGCTACTATGGATGTTTATTGATAGTTAACTTTTATTATAAAGTTTTTTGAATGCACCAACATAATTTAGATAAAATTGCATTATAAAACATGGCCCACAATTTGCATGATGCATGCATGGTTTGATGCTTTTAAAGGCTTTACATATTTAAGTTCATGAATATGTAGCAATGAAAGAAAATTTTCATTTAGTTGGTACATTTTGCATTCAATCATTCCTATAATGTTAGTAGATGATTCCTACGTTTTATTTAAAGTTGTTTTGCCTTGAGTTATTTAAAATGAATCTATTAAAATTGCAAATTACAAAACATGACTTACATTTTGCATTTGAATGAATCTTATAATTCGGTGTAAATGTCTAAAACAATGATAACTTAAAAATTGCATTATGAAATATCGTATGTGCATTTTTCATTTATGTATAGAAAGGCTACTATGGATGTTGGTTGATAGTTAACTTTTAATATAAAATTGTTTGAATGTAGAAACATAAGTTAGATAAAATATCATTATAACACATGGCCCCCAATTTGCATGATACATGCATGGTTTGATTCTTTTAAAGGTTTTACATATTTGCATTTAGTTGGTACACTTTGCATTCAATCATTCCTATAATGTTAGTAGATGATTCTTACGTTTTGTTTAAAGTTGTTATGTCAAGTTATTTAAAATGAATCTATTAAAATTACAAATTACAAAATGTGAGGTCTACATTTTGCATTTGAATGAATCTTATGATTCTGTGTAGATGTCTAAAACAATGATAACTTAAAATTACATTGTAAAATATGGTATGTACATTTTTCATTCATGTATATAAAGGATACTATGGATGTTAGTTGATAGTTAACTTTTAATATAAAGTTGTTTGAATGCACAAACATAAGTCAGATAAAATTTCATTATAAAACATGGCCCACAATTTGCATGATGCATATATGGTTTGATTCTTTTAAAGGTTTTAAATATTTTCATTTAGTTGGTACATTTTCAAATCAACCATTCCTATAATGTTAGTAGACGATTCTTAGGTTTTGTTTAAAGTTGTTTTGTCATGTTATTTAAAATGAATCTATTGAAATTGCAAATTACAAAATGTGAGGTTTATATTTTTCCTTTGAATGAATCTTATAATTCGCTGTAGATTTCTAAGACAATTATAACTTAAAATTGCATTATGAAATATGGTATGTACATTTTTCATTCATGTATAGAAAGGCTACTATGGATGTCGGGTTATAGTTAACTTATGATATAAAGTTGTTTAAATTCACAAACATAAGTTAGATACAATTGCATTATAAAACATGGCCCACAATTTGCATGATGCATGCATGGTTTGATGCTTTTAAAGGTTTTACATATAATTTAAGTTCATGAATATGTAGAAATGAAAGTAAGTTTGCATTTAGTTGGTACATTTTGCATTCAATCATCCCTATAATGTTAGTAAATGATTCTTAGTAAATGGCTCAACAATTCACAATCACAAATTAACAGAGCAGTAGCAACACTCGGCTAAACCAACCACAATCATAAATTAACAAAGCAATATACATCACAAATTAACGGAGCATTAAATTCTCAATACAGATCTACATAACAGGCAATATACATATAAATTTGTAACTCAATACAAGACCCAATGAGTATTACTTTCACATTATCACATTCTTAATAATGTACAACTTAAGGGTGCACAAAAAGAAATGCTAACAATCTACTTGAACTCTAAGTTCTCAAAGATGAATCCAAGTAGAAGAAATTATTGGGAAGTTCAATTAAAAAAATTCTAATGAAATTCCATCCTCAATGATCCGTTCATGGTCAACTTTTGACATTCTCCATTTTTTAACTTTTAATTATTTTTTTGATTGAACTTCTATCAACTTTATGTGTGTTGTACACACCAAGTGATTATATTGACAACTTATGACATCAAGTTGATAGTCTTGAAAGTAAACATTACTCTAAGTTTGGTGAGTTTCTTGGAAAAATAACCTTTCAATATAATAGACCCTATTTCATATATAAAACGTTTATCATCATAGTCTTCTAATAACTTCATCTTTTGTTTAGTGCACCGCATCAAATAATACTTGACTTTTTCTATGTTGTTAATGGGTGCAAGTACAACAAAAGCATCTCCTGCATAATAAAACAAGTGTAAATTTAGATCATAATTAATATGAAATCAACTTTATCAACATGGACTTGATTTTATTATCTATATCTAGATCTCTATATTTTAACTATTATCTAGATACTTATACGCATTGATTTTAAACACACACACACACACACAAAAAAACACACACACACACACACACATATCCTTTGAAAGCACTTGAAACGTTACCTTCTCTAACAAGATAATAAATTCAATCACCTTCATATGATACTATAGTCACCTCTGATTCCATCTCTTCGAAGCTTGCAACTGACATTTTCTCATTTGTATTTAGTTATGCATTTCACTAAGCTTTTAAGATGTGAAAAGGCCAATAGTGTGGTGGCTCCGATAATGTTGAATGGTCCATGGTTAAAGGCTGAAGGCCTAAAGAATGCTTCCGATAGGCTTTGTGGGCCATAACCCACAGGCCTCAAGATTGATTTTGTTTAGGGAAAGAGATTTGATTGACCCCCAAATTCTCATTCCCATTATTTTACATATATATTGTTTTCACAAACATCATTGGATTTTGTCTCCTCTATGAAAAGAGGACAAAAAAAAGAATATTTTCTTTTATCAAATGTAATTGCATTTCAGTAATCCTTTGTTTTGATTGAATGCAATTTTCGAGTCCCTTTTACTATTTCAACTTCATGTGTAATTGATCTATCTACATCTTCGACTCCAATATGCCAAAAAAACCCTATAGTAACTCAAACAAGAATTTAAATATGTTATTTAAAATAAAATTTATACATCAAAGAGAATCATCCTCATATTGTTTAAACTATATAATTTTTAAATGTTTAAAATTAGAAAATTAATAAAAATGATCATATATTAATTTTATATATGTACATACCTCCGTACCTCCCATGATGGGTTAGTCTGATGGCTTAGTGTAGCATTACACCATTGAACAACTTGTCCAGCTGAGTCAAGTCTGTTTGCAAAGTGGCCCATTTGATATCTTTGAAGTGCTCATTTTATACATGCCCCTGCTCCATCATGTTCTCCTTTTCCATGACTAGTCTCAAAAAAATTCCAACAATGTTTAATGTGGGTTTCCATATGAAGACGAGAAAACCAAAAGGATGATCATGAAGATTTGAATTGATCTGCGCATCCATTTGAACATATCCAATGTTCATTGAATCTTATTCCACGACATTTCAATGATTCACAAAAATGATCAAAACAATGTTGTAAAAACTGTGTATGATGTGTACGATCATAATTGATATATAAGTGATATTCTTTAATAACATGTTTATTCTCACTAGTGCTTTCTATATCATAAAAATTTTGTTCATCATGTCTATATAGAATAATTCTCTGCAAAATCGACAACTGACAAAATGGTCCCGGGTGGAAAAATTTCACGAGATTTTTTGAATTGCCATGTCCTGCCGTCAAGCTCTATGTGGATTATTGGTGTACTTATAAATTTCTGTCTCAAATTTCTTAAAAAAATCTATCACATGAATTTCTTCTTCTTATAAATCAATCCTTTTAGCACTTGTACTATTATTTGAACTAATCAATGTATGGATATATTCATATATATTCCTTTTCACTTTTAGGTTAGACAATGATTGATCATTTATATCAATAGAATATTTGTTGTGAAATAAAGTCAAATTTCCACAATGATCACATTTTTTACCACCAACACATTTCTTTTGGTAAAATATTCATGACTTTCTCTTGTAGATAGACTTTTGGATATGAAACCATCGATAGTGGAAGGAGGAGGTGATTTTTTCCAAAATGTTTTACCAAAATTAAGGAAGGTGTCATAATATAATTTATATTCCACATGATAATGACAACAACAAGTGTCGCGTATAGTGATAGGTTTAACACACCATGGTTTTTGTTGCACAAAAGTACTGATTGAGACCTTAATTACATGATTCTCTTCTATGAACTTATTGAAAAACTCTATCTGAGTGGTGTCCAAGATATGTTTTTCATATTCTTCATACTGGTTTCATGTTATTCTTCATCACATCACATCACTTTCTTTTGGTGAAACATGTGAATTTTTCATCCAATATTCATATACTATTTTTCTAACATCTTCTCCAAACCTATCTTTGTATGGTTGCCTACAAATAACTTCCCAGCAAGCGAGCTCATCATTTATATCTATTTGAAATCAAAATTTCCTATGTATGTGCAATGTTTTTCATGAGGTCCCTAATATTTTTCCCATAGATTTTACCAAATGATTTTCTTTAGTACTTGATGAAATCACTTCCATTTGTATTGCTCTACGAGAAGCTACATCAGTTTTCTTTCTAGATCTTCCAATTGTTTTTAGAGAATTATTTATATTTTAAATCACATTTTCCTTCACATTTTTATCTTTCATTGATTTTTGAATACCCAAAAGAGTTGTTGCATATTTTAATTTCTTTGATGTTAAGAGACCTCTCAAAAATTGAGTTTGAAATGTCACACTTTCATCTTTGAAGAACCTCCCAATAATGACCTTAACACGATATTGTACAACATGGTCAGACTTTTTATCTGCATATATGTCAGCATCAACATTTTCTAACATCTCACCATCGATATTGATTTCATCTGTACATATGAAAATTAAATGTAAATGAGTGTAAATATTGATCAAATAATTAAATTTAAAAAATAGAGTTTGAATGAAATTGAAACGAATAAATATATATAATTTCAGTAATACACATGACATATATGTATATATATATATATATATATATATAGATACTTACTTATACTTGATGGTAATTCAATTTCTTCACTTGAATCTCTTTCAACATCTTCAACGACATCATCAATCATTGGTTAATTATCTTTTTCACTTTGTCTTTCAACATTTTCAATCTCATCATCAATGTTATGAGGAATATCTCTCTCTATTTACATTGCAAAATATTTTTCAAACTAGTTCATCAAATAAAAATGAAATTTTACAATAGAAAAGTTAAATTTTAAATATCCTTTATAATATTTACATTTACATACTTGCTTCAACTTCTAGTTGATATTGATTTTCCCTTTCAATATTTATGTGCTCTTCCTTTTTATATTTTGTAATAGTTTCTCCCATATTCTCTACGAACCTCAATGTCTCTTTTTCGATCATATTTTCTATTCCAATTTCTGTGATTTCCCATGATAATTCAATCTACGTAGACTTTTAAAATCCAACCCAAAGAAGTCAATTTCAAAATTTTGCAAAAGATTTATTTTCAAAATTTACGCCAAAAATCTTTAAAAATTAAGCTAACAAATTTCACTTTAAAGTTTCAACCCAAAAGACTTACTTTAAAAATTAAGTCCAAAAAATTTCCTTTAAAAATTCAGCCCAAAATATTTAGTTTAAAAGTTCACTTCAAATGATGTAAGAGTGAAAATAATGTTTCATCTCCATTTATTTATATCGTGCAGGTGAAATGGTTTTTTTTTCAAAGGGTCCCAATGTTTCATTTTTGCGGCTGACGAAAAATATCAACACATTTTTGGCCGAACTTTTAAAAATAATTCGGTCAAACTTTTAAAGTAATTTTGTCGAACTATTTTTCCTTTTATTTTAATGGGCATCGATGACAAACACAACTTTGGATGAATGTGGTTTTAGTTCAGCTGAACTGTTTTAACCTGCAACTCTGCAACAGCTCGACTTTGGCCACCTTTTTCCAACTTTAGAATGCTTAAACTCCATCAAATTTGGTGAATTTACTGTCGAAACCAATACCATCATTTTCATAATTGAATCTACTTTCAGTAGATATAAATTTTATGGAATTTCATAGGAATTTACTAATTTTAATTTTAATTTTAATTTTCTAAAAAGATGTGTGCAAACAATTTTTGAAGGTCATTATGATTCAGTGAAACAAAAAATCTGTATCTTCCAAAATACACAATAAATTTTTTTTGAAAAATGTATGGTTCATTACATTGGTGCCTCTTCTGTAATGAGTAGTTTTTATATTTTTATTTTATAACTAATATGTTGAGAAACTTGACACTCAACACAACATCTTCAAAATGTGCAGTTTTTCCATATTGATCCAATTAAAAACATTCTAGTAATTATGATGTGCATTAGTTGGTTTCGTAAATATAATGATATTGAAGTAGAGTCTCTCTATATTGTTGCAACACATTTTTTTTTCTTCAAAAAATGCCAAGTTAACAAAGAACACACTAGTGCTAAAAACATGATGTTTTATGAATCCCTTGATTTTAAAAGAACACATAGTCAAATAATTGCTAAGTTGACATATCAAATGTGAATAAAAAAATTCCAAAAAATAAGTAATAGAAAACTAGTAAAATTTCTGACAAGTTTTCTTTTATTGTAAAATGAAATTCTAAACAAGAAAATTGCTTTGGCTTGCCGACAATTGAAGAAGTTCCAAAAATGATATTTTTTTCTCAAAAAAGGAAAAAAAGTGTAACCCATCTTCACATAAATAAAAATACAAGAGATATATATTTCATTTTCAATGGATATTGAAGTATATAAAATTAACATAGATTAGATTCTACCAAGTGTTGAGAGGATGAAATATCTCAAAATGCAAACTCTTTTTCTAAGTGAAAAACTTGAGAGAACCAAATCTTGCAGAATGCAATTTTTTAGTGCAAAACTTGAGGAAATGTTTTCACTTATAGAGATTTGATTCCACTAATTTCTTGATAGATCCTTAGGTAAGATAGATCTATTCTGATTCTTTTAATAATATTATTTATATTATATAAATTTCACGTCTCTGGATAATAAAATGTTCTCATTATTTTTATTAAAACCTTGATATAATATATATGGAATATTTTAGTACTTATAACCTTTTAGCTTTTAGAATTAATTAAAAAAAATGTTATAAAATTAAATATATATATATATATATATATATATATATATATATATATATATATATATATATTATATATTATATTTATTTATTTATTTATAAAATATTTTTATTGGTAAATGAGTTATGGTTTTCGGGCATGCGGTATTGATAAGTCATGGTATTGTAACAAAGCCTATTTACAAGTTAATAATATCCATGGTAAAGTGGTGTGAATAACCTTAATTAAGAATATTACTATATAATAGAGTTTAGGCTTCTGTGATCCATATCAAGTTAGAGAAAGATTTCGGCGCATATCACATAGAATTTCATTTGTCGACGCGTTTCGAACCAACTAGTGTGGTTCATCGTCAGGACAAGTTGAAGAAACAGATCTAGCTCCTCATGTTAAATAGTGTGAGCTGAGCCTCCAACAGCTATCATCTCTAACGGCTAGTTTGACTCAAGTACAGGGGTCAAAAATAATTATAATATTTTAATTCTTAAAAATATAAATTAAGGACCTAATAATTTAAAAACTATAAGTTAATTAATAATTAGTTAAATAAATGACCCTGAAAAGCCTCAAAAATATAAATAATATTATTTAAAAGTATTAGAAATAAAGAAAATCAAAACTTAATAATTAAAAACTATATGTTAATTAAAAATATAAATAATTTTAATTTAAAAGTATTAGAAATAAAGACAATCAAAATAAATAATAAAAATCATAATTTAATTAATAATTAAAAGGAAAATTAGTTAATTAAATGACCTAATGAATAAAAATGAGACCTACAAAACTTTATAAGTTAAATAATACTTACAATATTACTATATTGTAAGTATTATGTTTTTATATGTTTATTAATTAAATTAAAATATGGTTATGAAATCATTATTTTAATTTATATGGTAACATGGATCTTAATTTATAGTTATTATTTATATGTTATATATTTTAAAATGATATGGATATTATAATTCTCTTTTATCTAATTTTTTTTATTAATAAAACAAAATTACAATATGAATTCAAAAGATGGGTAGTTGGAAAACGTACTCATGAAATTGAAGTCAAAATAATATAGTTCCATAAAAATGTTGTAGAGCTCATGTGTGGCAGTGATTAGGGTTTTACCCTAGCCAACCTTCTCCTCTAAACTTTCATGCTTGCTCGAAATAATGGTGATTGGTTTTTGCTTCTGACTAGCATGCCATTGGTCGGTTCACCTCAAAATGGGAAAAACACCCCCTACTGCTTAGTTGCATCGTCATCTTCAGAGTCTAGCTCAGATCCCACGGTTTCAGTTGAGATTCCTCATGTGGCTATTAAACCTCGTTCCTCTGCCATTATTCCTAGGAATGATGGGCACATTTTTTCAGCCCCTTTGGAGTCTATCTCGTCGATAGTGTCGCTTGTGTTTGGTTTTGGTGGTGCCACCCCTTCTTCCACTCACTTGGGATCTTGTTAGGCGCCATCAAAGTCCTTTTGTGATATGGTCAAAGCTCCATATTGCAGTCTTCCTTCTGCATTCAAAATGATCCCCATCAATGAGACTCCAATTTTCATGCCCCTACACCTGCGGTAGTCTTTCAACCACTTATAGCGAGGTGCGACACTACCAATCGTTTTCTTTTCACCAATACTTACGATTGTAGACTACGCCTAACATTCCACTTATCCTACTTAGTTTGTGTTTCACAACCAAGTATTATTATGTTTCCTTTATACAAGTGAAATCCCATAACATTCACATAAACAACATTATACAAGAGAAATGCACAACAATATAAAGGGAGGGGAAACTCGCTACAATATGAGTCTTCTTGAATCAATATATTATACAATCTTCACTTTTACAAAGTACAAGTTAAATCTTGGGAAACCCCAAATTTACACTTAGCCAATTTTCAACTTCAGCAAGCTTGGTTGCCCAGCTCGTCGGCGCCTCCACATGGTCATCGCACGACTCATCAACCCTTTGTTCACCTCGTCGCACGATTGTGTTGTTTGCCCAACTTGGGCATGCCTCGTCGTAACCAAGTCGCCACACACGGGCGCCTTCACATGAGTCACACCTCCGTTCACAATCTCAACACTTCATCGTTTCCACCGTACTCAACTTCCACATTTGCCTCTGCACGACCAGTGGGAACTCACCCGAGCTACCCAAGAACCTGTGCACAACCACCCAACCACACAACCATACACAACTGGGCATTCACGCCTTCACCCGTGAGCCTTCGCACAACTGGGCACCCTTGCCTTGACCCGTGCATGCCTTGCATGACTAGACGCCCACGCATTGCTCGTGCATGCCTTCTCTTCGACCGATAGGCGACCTATACCTGCGCCCTAACCCAAAACCAAGACAGTGCGTTCTTCTTTGTGCAGCCTTGCCCAAGGTTGGGCACATCATCGTTAAGCATCTTTCCTTTTATTGCTGCGACTACCCTTTGTCCTACGCACTTCTCCTTGTTGGATGAGTGAAGATGTGATGCCAAATGAGCTCTGTGCCTTGTTAACTTATACGAGTGGTAGGGCGAGGTCTTGGCTACCTAGCCAACCTACCCATGCCCTCAACTCCATCAAAAATACACTTAAACGCATGTCGGTCTTCGTCCAAATGCCCACAAGTATAGGTCGGCCTTGCTACATTTGTAGGTCGGCCTGTGGGTAGCCCTCCACGTTCCCATGCTTAAACACATCGCTCTCCTTCATTCGTGCGTATCTTCACTTGTCTCCACGCGGACATCAAGTCTGAGCTCGTTCAGGTCGCACTTCAAGTCGGGAGCGCGTGTCAAGGACCCCAGGTCCTTACATCCTCCTTGTAAGGACGTACAATCCTTGACAAACGCTCTGGCATGAAGTGCGACGGCAAAACAACAAAGCGCAAGCTCAGACCTACAACGCGGAGGTGTTATGTTATAATGCGATGCGTAGGAGGGGAGAGCGATGGTCTATATATGCGTGGGAGCATGGAGGAGCACCCACGGGATGACCAATAAACATAATGAGGTCGGCTAGACTCGTGGGCGTTTGGAACAAAGGCCGACTCATGTTTAGGAGTGTTTGCGATGGAGTTTGAGGGCATGGGTAGGTTGGCTGGGTAGCCATGACCTTGCCTTGCCACTCATATAAACAAGTGCGCAATGGAGCTCATTTGAACATCGCATCATCGCTCAACAAACTCGCTCATGAAGAAGAAGGCGCAGATCTAGTGCATGGAAGTAGAAAGAGGTGAAGGTGAAGAACTTGGGCGATGTGCCCGTTCTTGGGCCAGGCCGCACGGAGATAGCACCGTCTCTTGGTTTTGGGTGAGGGCGTGGGTAGAGGTTTCCCGTCAGTTGGAGAAGGGCGTGCATGGGTGTGGTGCCCGGTTGTGCGATGGAGCACCCAACGGTGAAACGAAGGCGTGGGCGCCCGGTTTGTGCGATGACTTGGCACGAGTTCTTGGGTGACTCGAGTGAGTGCCTGCCCCTCGTGCAAGTGTGCACGATGTTACTTGGTGAAGTGTTGAGATTGTGAACGGAGGTGTGATTCGTGCGGAGGTGCCCGTGTGTGGCGACTTTGTTACAATGAGGCATGCCCAAGTTGGGCAAACAACACGATCGTGCGATAAGGTGAATGAAGGGTTGGTGAGTCATGCGGCGACCGTGTAGAGGTGCCGACGAGCTGGGCAATCGAGTTTGTCAAAGTTGAAAATTGGCTAAGTGTAAATTTGGGGTTTCCCAAGATTTAACTTGTACTTTGTAAAAGTGAAGATTGTATAATACATTGATTTGGGCATACTCATATTGCAGGGAGTTGCCCCTCCCTTTATACTATTGTGCATTTCTCTTGTATAATGTTGTTTATGTGAATGTTATGGGCTTTCACTTGTATAAAGGAAACATAATAATACTTGGTAACAAAAATAAAACTAAGTATGGAATGTTAGGTGTAGTCTACAATCATAAGTATTGGTGAAAAGAAAATGATTGGTAGTGCCGCACCTCGCTATAAGCAGTTGAAAGACTACTACAGGTGTACGGTCATGACAGGTGGTATGAGAGTTGGTGAACTGAATCAAGGAGATGATTCTACGAGGACCGAATACTTGGCAGGGAGTTCAAGTTTTGCAGGTGAAAGGTGGAATATCAAGGTGATTCAGGTGAACGGTGAAACAGGTTTAGAAGAGGTGAAGCTTTGTGCTTGGGCCAAGCTGAACGACAAGGTATGGGAGGTTTGGAAGAATGCAAAGGGAAGCTCTTTCTTACCTTATACAGGTTGAAGCGGATGAAAGAAGAGAACCCCCGGATTCGAGATAAGCTTGAAGTCTTGGAAAAGAATGTTGAAGACAAACTTCTTCAACTTGGCTAGACAATGGAGCAAGATGAAGTTGCAGATTATACTAACCAGGAAGAGGAAGCCGTGATGATTGAGGATGTTGCAGATGTGACAACGATGGAAGATGAACTTGAGATTGATCAAGTTGGACTACGATCATGTAGTTTACAGACATGGATGAATGAGGATGCTCACATGGAGGAGCCTCACGATGATGATGTAAGTACTATCGATAATTGTGTTTCACTTGAGCATTTGGTAGATGGACCGTAAGCAGGGAAGGGAAAAATGAGTTTGCCGATGCTAGGGAGGATCTTACCATGGATGTCTATGATGAGACCTTGTATGGAGTAGCAAGGATTGTTGACTGTTGCAGGACTTGTTGGGGTTGTTTGGGACCTTATGGTAGAAGGTACAAAGGCCCGTGACAAGGGAGGAACATGATGATCGTTGCGGAAGAATGGGTCATGCTTTAGCCACATGGAGAATTGGCTAAGTGCCTCGCATGACTCATGGACAGATTGAGGAGGGCACACACTTGAGGTATGATGATACTTTGGTGGACTTCTCATGGCCAAGACCAAGAGTAAGTCTTGGTGGAACCTTTAGTGGGGGAGCTATGATGGAAGGGATTCATGACAATGATGATATGGTTGGGTGACTGATTTCACTAGACCGAAGATTGCAGACTTGGATGAGGATGACTGATTGTTGTGATGGGTCTACTTGGTTGGACTACATGGGAAACTTAGTCGTGGACATTAGGTTGGAGACATGGAGCATGGCAGTCTTATGCAGGGACATTATACAGGAGCACTTATAGAGGTGTCACTTATGGGCATCCAATGAGGAGTGCCAAGGCAGGGATGTTATGTAGGTGGATTTGCTAGTGTGACATGGAGACTTATTATTTATGAGCCGATGGAGAGGTTGTGCATTTATGTACAACAAGGCCATGGACTTGGATGGAGTTGTGAGTAGGCTATGGAGCATTTATACTACATGGAGAGCTGAGGCATCTTGCAGAGACCTTTGGGTCGAGACTTGTATGCTTACTGAGATGTTGGTTGGGGATGACTCATGGAGCTCATGATAACATGAGGTTGTGACTTTTAGGGACTTCATATATGGTGGACTTAGAGGATCTGATGCATTGAGGAGTTGAGGTTAGAGACTTTGATGCAGGATGGGGTGCATACTTTCAAGTACATTTATGGGAATGGCTTGAAAGAGTGACTTGATGTGGAGGATCGATATGAGAAACTTTGGAGTGATGGAGTTACAACGATGATGATGCCTTGGTGGCAACACTTGGGCATTGGTTGAGCTGAGATATAACCACTTTTGACACATGGGAGCTGATTGATCTGTGATCATGGGTAGCACATGGAGAGATGAGACATGTGTATACTTGTTTCTATGGCAGACTTGAGGGATGGCACATTGTAGATATGATGGATGTTGCTTCATGGACCTGGATGTGGCACATCGAGAGTCGGGTTGATGAGATGATCTCTTCACTTTGAGGAGATGGATGTTTTGCAGATGGATGATGATGTTGGGGTAGATGTGGTTGATTTCATGTAGCACATTAGTACTAGACATGATGGACAAAATGTTGTAAATGGGATGAAGACTAGTTCATGGACCTAAGCATGGCTTACACTTATATGGAGATGGATTCTTGATCGAGTTGAGGATGTGATGGGATGTTCTGAGAAACAACCGATGGTGGCATGAGGACGTGCATTCTCATGGTTTGCGCGTTATAGTTGGATTAGCTACCCAACTAGTTCAAACATGGGGGTCGACAGTGTGCAGAGATGTGTTAGCATTTGTTGGAGTATCATGGCAGCAGTTCACATGAGGACGATACATGATGAGGTCGACACAATATGTTGCAGGAAGCATGTAGCTTGAGATGGAGGGACCAGCCTTCCACGATGGGGAGCAACATGTGGAGATTGTGACAGGGTGGTTGATGATCATGGATTGAGATGATTTCTGATGTATGACATACTGATGGGGTGTATACCTTGGTATGGTGATCTTGGTGACAGATGGTTGCCGGGATGAGACATGATGGAGACAGTGGTTCTACATATGATGCAGAGATGTTTTCAGTATGTGGAGGAGTTGACATCATGGGTGAATCAGTTGTTGATGATCTTGGTGGATGGCTACCAGGATGGTATGTTGTCGAGGACGACAACGAGTTCAGGTGGAGGAAGATGTAAGGACCTGCAGTCCTTGACACACGCTCCAACATGAAGTGCGATGGCGAAACAAAAAAGGCGAGCTCAGATGTACAACGATGAGGTGTTACGTTATAATGTGATGCGTAGGAGGGGAGAGCGAAGGTTTATATATGCGTGGGAGCATGGAGGAGCACCCATGGGCTGACAAACAAATGTAGCGAGGCCGACTTGACTCGTGGGCGTTTGGAACAAAGGCTGACTCATGTTTAGGAGTGTTTGTGATGGAGTTTGAGGGCGTGGGCAAGTTGGCTAGGCAACCACGACCTTTCCTTGCCACTCGTATAAACAAGTGCGTGGTGGAGCTCATTTGGACATCGCATCATCACTCAAAAAGCTCACTCATGAAGAAGAAGGCGCAAATCTAGTGCATGGAAGTAGCAAGAAGTAAAGGCGCAGAACTTAGGTGAGACACCCGTTCTTGGGCAAGGCCGCACAGAGATAGCACTGTCTCTTGGTTTTGGGTGAGGGCATGGGTAGAGGTCGCCCGCTAGTTGGAGAAGGACGTGCACGAGTGTGGTGCCCGGTTGTGTGAAGGAGTGCTCGACAGTGAAACAAAGGCGTGGGTGCCTAGTTTGTGCGATGACTTGGCACGGGTTCTTGGGTGACTAGGGTGAGCACCCACCCGTTATGCAAGTGTGCACGGTGTGACTTGGTGAAGTGTTGAGATTGTGAACGGAGGTGTGACTCGTGCGGAGGTGCCCGTGTGTGGTGACTTGGTTACGACAAGGTGTGCCCAAGTTGGGAAAACAACACGATCGTGCGACAAGGTGAATGAAGGGTTGGTGAGTCATGCGGCGACTGTGCAGAGGTGTCGACGAGCTAGGCAACCAAGTTTGCCGAAGTTGAAAATTGGCTAAGTGTAAATTTGGGGTTTCCCAAGATTTAACTTGTACTTTGTAAAAGTGAAGATTGTATAATACATTGATTCGAGCAGACTCATATTGCAGGGAGCTGCCCCTCCCTTTATACTGTTGTGAATTTCTCTTGTATAATGTTGTTTATGTGAATGTTATGGGCTTTCATTTGTATAAAGGAAACATAATAATACTTGGTAACAAAAATAAAACTAAGTATGGAATGTTAGGTGTAGTTTACAATCGTAAGTATTGGTGAAAAGAAAATGATTGGTAGTGCTGCACCTTGCTATAAGCAGTTGAAAGACTACCGCAGGTGTAGGGGCGTGACACTCCTCCACTTGAAGTCATTGTCGTCCTCGACAACATACCATCTTGGTAGCCATCCATCAAGATCATCATACCAAGGTATACACCCCATCGATATGTCATACATCAGAAATCATCTTAATCCATGATCATCGAACATCTCGTCGCAATCTCCACATGTTGCTCCCCATCGTGGAAGGTTGGTCCCTCCATCTCAAGCTACCTGCTTCCTGCAACATCTTGTGTCGACCTCATCATGTGTCATCCTTGTGTGAACTACTGCCATGATACTCCAACATAATGCTAACACATCTCTATAAATGCTGGCCCCCATGTCTGAACTAGTCGGGTGATTAGTCCAACTATCACGCTCAAACCATGCGAATTCACTTCCTCATGCCACCATCAGTTGTTTCTTAGAACATCCCGTCACATCCTTAAATCGATCAAGAATCCATCTCCATATAAGAGTAAGCCATGCTCAGGTCCATGAAGTAGTCTCCATCTCGTCTGCAACATGCTGTCCATGATGTTTTCTATCCAACATCATCATCCATCTGCAAAACATATATCTCCTCAAAGTGAAGAGATCATATTCCGACTCTCAATGTGCCACATCCACGTCCATGAAGCAACCTCCATCATATCTACAATGTGCCATCCCTCAATTTTTCCATAGAAACAAATATACACCTGTCTCATCTATCCATGTGCTGCCCATGATCATAGATCAATCAATTCCCATGTGTCAAAAGTGGTCAAGTCTCGGCTCAACCCATGCCCAATTGTTGTCACCAAGGCATCATCATCATTGTAACTCCATCACTCCAAAGTGTCTCATATCGATTCTCCACATCAAGTCACTCTTTCAAGCCATTCCCATACATGTACTTGAAAGTATGCACCCCATCCTAAATAAAAGTATCTGACCTCAGCTCCTCAATGCATCAGATCCTCTAAGTCCACCATATATGAAGTCTCCCTGGAAGTCACAACCTCATGTCATCATGAGCTCCATGAGTCATCTCCAACCAACATCTTAGCAAGCATACAAGTCTCGGCCCAAAGGTCTCTGCAAGATGCCTCAGATCTCCATGTAGTAAGAATGCTCCATAGTCTGCTCACAACTCCATCCAACTCCATGGCCTTGTTGTACAAGAGTGTACAACCTCTCCATCGGCTCATAAACAAAACATCCCCATGTCACATCAACAAATCCACCTGCACAGCATCTCTGCCTTGGCACTCCTCATTGGATGCCCATAAGTGACACCTCTATAAGTGCTACTGCATAATGTCCCTACATAAGACTGCCATGCTCCATGTCTCCAACCTGATGTCCATGACTAAGTTGCCCATGCTGTCCAACCAGGTAGACCCATCACAATAATCGGTCATCCTCATCCAAGTCTGCAATCTTTGGTCTAGTGAACTGGGTAACCCAACCATATCATCATCACATCACAAGTCCCTTCCATCATAGCTCCCCCACTAAAGGTTCCACCAAGACTTTCTCTTGGTCTCGGCCATGAGAAGTCCACCCAAGCAACTCAAGTGTGTGCCCTCCAACCTGTCCATGAGTCATGCTGGACACTTAGCCAATTCTCCATGTGACTAAAGCATGACGCAATCCTCCACAATGATCATCATGTTACTCCCTTGTCATGGGCCTTTGTACCTTCTTCCATAAGGTCACAAACAACCCCAACAAGTCCTGCAACAATCAACAATCCTTGCTTCTCCATACAAGGTCTCATCATAGTCATCCATGGTAAGATCCTCCCTAGCATCAGCAAACTAATTTTGCCCTTCCCTGCATATGGTTCATGTACCAAATGCTCAAGTGAAACACAAGTATCAATAGTACTTACATCATCATCATGAGGCTCCTCCATGTGAGTATCCTCATCCATCCATCTCTGCAAACTGCATGATCCTGGTCCAACTTGATCAATCTCAAGTTCATCCTCCATTGTTGTCACATCTGCAACATCCTCAATCATCACGACTTCCTCTTCCTTATTAACACAATCTATAGCTCCATCCTACTCCATTGTCCAACCAAGTTGAAGAAGTTTGTCTCCAGCAATTTTTTCCAAGACTTCAAGTTCCTTTCGAATCCAGGGATTCTCTTCTTTCATCCACTTCAACCTGTATAAGGTAAGCAAGAGATTCCCTTTGCATTCTTCCAAACCTGCCATGCCTTTTCGTTCAGCTTGCTCCAAGCACAATGCTTCACCTTTGCTAAACATATTTCACCATTCACCTGAATCACCCTGATATCCCACCTGTCACCTACAAAACTTGAACTCCCTTTCAAGTCTTCGGTCTTTGTAGAATCAGCTCCTTGATTCAGTTCACCAGCACCAACCATGATCTCTGATACCACTTGTCACGAAGTGCAAGTGTGTATCAACTTCAATGCTTCAACACCAGCACCAGGTCCCCGGAACTAGCTTTGATACCACCTGTCATGCCCCTACACCTGCGGTAGTCTTTCAACCGCTTATAGTGAGGTGCGGCACTACCAATCGTTTTCTTTTCACCAATACTTACGATTGTAGACTACTCCTAACATTCCACTTATCCTACTTAGTTTGTGTTTCGCAACCAAGTATTATTATGTTTCCTTTATACAAGTGAAATCCCATAACATTCACATAAACAACATTATACAAGAGAAATGGATAATAGTATAAAGGGAGGGACAACTCCCTGCAATATGAGTCTACTTGAATCAATATATTATACAATCTTCACTTTTACAAAGTACAAGTTAAATCTTGGGAAACTCAAAATTTACACTTAGCCAATTTTCAACTTCGACAAACTTGGTTGCCCAGCTCCTCGGCACCTCCGCATGGTCGCCGCACGACTCACCAACCCTTTGTTCACCTCGTCGCACGATCATGTTGTTTGCCCAACTTGGGCGTGCCTCGTAGTAACCAAGTCTTCACACACGGGTGCCTCGCACGAGTCACACCCCCATTCACAATTGCAACACATCATTGTTTCCACCGTACACAACTTTTGCGTTTGCCTCTGCACGACATGCGGGTGCTCACCCGAGCTACACAAGAACCCATGCACAACCACCCAACCGCACAAACGTACACAACCGGGTGTTCACGCCTTCACTCGTGTGCCTTCGCACAACCGAGTGCCCTCGCCTTCACCTGTGCATGCCTTGTACAATTGGGCGCCCACGTCTTGCTCATGCACGCCTTCTCTTCGACCGGCGGGCGACCTCTACCTGCACCTTCACCCTAAACCAAGACAGTGTTTTCTTCTTCATGTAGCCTCGCCCAAGGTTGGGCGCATCACCGTTATGCGTCTTTCCTTTTATTGCTGCAGCTACCCTTTGTCCTACGCACTTCTCCTTGTTGGATGAGCGAAGATGTGATGCCAAATGAGCTTTATGCCTTGTTAACTTATACAAGTGGCAGGGCGAGGTCTTGGCTACCCAGCCGACCTGCCCATGCCCTCAAATCCATCACAAATACACTTAAATGCATGTCGGCCTTCGTCCAATTTCCCACGAGTATAGGTCGACATAGCTACATTTGTAAGTCGGCCTGTGGGTAGCCCTCCACGCTCCCACACTTATATAAACACATCGCTCTACTTCATTCGTGCATATCTTTACTTGTCTCCACGCTCACATCAAGTCTGAGCTCGTTCAGGTCGCACTTCAAGCCGAGAGCATGTGTCAAGGACCGCAGGTCCTTACACCAATGGTTGAAGATACTATGATAGAATAAGCCCTCAGTGAAGCTGAGTTTTACTTTGAAGTGGATTTGATTTTCACTCTTATACTAATGAGCATTGGAAGCCCCTCATCTCAACCGAGCTCAACATTTATCCCTTGGCTAAAGGTTTTTTATCATAGTGTTCAATAATATTGGTGATTGTGTGAGGATTCTTGAGGTTGGTCCCTGATTTTAGGGTTTTGTAGATCTCTCTCTTCAACCCTGTTTTCACTCCTTCGACCCTCTCTCGTCTTCAATCTCTACTGCTCTTATATGGGTAAGGCTTCATAATCTCCCTGTGAATTTGTGGAGCGTTGCTTCTCTTACCTCGATTGATAACGTCTTATGCAGGTTTGATTGATGTAGCAAAGACAATAGATTTGATCTCGAGCGCACATATGCTCATATATGTTGGGATATGGACTTCAGTAAGGGATTTCCTACTAATAATAACCTCACTAGAACTGAATTCTCCTAGGATCAATCCCTGGACTACGTAAATGTTTATTTTCATTGCAAAAGCTACTATGGGACTGGTCATTCCCCCAAGATGTGTCCCAATGACAGGAAAAAAAAGTCGAAATTCTCTTCCATAAAACCAAAATGGTGGGATTGTGTTTCTTTGATCATTATTCAATTGCCTAAAAGTCTCCTTCTTCTACTTCTCACAATTCATGTAGCACTAAAAAAGGTGTAAAAATATTTGAACCAGTGGATAGAATATCTCAGGCTTCACTCATCTCATTTGAAACCCCCGTGAAGGTTCCTAATGGTGAGGAAATTCCAGTTAATCCAAGGTAAAAAATAGTTATTGTTGCCTCTCCATAATTTTCCAAAAAGAATATGTTCTCAGCGTGTTAATTAACTACTTTGGAAAATGGTAAAAACATTGTTGATTCTTTAGATCTTGCGCCCTTTTTTGTCATCAAAGGGAAAGGAATATTGTGGGAAAACTGGGTGGAGGAACTTCTTTCCCCTTTGGAATGGAAGTTGGAATTCAAAATTCAAGTTTCTTTAAAAAATGGCGATATTGTTGATCCAACAGGAAATGCGGTTTGGACCAAAGTTAAAAGAAAGATGAAGAATTCTCCAAGAAAGGTGAAAATGTAGCCAAAGAAAAATCTTAATTAGGATTTTTTTTGCAAATTCACATGGATTTGAGGGGACTTTTGAAAAGTATTTAAGTGAACAATATCATTCGACATCTAGTTTGAGAAAATTTTGAAAGATTTTGGGTTGTTCCTCCATGTTCTAGACTAGATCTTAAAGGACCCTTGGATTATCTGTTCTGAGAAATTGTAATTTCCTTCTTTTATTAATACAAATTCTTAGTAGTTCCTTAAAAAAAAACAAAATTACAATATAACAACTTTAATTTTATTACTTTTAACATTTTATTATTAATTGAGCCAACATTTAAATGTTTACATTCATTTAGCACTATAATATCTCCCCTATACTGGGACCTATATTACTTTTAACCTTTTATTATTTTTTGATTGAACCGACATGTGAGTGTTTACAAACAGACATTTACACCACTACAACATGGTCATATACTGGACTACAGAGTAGCTCTAGAAACAAACATTTTAAATTAAGATGTTTTGGAGGTTTAAAAGAAAAATCGAATTTTGTAATGATTATAAAAAATAAGTAAAAGTCTTGATTAATATATAATTTTAAGCTGAGTGTTTTTGGCGGTTTGAAAGTAAGATAAAATGTTGTAATGATTATAAGAAATAAGTAAAAGTCAATTAGTATATTGAATTTTGTATTGATTATAAGAAATAAATAAAAGTTAATTAATATATTGAAATCTTGACTTAAATAAAAATAAAAAATTTATTATATTTGAGAGTAAAGAAAGATAATAATATAAATGGAATTTATTAATTAATATAATAGTAACCTTTTTTAATAGTAATGATAATTTTGGTAGTTAGACTTGAACCCATAGAGTTCATGAAACAAATTGTTCGTCAAACCATAGTGAATTTAAAAATCATAATATTCTCATAAATATTTCCATTTTATATAATGATTTTTAACATATTTCCATGAGTAAAACTTTTTGTACATTCATTAAAAAAAATTCTCTATGGTCTCACCATGTTTTCTTTGCACTTTTTTTTGTAACTTTCCCACCTAGGTAGCGAGGCACATATTTATGGTAGTAGACTTAGTGAGGGGGCATTTTTATGGTAGTAAACTTGATTTGTTAGGAATTATTAAAAGTGCCTAATTTATATGGAGTTGATAACTCAAGTGGTTAAGAACATGGTTTGTTTCCCCACAAGTCTGTTTTATTTCACATGACTTACCCTACATATTTCAATCATACAATCTCAACTGCTACTCTAATATCTCTACTGTGCCCAAACCCCCTCCACCATTTGTGCAACACACTCTCACATACTAGGAATCTTTGTCTCCATCTTTGGCATCTTGGTTGAATAAATGTCTTGGATCTCTATACTTTCTCTGTCATTTATTATAGTTGTGAAGTCTACAAAATAAATATACCTATATTGAGTTAGCAAGGCTTAATAAAGGCTCAATAGATCCAATATTCCAAAGACATACAAGAATTATAAATTCTCGCCATCTCATCCACATATTTTCATAGCTACCAACAGGTTGGCCGTCACTTATCAAGTTGTCTCATAAAAATGGATGAAAATTACCTTGGTTGCCACCTCTAAACCATCTGACATTAGAGATGCTTCCAATATCCTCATATTTATGAGATTTATGAGATCGCCTACACTGGAAGCCCTTGTAGGTTCTAAAGTTATGGGAAATATCACTTGGTTCAATGAAGTGAGTTGACTACTATCATGTGAATTGAGCACCATCTTATGACACCATCTTAAAGCAAGGTGCTTTAACTCTTTAAGCCCTCTTATTGTATTGGACAAAGCCTTCAACTACACACGAAAGTAAAGATTTAAAACTTGAAGCACTAAAAGATTACCAATGCTCTCAGGAAATTCTATCAATTCCTAGTAGCCACTCAAATCAACGAACTCAATTAGTCCAAGCCCCTCCATTGACTTTGACAACCCTGCTATAGTATTTCTATACAAATCTAGAACCCTGAGAGGCATGACATTATGACATAAGAGTCTTGTTCAAAGATAAAACTGAAAGCTAATTAAATGGATTTTATTGAGTTTGTGTCACATTCTATATAATCTCCATCGCTTTTGTAACTTTATCCATCAAGGATTTAGGAGACTCCAACAAATATAGAACCTCAATTTGATCCATTTCCAAAAGCATAACAATAATATTGGCTGCATGATCATGTTTCAAATGATCCACCAAAGAATACAAGCTTTCTCCAAGCATTGTTCATTGTTATTTGAGAGTTGCATTTGGAAGAGATAAAGCCAAAGATCCAATAGGTATAAGTTGTGAAATGGTTGTCTCAGCTGCACATAAAGGAAGGTCACCCATGTCTAATGGGAAAGGATGTATCCCTCTTGCGACACCACATAAAGGATTTTCTTTAACATTTCTTCTCAGTGGATAACAATATAGGTGATTACCATGAGGTAACATTTGTTATTGCATTAGTGGTAGCTATTGTTGTCGTTGTTTTGGTATAAATGCTACACCACTTGCAAATTGAATGGACACCATTGCTTGTTAGTTGCTCTTAGCTGGTAGAAATTATCTTTAAAACAATGGACAAAGAAACCATCACAAGATTCACTATAGGATATCTACTCTTCCCATTATATAAATATTTTTGATATTAAAATAGACCAGCAATATACACCTAATAGCAATACATTAAATATTATATAAATTGTTAAATTTAAATCTTGGATATAATTTTAAAAGTAAAGTAAAGTTTAATGTGGATTTTATTGAGTGTGGTTTACGTTACCTACCTCCTCCACCGTGAAGGTATCTTCATAGGGAATTGATATGAACATTGGTGGTTACATGAGATTAATGAGGATGAAAAGACTTGCAGGGAAATGCGGCCAATGTTTGTCATAGAAGTTACCACTTGCCTTCCCTTTCCAGGAAAATATACGTAGCAAGATAAGAATATATACATAGTATTCACACCGCCACTCCTCAACTAAAATTGGTTGTGGCCATAATCGATGTTGAATGGTCATTGAAGCAACAACAGGTTTGGTGGGTTTGGCGATGGTGGAGGACATGGAGGAGGTGGTGTTGGGTTTGGTGACGGTGTAGGACATGGAGGAGGAGGTGGTGGGTTTGGTGATGGTGTAGGAGAATCTTGTGGGGAAGGTGGTGGATTTGGTGACAGTGGAGGAGGATCTGGTGGGGGTGAGGTGGCAGTGGAGGGCGTGGTTTTGGTGGTGGCAGGGGAGCGCAAGAATCTCTTGGATTACACTGAGTGACATGATTATGATCTAAGGCTATGGATTATGAAGATGTATTACATGATGCTTGCATCACGGCTGTAACACTTAGGTGATGCCCCATGTCCTAGAAGGTTAGTCAAGAGAGTTTTGATACTCAAATTTGGTCCAAATAATCATTCAACTATTTTTTTGGATCCGTTTTCTTGAAAAAAGTAATCGTAATGTTAAATGAAGGTGTAGATAGAGAATTTAAATGTTAAGTAATAGTCTAATTATTCTAAGTTTTCATTTTGTTTATTTTTCTTATATTTTAGTTTATTTAGAATAATTTTTAGTCATTTTTTCCAAAATTTAATAAAAATTAATAAAAATCATAAATTTGAACTATATAATTTACACCATTTAAATTTCTAATTTTTTCAAAATACTAAATTTATTTTTACATTAAAAAAAATTAAAGCATTTAAATTTCTAATTTTTCCAAAATACTAAAATTGTTTTTACATTAAAAAAATATTTAAAAAAAAGTTTTTCAAACTTTATATCATGACATTTATTATAATAATAATAATAAAATTAAAACTTAAAATAATTATCAATACTATTACTTTTATTTTCGATATAAAAATAATGATCGACGATCAATATCAATGTGTAATCGAGGATGTTGACAACCATCTCAAATGTGCATGTGCATAATCCACCACGGGGAATCATCTTCGGTCATATTAAATCAAAGGAAAAATCCTTGCTGTTATGGATTAGTATAACAATAAAACCTTTATGACTCAGTGCTACAAGAACAATGTTGCATTAAGGATTATCATATAACAATAAAAACTGACATAGTGCTCCGAGAGCAATATTACATTTACACCAATATTACATTAAAGATTTAGTAATTGTACAAAATTCAACTCTTCAAAATAGTACATTTATACAATTAAAATTTTATTAATATATAAAAATATGATTAACACTTGAGTATTAAAAAAATAAAAATAAATATATATATATATTTTTAAATAATTATATATTTTTTATTAATTATGGATACAAATATGAATATTAAATAATTATGGATTATTTTTTATGAATATAAATATTAGGTTAATATTTACATTAATAATAAATTTGATAAAAATTATTTAAAAAGTAAAGTGATAATAAGCTTTTAAAATAGGGGTTTTTTATATTTATATAAAAAAGAAAAAGAAAAAATTGATACATGTTAAAGTTTATTTGGTGAACAATTTGCAATAACTCATCAAATTTAGAAAAAAGTAGCATAGAAAATTATATTTCAAATCAATAGTGTTTCTTTTCTATGTTTTACTCAAGGTTTTCATAAAAAGATCCAAAGACAAAGATATTTGAAAATAAATGCATTACTTGACAAAGAATTGGAAATATGGAAATAAGAATAAAAGTATTAGAATGAAAATAGTAAAAAGAAAACATTGGTTAAAGACAATGCATAATCTGCTCATAGCTACTAATCTCCATTATCAAAGAATAATAAAATAATAGAGATTGAGTAATCCAAAATATTTTTATTTTCATGAAACCACCACCTTCTAGGTGCTCCCAATTTCCATTTTTATAATATTATCAATTAAGCAATCCAAAGAAATTAGGAGAAACCTTGGACAAGCGAGAGCAGAGGTTGCTCTCCATAACAATGGAGGTGGCTTTGTAAAAATTACTCGTGGCTTCATTCTCCAAACGAATACTAGTGTAGAAATTATAACATTGATTCAAAGCACCGAAGGAATTATTTGAAAGAAGGGTTCAACAAAAATAATATTGGAGGGAGATGAATGTTGATTGTATACTATTTCGATGGTGGATATTGAAGCTTTTTTAGAAAATAACAAGGAGATAGAGTCGATATCAAAGGAAATTGATTGGATTAAGATGATTGGATTAAGAAAAAAAATGATAAATTTGGAAGGTTACAAGTTTGTTAATTTAAATATATAGGTTAATTTAGTGATTTTTTGAAAAATAAGATGATTTTTTGAGTTAAATTTTGTGAATCGCTTCCTCTGACTTTTCTATGTATTTTTACAACATAAGTAATAGAAAACATTTTTATTGAGTTTGAAAAATTTGTTATGGATGAAAATTTTTGGAAGAAAATTTTGAATGGTATTAGCATTGTCCAGTTTTAGGTAGACACTCCACCCATCATCTTGATTATGGTATTAGCATTGTCCAAAGTTTTAGGTGGTTAGTCCACCCATCATCGTGTGTATGGTATTAGCATTGTCCACCATTTCAGTTAGACACTCCATCCATCATCAAGCACTAGAAAAATTTATGAAAATCACATGAGTGTTGAGGATAAAAGGTAGTTGTTACAGGACAATAAAAAAATATTCAAAATTAATTAATATAAAGCTTTGGCCTGTGTAATTAAATATTCAAAAATATAAAAAATTTAGTAAGAAGGACAAAGAAGGAGAGGGTGTTTATACATGATGGAAAGACGTAATAAAAAATATTGAATTAAAATCTAGGAGTAGGTGTAAAAGATTAAAAGAAGATCTTGACATTCATAAAAGCAAAATAATATTATCGCAGAAGATATTTGGTAACTTTTTCAAATTTATGATAAGAACGTTTTATTATCGGACTTGTGAAGTCTGTCTCAGAAATACTGGTAGATGAGCGCTTTAATGGCGTAAAATTTTGAAATATGAAAGCTTCACATGGACTCATATCTCCTTGAGAGTGAGGTTTGATCATTAGTTTGTAACATAATTAATAATTTGATTGAAAAAATTTCATGTTTTAGAAAAGTCATCTATATTTTCATAATCTATCAAATCTACCTGTAATCTGAATAAAGTTGTCTATTTCTTTGACTTGGTCTGCTGACTGCTTCCTGTGTCTGGCCCTGTTAAACTGTCCATTAACGTTTTGGGATTTGGGTAAAAAGAGAAACTTCTGCTAAATTAGTTTGATCTCTCCACGTGGAATTTGGTACCTGTGGTCTGTACATAGAGTATGAAACGCCAAAGTAAGGTAAGGGTTGCTCCGAAACACACTTGAGTTTGGGAGTGTAATGGTGTCCAGACTTTCTCTCATAGGAAAATTATGATTAGTTTAAGTTTGTGGAATTTACAAAAATATTATTATTTAATTTTAAGGTTAGTTAGACATTAAATTAGTGTATGAGACTTTTTTGTTTGTGGGACAAGGGACTTATTTTGGAATATTTATTTAACTGCTATGTCTAGCTTAGCATACATACTCTAGCCCTCTAAAAAACTTACATACTCTACCCCTCCTATTTTGAACTTAAACACATGCTCTTAACCATAAGCCCACTCAAACTGTATAATAATATTAATTTAATTTTAATATTATTGTAAGGTTAGTGTATTTGTATAAATTAAGTGTCCAATAAAAGTCTATAGACATTTATTTATAAATAGATTCAAAATAAATTAAAAATTAAATAAAAAAAATAAAAAAAATAACTAAACAATAATTTTATTATTAATTAAATAATAATTTTATTAATAACTAAATAATAAATTTATTATTATTAAATAGTAGAAACAATTAATATATGTTAAACATATATACATTTAAAAAGCATGGAACTAGATTCTTAACTATGTAGATTTGCTCTTACTTTACCATGGATATTTAATTTGTAAATAGATTTTATCACAATACTATGGATTTTCATTACTACATACCAAAAACCAATAACTCGTTTTATATGACACTTGTTCATATAACAATTTTTTAATTAATCAATTTAATTAAAACCACACAATTACTTTGGAAAAAACTTTCAACTTTTGATTTATGTATTACTATGAATATTCTAGAATATTTTGTGGAGGTTAAATCTCTACCATCCATCTAATAATTAATGATAATTAAATTACTTAATAATTATTGATAATAAAACTAAAATTTTGTAAAGTTTTATTTCAAAATAAACACCCTATAATTAGATATTAAATTGGTGTATATTTTATTTTATTTTATTTATAAAATACAAAATCTTTATTTAATATTAATACCAATCCCATGACTTTGCAGGCCACCATGGCTGGATGCCCCAACACCTAATAGTCTATCCAGCCATCAATGGACACCTAATAGTCTATCCAGCCATCAATGGATGGAACCTGCCACTCCCAATTTTTGAGTCCTCTATCTAAATGATGCCACTACACCCTATCACGGCAAAGTGCTACTTGCCTCATCGAAGGCCCCAACCTTCAAGCTCTCCTATGGACCACGTCTCACAATGGTTCATACTAGATCCACTACTCTCTATAATCAAACACTTGTGATCC
The DNA here is from genome assembly GCA_031772625.1 of Pinus tabuliformis. Taxonomy (NCBI): domain Eukaryota; kingdom Viridiplantae; phylum Streptophyta; class Pinopsida; order Pinales; family Pinaceae; genus Pinus; species Pinus tabuliformis. The sequence continues at coordinate 405,188,492 of CM062813.1, forward strand.
ACATTTCTTCCATTTTCATAGTAAACTCACAATAAAACAATCTTGTCATATATCAAACTTTGAATACATGCCCTCAAACACAATCTTAGCCCCAATCAATACATCACCTCAACACAATCAACAACATATATATAAATCTGCAATACCATGGCAAATATGATATACAATATACCAAACATCAAACCTCCGACATACACGCTCTCAACACAAATACATCAACAACATAAAAAATATGACCACAAAAACTCATCCATGTCTCAACAATAGCATCCATACAAGACATAAACCACAATGCTACGTCCATATAAAATTTCTGCAATAATAAAACATGATAAGCTTAACTATGATCCCTTGCATATCCAATGTAAGAAATACAAATGTTCCATTGAAAACATGCTAACATCCAATCTTTAAGGTTCGCAATCTCCTCAATCAAATGTCTTCATAAACCTACATAAAACAATCACTGAAGCATGCACACAAAATTGCAATAAAATTGATCTCCTTCAACAATCTACTACAACTATTTCTCTCCTCACACCTTTGGATCTTAATGTTATCAATGCTTTCCAATACCTTACTCTTAGAAAAGAACCAACTTCTCCAACACTGAGGCTACCTCCGATAAATAGATGACCTAAAGTGATTAAACAATAATAGTTCATAGATACGGAGAGACAAACACTCTTGTCCATACTTTGGTACTTTTCTCCCTCACTCGATCGTCCATTTTCTTCATTCAATGAGAGACTTATCCTTGAATTAATCACCTTCTAGAATAACACCAACTCAAATCGACTCTAAACCATCAAAAACCTTGGGCAAATACCTTGGGAAATGTTCATGGTAAATTATGTGCACGCACAATTCGGAAATTCCTCTCTATAGCTATTGTTGTTGGGACATAATTAGATCCTAGAGATGATTGTCACTTGGATAGTATATGCATCCTAATGAAATTGCTACTATCTTTGCTCTGTGCATAATTGCCTCCTAGAGAAGGTGCCTGAGCACATGGAAAATCACCTCCTCTTTGCATAGAATGTTTCCATTTGTCTTTAATGGTTCTCCACCACCTATAGAGCTTATGAAAACATTAGGAATGCCTCGATAACATGTCATCAAGCCTCTGATCGTCATGAAAAATCTTCCAAGCACGTTGACATCAATTCCTAGGTTAACATCAATTCCAACACCATGAGGCCAACAATTGCATATTAATATGGTGGTAGTGGATAAGTTGAACAAGGCAATTCACTTTATAGTTGTTAAGTCTATGAATAAAGTAATTTATATAACTCAAATCTTCATGAAGGAGATATTTAGATTACACAGAGCACCTAAAAATATAATATCACACAGAGATGCCAAGTTCACTTCAAACTTTTGGAAATCATTGTTTGCTAGTTTTGTAACATTGCTAGCCTTTAACATTTCTTACCATCCTCAGACCGATGGCTAAATAGAGCGAGTGAGTAGAATATTGAAAGACGTGCTAAGGATGTATGTGATACATCAACCAAGAATGTGGGAATACTGTCTTCCATTGGTAGAATTTGCATACAACAATGGCTATCAAGAATCATTAGGAATTATTCCCTTTGAGGCACTTTATGGCAAGAAATTCAACACCCCTATCAACTAGGATGATCTAATAAATAGAGTAATCATTGGACCAAATATGTAACACACCCCCTTACCACCCTAACCTTTAAGAGGGGGTTATTGTGCTGATCTCACTCCCAATGTTCTAGTATGGAAATGGGGTGTAAATTTTTTGACTTTTTTTGAACTCCTCAAAATCTAGAATAGATGACACCATCACGTTCATCTCACCGAGATGATTCTAGTGATATACAATTTTGTCTCAAATGGGCTTCAAGATCATAAGTTATGGTTTCCCAAAGTTTCATTAACAAACCCTACGTACTACTCTTATCCTACCACATGGCACCCATGTGGTCTAAACGTGAAATATTACCCCACCTCCATATCATAGTTGTGGTATTCCATGGCCTTGTTCACCTCCCCTTAACATTGTAACTTCTATGGCCCCAACTAATCCAACGCGTATATATATACTTCTATGGCCCCACCTAATCCAACACACATTACATGCATATAAGTATTAACCCCTTCGTGGTCCCCTCTCTCTTATCCAACGCTAGTGGTGACTTCGTAATTCAATTACTATGATGCAAACCTGGACCCCCTGCCTTCGATAAAGAGAAGTGGAGGGGGGGGGGGGGGTTCCACTATCGTGTTTCTAGAGCATAGTTCTGCTATCACTAATCGATGGTCATGTTGTTTCTTAATCTTTGACGGCTAATATTTAAATGTGACCCCCCTCCCATTCATAACCTGGTAGGGTGTGGGGTTTCCTATTGGATTCTTGTATTCATTTCCTGGAAATTATCCATCACCAATTGTCTTTGTCCCATACATCCCATTTTCCTCCACTATCGACCCTAGCCACAACACCAGAACATATTCCTTGATGGGCTCATTCATGTGCCTAACCACAATTACGTAATAAGTTTCCACCCTGGGTTTTTCTAGCCCTTACCTAATGGGCATTTCCACCCAGTCCCACGCTTAGTCATCTGCATGTTGGCTAATCTTGAGTGTTGGCCACCAAAACACAATGCTATAACATGTTTACATTATGCATGGTTTATAGTGACATTGCGAAGTCCTGTCCTATGACACAGATATAAATTATGCATATACTTCCTAACCATACCAATAAGAAGCTACCCCATGGCACCCACATGGCGACCCAATCCACTAGGATCCTCTCGGATCCATGCCACCTTGGCTTATTCCATGTCACTGGATCAAGGGCCTCACATTGATAGAGATAGTTGGGGTTGACCCTCTCCATGAGGAAACACCTTGCGCACACTGTCACGGATCTAACCTCCTGACCTCTGTGTTGGGTGTGGAGTCTGACTATCTTATGTATTCAAAGGTATCGCTGCATTGGACCGTAGTTTGTAATGGGGGGGCAATGCTGCCCATAAAATATTCACTGCAGGGGGGTCTACGAGGGGGCGGCTGCGACAATTGGGAGCCCCCCCTGGTGGGGGGATCGGGGGCAGCACCCCTGAAGCTAAGAATAAATGTAAAATTTCCTTGTAAAATGTTGTAATTTCGTAGTCAATTTTGGCCATTCATTAGGCGGAGATCTCATGGTAGAAGTTATGTTTAACTTAAGTTTTTTTGCCCTAGAAGGCAACCCCTCACTATATATGAGGGAATTGTATTGCTTATATATATATATATATTCTGAGTGAGGAAGAGTGGGAGATTGAGAGCGAAGAGGGAATTATAGCGATCTGCTGTAGGTTGTATCTCTTTAGTTTACTGGATAATATAAAAGGAAGTACTGGTTGTTTCTCTATGGACATAGTCCAAACTGGGTGAACCACGTATATCTGTGTCTCTCTTGTTTTATGCATTTTCTGTGTTTATATTTCTGCAATATTTTATGTGTTCCATTGCTTTGTAATATATAATTCTCTAACACTATGACCATACTCAGGCCTCGACTACCCGACCTTTCTGGGCATCAGAGAGCTCGAGCACAATGATAGGATGAAAGATATACATATATATTTAACTTCATACACATGCCTATGTATGTACATGAACATGGTGCTATCTCCTTTGATCTTTGAGAATGCCTCAACCAACTCCAACTATATTTTTATATATATTACTCTCATGTAACACTATCCATATGTGCTTTTAGTTAAGTGAAAGTGGTTATATATTTTGAGCTTTGGTGCTTCTGACTGCGACTTACATATACATACACATTTATAAACAATAAACTGTGACTTAAAGTAGATAGGGCTATCCTTCCTAAGCTTTTTCAGTCATAAAAAGGCCAATCATGAAAATCATTAAAACACAGAGATCATTCCAACACGAAGATTCTACCCATCTTTCATGCTTGGGTAACTAGATTAATTTTCAAACTCATAAATAAACACAGGGATTAAATCATCCCTCAACATCTTACACATCTTATTAACAATCCTCATTCATGCAGGAAACACAATTTCTCAACAATTTCCTTAACATTGTAACAACATATTAAACAAAGACATGATGTTCACATGTAATATAATAAATATTTCAAGAATTTAGCTTACAACAACATGACAAAATTTTATGAAGTTCATAGAACATTCAAGGAATTTCAACCAATAATTTCAAGCACCAACATCTTACAACCATGCAACCTTTCTCAAAGCTATACATATATTCGATATGGAAGATATTTAATTTCGAAGCGCTCAGCTAAATGCATTCATTTACTAAAGACAAATGGCCAAACTGAAGGTAGGAATTTGATTTTCCACCCAACCTTAAACTCCCTCCAGTCAGAATCACTTGTTGTAGTCACTCTTGAGATGTATCCATGATCTAAGGGAAATCATATTTAGTATATTTAGAATAAGGTCACATTGAGATCAAGAGGGAAAGGACTACTTATATAATTAGGTGGTTTATCAACTAGTTACGTACAACACAATTAACAATACTGGGTGGTTTATTTGCTATGGAAAACACTCTAAGAGTGGTTTATTAGCCCAAAAGAAAGAACCCTAGGTGGTTTATCAACTCCCTCTTAGAAATCACCCTTTTACATCTGTCTTATCACTTGTTTAGAAATAACTTAGAGTTGTTTCTCAGCCAATTCTTGGCGAGCACTCATTCCCATATCCTTAGAATTTTCTTGAACTCTCCTCGGTCAAAATTTCATTTTACATGGAATTTCATTCCATCAGCTTGTAGGCTTTTTCAGAGCTCCCCATGCACTCCATCAAGAAGAATTCGAACCCTAGCATTGATGTGCAAATTTTTTATTTTTTTCCTAGGTGTCTCTTCATGCTCCTCTTGGAACCTTCCTCTAATTTTTCCAGATAACTTCCCATAAATTAAACAGTGGTGTCATCTGGCTCCACACATGCCTATTTTTCCTCTTCCTCCTTATATCATTGATCCATGGTCCAACTCTTTAGGCCATTACATAAGAATATATTTATTTATAATTCAGAGTGTCATTACAATACAAAAATCAGGGGGAAGTCCACCACAAGTGTCAAAAACCCCACCCATTTAAAGGGAACAATCCTCCGTGTTCGTATTAGCAAAAGAGAAAGTATAAAAGAGGTCCACAAATAGATGTTACATCCACTTATTCAACAAACAAAATATGAGTACAATACCTTTATTTTCTCAACCATTTCATAGGTGACTTCATAAGGTCCAAAGTGCTTCCATTGCACCTTGACCTATTCTATTGCTTGATTCCATAGTGTGATTTGGATGTAGTTGAGGATGCACAGTAGCTATGGTTGGAACCATTCTTCTGTTTCTACTTATATCACAAACCAATCAACAATGTGATTATTATCATGAACATATTTCTTATTAAGGAAACATGAAAAACATTGTTTGCTTTCATTATGGGTGGAAAGGCCAATTGGTAGTCCACTAGCCCCACTCTCCCCAAGATCTAAAATGGTCTACAATATTTGGGTTCCAACTTGGTACATGAGCCCTATTAGCGCTGCTACATAGGTTCGGTTTTTGAAGGTCAGAAATGAGCTCGGTTCGCTTGGTCATGCTTAAAGGGAAGCTCATGATGGGCACTTTCTCCTTTTCCTTTGCCCCGCTCATTCTCCCTTCATCAGTCCTAAAAATGATTAATTCCTTTATCGGATCCTAGTTTAATCACTATCACAGATCGCATCCATGTGTGTATAAAAGTCGCGCCCCTCTGCTTCCGCTGATGTGATATTGTGATGCGATCTGATCACAATTACATCCATGTGTGTATAAAAGCCGTGCCCCTCTACTTCCGCCGATGCGATATTGTGATGTCATCTAATCGCAATCGCACATCGCCATATGTAAAGGCCCAAAGAATTACCCAAAAAACTCGATCCAATGACTCCTGTCTCGCCCGATCACTCCTCCGTTGTCCGATTAGTTCCGCCTAGATCCAACAGCCCATGCTTATTCCACTCTCACTTCTTCCAATGTCCCTCGCCAAGCCATCTCCACCGTCTATCTGCCCGATCTGACGGCCAGTCTCTTTCCTCCATCCGACTATTCCACCCACTACACAGACCGCGTACCATAACCATTCCATGCTCCCGAAAGGATGAAGGTCATCAGTTTTCAATACCAGGTGCATTTCCTCCTCAACAACCACATTCAAGAAACAGTATGGCTGAGAAGGAAAGGGACATAGCACGAACAGACAAATACAATTAATAGTTATGGGACTTCATCCCATACGACACTCCAACCACCTAAGAGGATAGCAAAGTACCCGAGAAGATCAATTTTGTTCACCACAGCAAGCAATTGCACTCAGAAGTTCTGCCAGGTAGTTAAAGCGGGTTGTGATCCATTATGATCCCTCCACGTCTAGGATAGCATAACATTTTTGTAATAAAACTCTATATATACCCAAAAAAGAGATGTAATCAATGATGATGGTTGTCGTTTTGATGTAAGGTTCAACTTCTGGAGATTGTAACTACTTTGATACTTGTAGCGTCTCGTCTTGATTTTCAGCTAATACAAGCTTCTTTTGTTGTTAATTGCTCACTTTCCATTTCTATTCTGTTCTAGGTTGTGCTTGATAGACATTCTTCCTGAACTCTTGATGTTTAGCATTAGAGGGGCTGTCATCCCACCTCTGTGTTTGAATCTTGTATGTAGCAGTGAATCTGTCAATCAGGTTTCTTTTCACTTAGTGACAAAGAGCTGTCATCCTGTCTGTGCACTAGTGAATTAGATTTGCATACCTTTTTAATTGTTGCAACTAGCCATCACAGGGTCCTGTGCATCTGCTGGTGTGGTCAGTATTCTCCATATTCACCCAATCCTTAAACTGTGAGTAATTGGTGGTCTAAAGCCTTATAGTTTGGGGGTGTTCATGCTTGTCTGGATTCAAGCAAAGTAGGAATTGTTATCTGGCTTGAATATGCATCATTCCTTCCATTCATCCATTTCCAACATTGAGTTGAGTTTGTGATGTCTCACGCATCTCCGAGCTACAACCTAGGAGAGTTTCTTGGGGTGATAACAAGCCCAATTTCAATGAGTTTTTCTTTGGATTAACATGGAGATAAGCATGCTCTCTCACTTGAAATTATTTGTGAATTCTCTACTAGGCTATATAAATTTTCTGCCTAGCACGGGTTTCCTTAACTTTTGTCTGATATTCATCATTTACACTTCATTTCTTTTAGAAAATTTGGTCCAATAATTACTCTATTTATTGGATCATCCCAACTAATAGGGGTGTTGCATTTCCTTACATAAAGTGCCTCAAAGAGATGCATTCCCAATGACACTTGATAGCCATTGTTGTATGAAAATTATACTAATGGAAGATATTCTTCCTAATTTCTTGGTTGATGCATCACATACATCCTCAACATGAATTCTAATATTGAGAAGATTTTTCAACAAAAATCACATCATAATACATTTGTCAATGCGTTTTGAACCAACAAGTGTGGTTCATCGTCAGGACAAGTTGAAGAAGCAAATCATGGAAACAGTTTAAATAGAGAGAGAAGAATATCCAATGGCTATATTTGACTAGGAAACGACTAAATTTGACCAGAAAACGACTATATTTGACCAGGAAACTGTATTGGACCGAGGGATAGGGATACGAAAATTCAATTAATTCAAAAGATAGTTTTGTTAAATTTATTACTATATTTGATTAAATTTAAATGTTTATATTTAATGAGAATAAACTAATAATAGCTTTATTATTATTATTAAAGCTATATAGATTAAATACAAACTAATATTATTAAATAAATTAAAATTGTTTATTAAAGGCTAACCTACTTAGCTAGTTAGACTAAAATTATTTTAAAGTTATTAGTTAAATTCATTCATGAATTATTATTCATTTATATTAAATTTATTATGGGATAATTAGCATCATTCTTTAAATTCCTTCATTAAGGTGAAACTTATTATATTAATTATTATGCTATGCTAATAATCGACTAAGGCTTAATTTAACTTTATATAGTTAATGAGTATAAAATAATAGATTTATTGTTACTGTTAAAGCTATATAGATTAAATACAAATTAATATTAAATGAAATAATAAGAAAAATTAAAATTGTTTATTAAAGGCTAAGCTACTTAGTTAGTTAGAAAATTGACTTAATACTAAAATAAATGACCTAAAGAATTGAAAAGGTCGTAATTTCTTATTAAAATTATTTTAAAGTTATTAAGGAACTACTACAAAATTAGTTAAATTCATTAATGAAATTTTATTTTCTATATTAAAGTTAAAATGGGATAATTGGCGTCATTCTTTAAAATTACTTTATTAAGGTTAAAAATATTATATTAATTATTCCATTATGCTAATTAACTAAGACTTAAAAAGATTTTTACTACCTATATAAACAAATATCTTATTCTAATAAGAGAGCAAGTAATGTTAAAATAAAATTCTAAATTTTTATCAAAATCAAAGAGTAGAGAAGGGATAAAGGACAACACACGGTCCAAAAGATGAGAGAAGATCTCAATAAAGGAACAACACAAGGGGTGGGGGTAGAGGGTGGGCGGGGGTAGGGGTGGCTAGGAAGAAAGGGCAGGGATCCAACATATGCTAATCTTCCAGACGTCATCCCTATTGAGATTTCTCGACCTTTTCTTAATTTCTATGGCCTCTCTAAACTTCCAGTGATGAAAAGGGGAAATCTTGGCAATAACATGGGCTTCCTCAATGCACACATGATGCTTAATTTTTTCTGTGTGCTCTTCAAGTGCGGAACATCGGGTCCTCCCATGTTTTATGTTGGCTAAGTGTTCATGAATCCTTTGATTAACAGAGCACCCAGTCTCACCAACATTGGGGGTCCCACAGGAACAAGGAATAACATAGACACCTTCCATGTCCTTGGGGTCGATGGGGTCTTTAACAGATATAAGAGAGCTATAGATGGTGTTAAGGGGTCTAAACGAAGAGGGTACATTATGCCTCTTGAGGATTCTCACAATCTTATCAGTGGTCCCCTGGATGAACAGGAGATGAACCCCTGAGACCTGATCCTTAGGGTATTTCTTAACCTTGGGACCTTGGCTAGCTTTAAGGAAAGCTTCCAGACCTTGGTGCCTACTATAACCATTAATAACAAAAACATTAAGGAGATGGGCTTTCTTCTTCTCAAGGTTCTTATCATCGAAGATTATCAACGCACGAGTTGCTAGCGTGTTGAGAACACCTAGCTTTTGAGCAGGGAAATGATGGGATCTTGCATGAAGATACTGCTTAGTATGAGTTTTCTTCCTAAACACTTGGTGGGAGAAGGAACAGTCATCATTTTTTGAAATGAGAACATCCAGGAAAGGCAAACATCCATCATTTATAATATTCTATTCACGCTCTTTGTTTGACCATTGGTCTAAGAATCGTAAATAGTGTTAAAGGCTAGCTGGGTTCCAAAACCAACAAACAATAATTTCAGAAGTTTGAAGTGAACTTGGCATCTCTGCCTGATATTATCTTTTTAGGTACTCCATGCAACCTAAATATCTCTTTCATGAAGATTTGAGTTATATCAATTTATTTATGAGTAGAATTAACAACTATAAAGTGACCTACCTTGCTCAACTTATCCACTACCTTGATATAAATATTTGCATCTTCACTCAATATCAAAGTTTGGATTTTAAAATTTATAAAATTATTTTAAATTAAAATGTGAAGTTTGAAGGAAAAATTAAATTTTATAACATTTACAAAAAAAGAAAAGGAAAAAGAGTTAATTAATATGTTGAATCTTTAAATGAAATAAATCCTATATGACTTTTTATTATAATAACGAATTTACAAATCATGATATTGTTCCAATTATTTTTGTTTTATATAATAGTTTTTACTACATTCTCCTAAACTATTTTTATAAACGTATCGAGTATTTTCATAAAATTGATTGATTTTTTTTAAGTGGTTATACATTTTATGAATTTAGATTTTTTAGTTTGTTATTACTGGAATTTAGCCAAACAATTTTTATAAAAATTCTAATTTTGAATAAGCAATATTTTCTTTTAAAGATAAAAAAAGATTTGGAAAACTCTTATTTATAGTTGTGGAATGTTAATATCTATATAGACAATTCCATTACTCTATTTTAAAAAAAGCTAGTTTCCCTTATATCATTTTAAATAATAGAAAAAGGCAAATTTCTAATACATTTAAACAATAATATTCCTTAAAACTTGTCATTTAATCTATAATTTGAGATGTAATGTGCAACAATGTTGTTTATAGAGAGTCATTCAAGTTGTACAATCTATTGTCATAATAACAACTATTAAAAAATGTCATCATGATGCATTTCGTATGCTTAAATTGTGTATGGAGTATAATTGTGGAGTTAGATCTCACATCGACAAAAAATGACTAAATTGTTATGAATTTTCTACAATCACACTTAGGGTTATGTAATAACTCTATCAACATGAGTAATACATCATACATATATTTATAAATGAAAAAGGATGACCAAATCTGATAATCTTAAGTATACTGAATGAGAATAATCATTGCCACATTTCCTAAAATCAAGTTGAATTAGGCATGGTTTGACTTGGTAAACATGATCACTAGTGTTATTCATGTATTAAACTAGTTAAATTGGGTTAGCTAAATTGTTTCTCAGAGAAATGGCTTGTTGGCTCAAGTCATCATTGTATTCTTCATTATCATTTTCAATCCCTTGTGAGAGGTAACATCTTACCCAAAGTGCTTGCTAAGATATATGGGTCATTAGGGATTAAGAAATAAAAAAAATTAATTAAAAGAATGCTCAATGTACTTATTAACCATCGAGTTAACAAATAGTTCTTTCAAGTTCATTCTATTACTACAAAACACTTTGTACATTCTTATAAATGTGACAATACTTGAGTTATTAACAATAACCAATGTGGAACACACAAGAAAATAACCTAAGTAAGTAAAATCACCTAGATAAATATAGTACACTAGAAAATAATGAAAGAGGGGAATGATTATATTAAGTAATATCTCTAAAAACACCATGATTACAACATAAAAATCTCCTGGACTCTAATTTTCAATATGCAAGAGTAGGGAGGGGGTGATTATATTAAGTTCCAGGGGAAAAAAAAAGAAGGATGGATGGGAAGGAAATGCTTATATTAATTTATATCACTAGAAATATCGTGATTACAACATAACAATCTCTAAGTCCTTAGATGCAACTCTAGACAATAACAATAATTGTACCCAAAACTTCAATAATAATCAATATTTATATAGTATGTTTATCTTTCTTTATCCAACTAACTAACTCCAAAACAAGGTGAGACATTTTCATTTATATCATTTGCTCATAGGAGAGGATATTTATTCAATTGCTTTGCTAGATAGGCCACTCCTTGTGCCATGATGAAAACTTTCTAACCACTTCCTCAAAACAAAGATCACAACTACCATTGTATTTGGATATCTCAAAAAATCCTCCAAAATGGGTGGCATAATCTCTGCTTCTCCTTTTGATTAGTGAGTTTGTGCCACCTTGCCCTCATTTTATACCAATACCTAGTCATATCCAAATAAGCCCCAACCATACATGTTGAATAACCCCTAATCAACTCCACTTCACATTAGATTTATTATGACCTCAAATAAGGGGTAAGTTCCAACACATCAGTAATAACCTAAATTCAAACAAATTCTATCTATTGTAGTTGTGTTTTCCATGTCCAAGAATAGATTTGATCACTAAATTATAGTTAAAGGCATGCTATGGATTCATATGTGTAGATTTCTTCTATTTCAATCATCCCCATTATTTATCTACATACTAATCTAGCTGGCATAATTCTTTAAAACATGCCTATGCAATGGGCCTCAACTAGCTCATTTGTGTCTTGATAACATTGGTATAAGTATATATAAACTTATAAATATTCCAATCTAATGGATTATGCTAACTTAAGATCCACTTGATCATCAACCTCTTATGGAAATTGACATTTTCTATCTAGCAAAAGTTTTAGATTTTTTTGCTTAACTTTCTTAATAGCTAACCATTTTCTTATAGCCTGATAGAGTTGCTCCAAATAAATGGTGACTTGGAAATTCCTTCTACATCACTCCACTTTAATAGTAAGTGGAAAATTCAAGCCAATAAACTATGTGTTCGTGTATTTCTTTGAACTTTGTTTATTATCAATTTATCCTACAACCTAGAAACTTAAGTAGTCACTTGTGAGTAAGAGGCATGCAAGTGATCAAGGGAAGTTGTGAACACATTTTTATGAGATAATTCTACCACTCTAGGTCTTCAAAGTGTGCATGCCATGGAAATATCTAGTTTTTCATATCCACATTAGTGTGTCACAACTACAGATTCTCCATATTACCTCAGTTAGGTGATTCTAAGAGTCAAAATAGTTAGATGTAAGGCATCCTATTTTATGTCCCCTTTAATTAGTTGAATATACAATTCCATTCTCAATTTCTAACTTCTTTTGATGATCTCCCTAGGAGCCATGGGTTAGACATGTAAAGGTTTAAAATGAATATAATGTAAAGGGACCAATGGATTATATGTCATGATTGGGCCAAAGTTTTGCATTATCACACCCACTTGGCTCTATCTATCTATTGGTTCCTCTACATTATCTGTAGTTGTGTACATTTTCAAATCTTTATGTACCTTTTCCCTAGCATTGACTCTAGCCATCTTGAGAACATGTTAGTGTCAAACCACTTAATTAATCATGTGGCTAGGGTATAATCATAGTGACTCAAAGTATATCAAATCATTCATCTATTCATTTTATTGTTTCTCCCATGCTTTAATGTGTTCCATTTTTTCCTCTGATAGTTTCTTAAGCTCCCATCCTTGTGAAAGTCATTATCACTACTTTCTATAGTGGTGTGTTTCAAAATTAGTGGAGTAGTGCTCGAGTACTTTGTGTCTTTGAATATAATGGTGTCTCATATTGTTGTTTTGAAGGATCATTAATATAAACATTACAAATAGGGCTTCATTTTTTCCTCAAATTTTCCTTCTTTATACTTCTCTTCTTCCTCTTGACTAATGTTCAACCCCATGTTTATCTATATCCTACAACCCAAAGTTTGAAAATTTCAAAAATTCCTTAATTTTTCATTTCGATTCTAGTTGGCAATGGAAAAGAAACCATTAATCTTTTATGTCTTTGAGAGGTTTTCAAGAACACTCTAGAGTACCTATATCAAATTGTTGACATATTTTGTTACTTTATAGATGGATAAATACAATTCTTCCCAAGAAGATGATTGAGAATTTTCAACATGTATATTCCAAGGGAGTCACTAGAAGACCCTATAGCTTGATCTAGAATGATCTAAATGTGTTCAAATAATTGTAGTGGTATCATGTTTTATCCTTCATTTAGATGAGCCACCCAAAATGAGGAAATTTTCATAATCAGTGGGTCTAGTATGTCCAAAGGAATTCTTTGGAGAAAACAACAATTTTTCCCTAAGTAGTATGAAGAAAATTAACACCAATCTAGGGACCCTTAATATGCAATAGGGATATATAAAGATAATATATAACAAGGAATGAACACAACCAGCTAAGAATCACAAAGTTCCCACTACTTAGAATATGCTTTACTTTCCAAACTTTCACAAACTCACACTGATCACAAAAGTAGTAATAGTAGCATTGGGACAATTGCTTAACAATTTGTTTTACGAGGAAAAACCATAAATTTATTTATATAGATGAAAAAAATTACATTTTATAGATACACATTAAGGGTGTATTTAAATTGGATCTACCTAGATCAAAATAGTGGCCACAAAAATATATCTTGATCTCCCATTAGAAAATAAACAAAATTTACATAAGTTAACCATAGGGGATCGCACCAAAAAAACCATTAAAATGTAACAAAGTTCACACCACATGATCATTCTAATACAAAATAATAGAATACAACCTAAAAATCTCCATCATCTTTGTCATGTCAATTGATAATAACCTGTGGCATATGAAGGGAAAAGAAGAAAACAAAAGAGCAGAGGATCCATTAAGCGTGAGACCCAAGCCTATCAATGAAAGGTTGATGAAATAACTTGTATTTATCATCATTCAGGACATATTCAATATACCAAAGGCCCCATTCCAACTAAATGACTTCCTTCAAAAGTTGATCTGCATCACTATTTCATTCCATGTAAATATGTGTACAAGAATTAACATAAGAATTCATTATCCTCTGTAGATCCTCCAAGATATGAATAATATGAAAGCATAAAAATTGTTGAGTATTATTGACCCAATTTATAACTAGTAAGAGTCACCAAAAACTTGGAGCTATTCACAACCATTCTCACATGCCAAAGACATTAATGAGTGACACGATATAAGATCTACTAGGTTTTATTAACCCCTCGCAAGTCCCATACTAACTTTGAAAAATGTTGATCTAACAAGTATATAACAAAACCAACCAACAAGATAAATTTTCACCTAATGTAACCCCATCAAAGAACCCTAATGGTGCAGAACTTCCAGGCTCCTCAGGGAGCACGAGCCTATTCTTGTAAAGGATTGAACTCTGATGAAAGTGAGAAAGAATGGCCAAAACTTCAATAGTCACCTAATCTAGGGAAGATTATTTATTTTTAAATATTTACTTATTTCTTACAATTCAAATGCCTCAACAGATGAGCAAAGGTAAGGCCTTAAATGATTTATTACTGTTTTGGAACCAAGGCCTCAATTTTTCTTCCAAACACGAACCTTGCTAAACACATCCCTAATAAATAACGATATCACACATTTGCCAAATATGACTAGTGAAAGAGTAGTTAGCAAAGAGGTGTTCTACGGATTAAACATTTGACTTATAAAGTGAACACCAACTAGGACTAATCTTATGATTCCTTTGAGCAGATCCCATGTAGGGACCGTTTTAGCTAGAATTCACCACATGAATAGGTGAGATTTTGCTTGGAATTTCACCTTCCAAACTCCTCTCCACTACCTTTCCCCATCCTCCTCCACAATAACCGAATTTAAGTGTAGATACCCCATCTTGGGTGTATAAATTTCAGTTAGAGAATGAGTCCAAACCAACTCATCTTCATTCTTTAAAATTCTTATATGGGCCATAGATAGAGCATCAAGATAGGCCCTCCAACCTTCCCTAAAAGTTGGTTTGATGTACAAGTCCTTCGCTAAAGACAAGCATTGATGCCATAGAGTGGTATGATTAGGGGAATATGAGCCAAAATTGAGATGCCCCTAACCCTAAGAAAATGAATAATATCTTGAGGCTGATGATGAGCCTAACCACACCTAGGTCAAGGATCCTATCCCAATAGAATGATTAACCAATTTCCAATATTCCAAGTCAATCTCGAAGCAATAAGATCTAGTGATTTTAGAACAACACACCATATAATTGAAATATTTGTATGCGGCTTATCCTACAACAAAATGTTGTTTTCAAGAGAAAAAAGATTTATATATTTGTGATGGACTACCTATGTCCACAGGCTATAGGTAGACATGAGTTTCCATTCACATTTAGCTTCCAATGTCTTTGAGAACTAGAAAATATTTTTAAGTCTCCATCCTCCTATCCTATTTAGGCATCATTGTGCGCTTCTAGTTAACCCATGGAAGAACAAAGTGATCTTGAGAACTAGCCAAAAAAAAAATAAAACATATCCTTTTATCTTTTCTTAGTACCCCTCGTGGAATCCAAGTTACTGACATTAAGACACGGGAATAGCTTCCAGGACCTATTTTACCAAAACCAATCTCCATACCATTGACAACCACCTAAGGCTTCAACATTTTAGTCTGTTATCGAACTTTGCTTATAACCAAAACCAATATTTGTTCATGTAGCAGTTTTGTTTCAGATGGAAACCCAATTATTTTATACTTGAATCCACTTGAATAAAGGGAAATGGGAATGTACTCCTAATATTCCTCACTTCATGATTTACAAATTTTTGAAGTAAAATAGAGAAATTTCAATTATTAAAAAATATAGCCATAGCTACTCCAAAGAGGTCAATGATTTTTGATAGCTTAGCAACATTACTACATGTGGCATTACAAAAGATTAATATATCATAAAAAAAGTAAATATGTAATAGCTAAAGAATTAGCTTCAACCACAAGGCGACTAAGACCCTTCACTACCATAAGAAAGAGTAAAGGATACTAGGGGAATCCTTTTCTTATCCCATGTTGCACATGGAAAAATGGAGAGGCAGACCCATTTATAAGAACAACGAAGGACAACGATTGTATGCACCCCATCACTCTACGAAGTGGAGGACAAAACCTGTAAGATCCAGTCCTAAGAAAATTAACTAGAATAAAAAGCCCTTTTACAATTAATGCACATTTTCTTGACTTGCAAACACAATGAAACAACAATGATTGAAAATATTTATCTCTCACCTCCTAAAATGGGTAACACACAATAATAACCTATTAATAATAACCAATGTGGAGTACAAAGAAAAAAAGTAAGTAAAATTATCTAGATAAATAGAGTACAATAGAAAATAATGAAAGAGGGGAATAATTATGTTAAGTACTCTCACTAAAAACATCATGATTACAACATAATAATCTCCAAGCCTCTAATTTCCAATAAGGCTGAGTGGGGAGGGGGTGATTATATTAAAATCTAGGGGAAAAATTAAGGATGGGAAGGGAATGATTATATTAATTTCTATCACCAACAATATCATGATTACAACATAACATACTCTAAGTCTCTAGATGAAACCCTAGACAATAACAATACTTGTACCCAAAACTTCAATAATAATCAATATTTATATAGTATGTTTATCTTTCTTTCTCCAACTAACTAACTCCAAAACAAGGTGATACCTTTTAATTTATATCCTTTTATCATACATGAGGACATTTATTCAATAGATTAGCTAGATAGGCCACTACTTGTGCCATGATGCAAACTTTCCAACCACTTCCTCAAAACTAATATCACAACTACCAATCACATTTGGCTATCTTCAACGATCCTCCAAAATGGGTCTCATAATCTTCACTGCTTCTTATGATTAGTGTGTTTGTGCTACCTTTCCATAATTTTATACCATGACATAGTCATAGCCAAATAGGTCGCAACCATATATGTTGAATCACTCAAAATCAAATCCACTTCACATTTTATTTAGTCACAACCTGAAATAAGGAGTAAGTTCCAACACTTCAGTAATAACTTAAATTGAAAAAAAGTCTAGTTACTATAGTTGGGTTTTCCATGAGAAAGAAGAAGATTTGATCACTCAATGATAGTTAAAGGAATGATATGGATTCATATGTGTATACCTCTTCAATTTCAACCATCCACATTATTTATCTACATACTAATCTAGTTGCCATAATTCTTTAAAGCATGCCTATGCAATGGGCCTCAACTAGTTCAGTTGTGCCAAGATAACATTGGTATAATTATATATTATCTTATAAATATTCCAATCTAATGGATTATTTTAACTTCACATCCACTTGATCACCAACCTCTTATGGAAACCAAAATTTTCTATCCAACACAACTTTTTGTATTTTCTTCTTAACTTGCTTAAAAACTTGCGATTTTGTTGTAGCTTGGTAGAGTTCCTCATTCAAAGAAATGGTGGCTTGGAACTTCCTTATACATTGATCCACTTTAATATTAAGTGGAAAATTGAAGCCAATAAACCATGTGTTCATGCATTTCTTTGAACCTTGTTTATTATCAATTTATCCTACAACCTAACAACTTGAGTAGTCACTAATGAGTAAGAGGCATGCAAGTGATAAAGAGAAGTGGTGAACACATATTTTTGAGATAAGTCTACCACTTTAGGTCTTAAAAGTGTGCATGTCAGGCAAATATATAGTTTTTCATGTCCACATTAGTGTGTCACAACTACAGATTTTCCATATTGCCTCATTTAGCTGATTCTAAGAGTCAAAATAGTTAGATGTAAGGCATCCTCTTTTGTTTCCCCTTTAATTAGTTGAATATATAATTCCATTCCCAGTTTATAATTTCTTTTGATAAGCTCCCTAGTAGCCATGGGTCAAACATATAAAGGTTTAAAAGGAATATAATATAAAGGTACCAATAGATCATATCTCGTGATTGGGCCTAAGGTTTGCATTCATTAGGGGAATGTTGAGGTCTAAAATAGGCCTCCTAAGAAAAATGTAGAACCAAAATAATCTTTATAAGAAACAATAGCATTTAATATGATGATGTCAACTATGTGGGATGTTTCACCATTTTTAGAGTAAAAAAGTAAAAAGATTAAAAAATAATAAAATAATAAAACTATTTTTTCAACTCGTATTTTCAACTTATCTCCCTAAGTTTTTACTCAAATTTTGAGCACCAGTACTTGTTGGATGCCAAATTTAAATCATCATCCATGGAATACCCATGTTGCATACTTTCAATGGACCCTGCTAAACGAAAAATGAGAAATACATTGAAAAACGTGATTTTAATCACGTTTTTCATGTTTTTCTCATTTTTCATGTAGTAGGGTATGTCAAAAGTATGAAACATGGGTACTCCTTGGATGTGAAATCAAATTCTACATCCAACAAGTGTTTCTGCTCGAAATTTGAGTAAACCCATAGGGAGATAAGTTGAATATACAACTAGAAAAAAATTAATTTTCGTTTTTCCCTCTAAAATTTGATGATGTAATCTAATCTTATTTTATTATTTCCACTATTATTTTATAATTTCCTTGGGAGGCTCATTTTAGATGTCAAAATTCCCCTAATGATGGAACCCACTTGGCTATATGTATCTATTGACGATCAGATCTTAATCTTCTGCGGTCAATCATCTTTTGCGGTCAATCATCGGACCTTGTGATCTTCTCTGGTCTTGTATCTTCTGATTTGGATCGGATCTTGTGATCTTCTACGGTCAATCATCAGATCTTCTACCAGAGACCCTGCCTGAGACCCTGTCGGTGAACAAGGAAGCCTGACGTTTCTGCCACTGGAAAAAGAAACGAACAATGCACTGGTTTGAATGCACAGTGGCTTCGGTAAAGCCCATCGAACCAGTCATTACAACCACCTAGCCAAAATTCAGCCCGACTCTTTCTTTTCGCTATGAAGAAAATAGCCGCCATTGAAAAAGAAGCCAACTATTATTTACCAGGAGATCGAGACAGCAGTAAGACTCGTTCTTCCAGGGGACCTCGCCAAGCACTCCGTATTTGATTCCATTTGCAAAATTCACTAGTGCTTAGAATTTGGCTCTCTTTTGAGGATTTCTTTTATAACCGAAATCTGATCAGGGGGAATCGTATTCTGAATTGAAACATGTAGCATATGTTGTTCGGTCGCGCACATAAAGGCCCTAGTAGGAGGATATTTTTATAATAATGTTATAAAGAACAAAATGGTATTGTTAGGGTTACAGTGGAGCACTGGTGATGTCCTATTTTTAAACATAAATAGTTTTAGATCTAGATCTAGGCGGCTACATTCTAGATCTAATCTTCTGTGGCTAGATCTAGATATAATCTTATCTTCTCTCTTATTTCTTTGTGGCTGGGTTCTACGGGCAAGTAAAATATGGCTCTCAGCTTCACGAAAATAACTGCTGGCTCATCCGCTTTTGGAGGGCAAGCTCCTGCCCATATTGTCAGTGAAGCCCCAGCTCCCACTCTCCAGGGGGTCTAGGCCTCATTCGACGAGGCTTTGAAGTTTTTCGAAACTGCCCTAATCTACAGGTTCAATGGTTTTTGGCTGCGGCTAATAGCTCTCCACAATTGGATCTCAGAGGTATGGAAGCCTGTCATTTCTGATGAAATTAATGTCTACCCCTATTCTAGGGGTTTCTTTATAGTAGATTTTGAAAATCCTGAAAGTAGACAATGTATTCTAGATTTTGGCCCTTGGTTTTGGGAAAAATCAGGCCTATTCATGAAGCCATTGAACCCATCATTTGATCCCTCTATAGCAGTCATAACCTCAGCACCAGTTTGGGTGATATTTCCAAGCCTACCCTTGCATCTCTGGAATCTCTCCTCGCTAAAAGCTATTGGAAATGCAATTGGGAAATTTTATTGTAGGTGCCTAGAAAAATGTCAGAACCACTTATGCACGCATCTATGTGGAAATGGACATCAGCACCGGATTCCCAGCTGAAACAAACCTAACAAGTAAAGACTATGCGTGGAACCAGAAACTCGATTATGAAAGTGTCCTCTTCAGATGTCGATCCTGCTTTACGACAGACCATCTAGCCAAAAATTGCCCAAAAGCCTCCTAGAAAAATTCTGCTAGAGAAAACCACCACAAATCTACATGGTGGGAAGGAGCACAAAAAGAACACTACACTGTGATCAACGAGGAATACTCTAGAGAAAACTCTGAATCACAAGAAATTGGGCAAGAAAGAAACAACTCTCAAGACAAGCAGGGAGAAAGCCCCACCCAACAAATCAACAGTTATGAGGATTCGAATACCGTACAAAATAAATCTTCATTTAACAACAAAGCAGATCTCGTAGACCAAACTTCTTCTCTGACTGTCTTCAAAAGGATAAACACAATAGATCGTGAAGCTAAGACACCAATATCCCAAGAACTAGAAGAGATGAAGGAGATGCAAGATAAAGGAAGTTGGAAGACCGTAGAGAAAAAAAAGAAAGCTATAACACTAATCTCGCCAAGAAAGACGAATTGCCATATACTTAAAAACTAAGAAAATTATAGGTCCGATAGACCAATTTGGTCTCAGTGGACGTTAACCACCATCACCACCATCATCATCATCATCATTAGTTCCTCTACATTTTATGTACTTATGGACATTGTCAAAGCTTTATGTAGCTTTTCCCTAGCATTGACTCTAGCCATCTTGAGAACATATTAGTGTTAAAACACATACTCAATCATGTGTTTCATTTGCTCAATGTTATTGATAAAATTGTGGATGGTATACAAGATGGTAGGATATAATTGTAGTGACTCAAAGTATATCAAATTCTTCATCTCTTCATATTATTGTTTCTCCCATGCTTTAATGTGTCCATTTTTTCCTCTGATAATTTCTTAAGCTCATGTCTCGGTGAAAGCAATTATCACTACTTTTTATAGTGGTGTGTTTCAAAATTGGTGGTGTAGTGCTTGACTACTTTTTGTCTTTGAATCTAATGGTGTGTCATATTGTTGTTTCAAAGGATCATTAATAGATCCATAAAAAAATAGGGCTTCATTTTTATCTCAAATTTTCCTTCTTTCTACTTCTCTTCTTCCTCTACACTGGTGAGTTCAACCCCATGTTTACCTATGTCCTACAACCCAAAGTCTGAAAATTTCAACACTTCCTTAATTTTTCCTTTTGATTCTAGTTGGTAATGGAAAGACAACCCTTAATCTTTTATGTCTTTGATAGGTTTACAAGCACACTCTAGAGTACTTAGATTAAATTGTTGACATATTTTGTTACTTTATAGATGGATAAATACGTTTCTTACCAAGAAGATGATTGAGAATTTTCAACATGTATATTCCAAGGGAGTCACTATATAACCCTATAGGATGATTTATAATCACCTAAATGTGTTCAAATAATTGTAGTGGTATCATGTTTTATCCTTCGCTTCAATGAACCAACCTAAATGGGGAACTTTTCATTATCAGTGGGCCTAGTATGTCCAAGGGAATTCTTTAGATAAAACAAAACGTTTTCTCTAAGTAATATGAAGAAACTTAATGTAACACCCTCCTTCCACATCTACCCAAGTAACCGACCAACTAAGGTAAATATGCGACAAAAAGCTACTATAATGGGATTCAACCTCCTAGGTGACCTTAAGGAAGTGGAATCGACGGAAACACATCACATAAACCTTCCACATCAGCAACAGAACTCCTAGGAGCTAACACAACGACTCAGGTAACCAACCCATGAGACCGACTGAAGTTTTAGACCATTAATTCCTGAGACGCTCCCTTGATATGGACAAGCATGCATCCATGATGCTCCAGACACTCCCACAACATGTGTATGCATGCGTCTAGGGACTTTTCTACCTAGTGCTATGCCAGTTTCTCTGGGATTTGGGCCACGTTTTTAGGCTCAAAGCCCAAGTCACTGCCCAAAACTCAATGACAATTTCAGAACTAAAATATAACAACATAATAAGAATGCAAATGCAATTACTTGAACACGAAATTGACTGGACCCTTACTAGCCATGACAAACATTTCATCTAACATGTCACAAACATGTAATCTACAGGTTTAAATAATAGAACTAATCATAGGGGTCTCATACTTATCTAAGAATCGTTAAGAAGCATTGTTCCCTTATATCATTATCTGCATTATCATCTATTAGGTCATAGATACATTGTTAATTCATTAAAAAATAAAAACATGACGAGAACCATACATCATCAATGTCATAATACATGCTTATAACCAGCATAATAACAATAGAAATACCAAGGATACATTAGCCATAGAATACACATAATAACCAATAAATTTACACATAATATGTCAAGGAAATAACCTCTTATTAATGAATGTAAAATCCAACCCAGGATAGGGCTACCACGTTCCACCCAACCATAGAATGACTGAGCCAATTCTCTCTTCAACAATTCACCCCTGTGCTATATTCCAAGCATGACTGTCAGGCTCAAACCAAAAGAACCAACCAGTGAATCATGAGGCTAAACCACCTCACCCTCATCAATAGAAACTAGGCTTTACCACAATCCACACCATATCACTAGGCTAACACAATAAACATGTAATAACATGCTTTACCATGATCTCCACCATATCACTGGGACAAAACAAGCATGGATGCCACTAGATTTCTCCACCTACAACATGAGGAATTTTCCTATCTCCTAGTCACTAAGGCTTTACCACAATCCACACCAGATCACTAGGCCCTAAATCGTGACCCACTCTCTAGGATTTACCACATATCCCATCCTCGGATTGCTAGGCCTGATGGAGAGCACCCACCTCTAGTATTTACCGTATATCCTGCCATTCACTAGTTGAGGATTCCTAGGCCCATTGAGGCAACACAAAATATGGCTTTACTGCAACCCACATTCTAGTTCACGGGTTAGTATGCCATGTATTCTATTATTCAAAGATCCACCTCACTCAAATTCGAATCCATCTGGCAATCCATCTCAACCAAAACATGTGAACCCCATCAAACCATGGTTATTCGTAAATGGAAAGGCTAGTTTGAAAGCACTACTTAAGCTGCTCAAAATTGGCCTCACATTCCTTTATCTATTCAAACTTCTTACATTTCCTCTGTAATGATGTAATAGGATAAGAAATTTATGAGCAGTTCCTAATAGATCTCCTGTAATAACCTCCCAATCCCATGAAGGATATCACCTCATCTATATTTCTATGAGTTTCCCACTCCATGATATCTCTTACCTTTTCTGGATCCACTACTATGCCCTCCTTGGAGACAACATGTCCCAAGTAATGTACCTTAACCTGAAAGAAACTGTACTTGTTGAGATTAGCATACAACTAATTCTCTCTCAACAACCTTGACAATGCTTCCAAATGCTCGACATGTTGTTTCTCATTGTTTAAATATACCAATATGTCATCAATGAAAACAATAATAAACTTATCCAAATACAGACACACCACATTGTTCATCAGGCACATAAAGGTGGCTAGAGCATTATTCAAACCAAATGGAACTACAACAAACTCATAATGTCCATACTTAGTCTAGAAAGTTGTCTTATATATGTTCTCTTCTTTAATGCATACCTGAAGATATCTGGATCTCACATCAATCTTTGAGAACACTGCTTCTCCCTTCAGCTGATCAAACACGTCATCAATACTTAGAAATGAATACCTATTCCTGATGGTCACTTTGTTTAACTTCCTGTAATCAATGCACAATCTAAGAGTACCATCCTTCTTCTTTACAAACAATATTGGTGAGCCCCAAGGTGATACACTTGGCATAATGTATCCCTTTTCCAACATTTACTTCAATGTTAGGTCCCTATAATACTAATGATTCCCCCATTACTATTGTCGTTGTATCCCTTATTAATATTGTTGTGCCCCTATTGTCCCCATATTGTTATTATTGTGCCCCATAGAATTCCTCTATTGTTATTTTTTCACCTTTATATTATTATTTTTAGGTCGGCTTGGTTATATTGTGACCCCTTGGACTCTTATATATAGAAAGGAGGTTTTGTCATTTGGATCATCCAAGAATTATTCATTTGTGTAATGTAAAGGAGGTTGCCCCCTTGAATAGGCTGAATTATAAGGCGTTGATTTATCTTTTCTATCTTTTTGTGAGCTGGTTTCATAACATTTGGTATCAGAGCTTTGGATTCTAGGATTTCGCTGCTCCAAACAGGTCATCGTCGAATTTTCTCTATAACTTTTTTTCTGCGACGTTTCAGATGCTAGAAAAAAAACCCATTTGGGTAGAAATCGTTCTAAATCTCGGTTATAAATTTAAGAGCTTTTTGCGCTATATTTTTGGAGATATGATCTGAGGAAGTTGGCCTTTATGAAGACTCCCGAATTACATTACAAACAGGTGACCTAGGGAAAATAGTCATAACTTTTGTTTTGAGCATCAGATTTAAATTGCATAAGAAGTTGCAGAAAGATGATAGGCTATAGTTTCCTGTGTATATTTTTCAGATCCTAAGGTCAAAATAGTGACATGTGGCACTTCATACAAGTTCGCTCTTCTGAAAAGATATATAATCAGGTCACCTCAGGAGATTGTGCATAACTCTTTCTTGGAGAATCTAAATTCAATAAGATTGGTGACATTGGAAAGAGGACGTCGAGGGATATTTCTAGTAACAAATTTAGAACTATAAGATCCGAAATTACAAAGATAAATCAGATACAATATCGAGTTCCTACAAAGTGAAAAACAATGTGTAGATTTTTTAAATTTTTTGCATAAGCTTGGTTTGTAAAATTAGTTTGAAGGAATTCGAAGCGCATAGTGAAGCATTATTATCAGTAATTGATGCCCCAAAGAAAGAAAATGGAAACACCTAGTAAGCAACCTAAAATCTCTAGCATGACTTGTGAAGAAGAGGAAGAAATGCAACGTGATATATCAAAATTACAAGACCAAGTACAAAAAATTTCATTCTCACTAAAGGTAAATGAAGCCAAGATGAATCGCGTGGAAGCTAATATGAATGTAATGCAAGTTAATATGGAAGCTAAGATAGATGGCATGGAAGCTAATATGAATGGCATGGACGATAAGATGGAAGAATTGAAGATAAGTTTGAATAAGTTGCTACAAGAAATGGTCACTAATTGTAAAAGGGTAGTAAAGGAAACTCATGATGAGAACAAGAGAAATGTTAATCATGATTTCATAGAGTCTAATGTTGGATTGAAGACCCACCATGTTTCAAAAATTGATACGAGGAAGTTTGATGGCAAGGATCCTGGAACATGGATACTATAGATGGAACAATTTTTCGATCTCCATAATGTGCAAAACACACAAAAGGTACGTATTTCAACTTTATATTTGGAACCAAATCAGTTTATATGGTATCGATGGATTTGCTTTCATAAAAAAATTGTCACTTGGGCAATTTTTATGGAAGAAATGACAACACATTATGAGGATACAAAAAGCAACACTTATTCTAGCCAATTGATAAACCTCAAACAAAAGGGTTCAATGACGGAGCACATTGAGGACTTCCAAAAATTGAACATAAGGGTAAAAGATATTCTAGAGGAGCATAGGATTGATGTGTTCATAGGGACTTTAAAGGATAATATCAAACATGAGGTTCGCCTTTGGGAGGCTGATTCATTGGAGAAGGCATTCAGGTTAGCAAGAAAAATGGAAAGCAAAAATATGGCAACCAGGAAGCCTGCCACTCACAACTATAAAGATGGAAGTGTTGTTTCCCCTAGCCTTCCATAACCTACAAGGTTGATACCACAGGAATTAGAAGAAAAAAGAGCAAAAGGGCTTTGTTATAGTTGTGATAGCAAATACACTAAAGGTCATAAGTGTGCTGAGAAGAAATTATTCTACATAGATTGTGAAGAGGAGGAATAAAAGGAACAAGATATTTCAAAAAAAGAGGAAGTAATCTAGGAACAAACCCTAGATAAAGAAGAAATGAATCTGAACATATCTTGTAATGCATTGGCTGGAATTACCACTCCTCAAACTATGAAGATAGAAGGACATATCAAGAAGAAAAAGGTAATAGTGTTGATTGATTTAGGAAGTACCCACAATTTTATTCATTGTAAGATAGCCAAAGAAATAAATTGCTTCTTATATCCAGCACCAGAGTGTCATGTGACGGTTGCAAGTGGAGGAACCATAAATTTCTTTGGAAAGTGCCATAATATTAAGCTATCCATGGGAGAATATGTATTGAATAGCCCAATGCTTTCCATTCCAATGGGTGGTGTTGATGTTGTACTAGAAGTCCAATGGCTACAATCCTTGGGTACAATAGCTTTTAATTTTCAATAAATTTTCATGAAATTTTCTGTGGAAGGAAAGGAAGTTGAATTAAGGGGTATTGCAAGGAAACTTGGAAAGATAATCATATCTAATGGTATGACAAAGCTTCTAAAGAAGGAACAACGAGGTGTGATTACACAATTATGTTCGCCAGATGTTTCCACAGTGAAATAATCTATTTATCCAGATCTCCAAAAAGTCTTGGACAATCATTCCAAGATATTTGAGACTCCCAAAGGTCTCCCACCTATTTGTGATTATGATCATGCTATTCATTTGATTCCAGGAAGTGTTCCTCCAAACTTCAGACTGTACAGATATCCCTATGCCAAAAAGAGTGAAATTGAACGTATGGTTGCAGAAATGTTAGAGGCTGGTATAATTCAACCTAGTCAAAGTTCTTTCTCTGCTCTAGTAGTATTGGTGCACAAGAAGGATGGATCTTGGCGCATGTGTCTAGATTATAGGGAGCTCAACAAGCTCACTATTAAAGATAAATTTCCCATTCCTATCATTGATGAATTATTGGATGAATTGCATGGATCAATTTACATCACCAAGTTGGATCTTCGTTCAGGATATCATCAAATCAGAATGAAGACTAAAGACATTCTGAAAACAACATTTAGAACTCATGAGGGTCATTATGAATTTTTGGTCATGCCTTTTGGCCTTACCAATGCACCTTCTACATTTCAGGGTTTGATGAATTCCATTTTCAAACACTTCCTTAAAAAATTCGTGTTACTATTTTTTGATGATATACTAATCTACAACAAGTCTTGGAAGGATCATGTTGAACATGTTGACAGGGTGCTCAAACTATTGAAGGAGAAACAATTATATGAAAAATTCTCCAAATGTTTCTTTGGAGTACAAGAGGTGGAATATCTGGGTCATATTGTATCTCATGAAGGTGTTAAGGTAGACCCTAGCAAAATTAAATCCATTAAGGAATGGAAAATCCCCACATCCATAAAGCATCTACGAGGATTTCTCGGGTTGATAGGGTATTATTGCAAGTTTGTTATGAATTATGGGAGAATAGCAGCACCTCTAACAACATTATTGAAGAAAGATGCATTTTCAAGGACTCCAGAAGCAACAAAGGCCTTCGAACATCTTAAAAAGGAAATGTGCCTAGCATCGGTCTTAGCTACAGACTTCACAAAAACCTTTATTGTGGAATGTGATGCTTCAGGAAATGGAATTGGTGTTGTTTTAATGCAAGATGAAAGACCCATTGCTTTTGAAAGTTGTCCAATCAAGGGAAAGTATTCACACAAAGCTATTTATGACAAGGAAATGTTGGCAATACTACATGCACTTAAGAAATGGTGACCCTGCTTAATGGGAAGACAATTCAAGGTAAAAACACATCTTGATGGTCTTAAACAATTTTTAGAATAAAGATTATCCTCTGAAGAGCAACAAAAATGGGTCACAAAGATGTTGGGTTATGACTTTGAAACCATCTACAAAAAAGGGAAGCAAAATGTTGTGGCAAATGCACTGTCAAGAAAGGATGAGGATGTGGAAGCATTATTGTGCGCCATTTCTATTATCCAACTAGATTGGATAAATGAAGCAAGGGAGGAATGGAAGAATGATGAAGAAGTGTGGGCACTTATTCGAAAGTTACAACAAGATTCCAGTACATCTGATACATTTAGCTAGAAAAATGATTCGTTATGATACAAAGATTGCTTATACCTCTGTAATAATTCCCAAATCAAACAAAAGATTCTTATGGAATTTCACACTTATCCCTTAGGAGGGCACTCAGGATTTTTAAAAACTTACCAAAGGGTTAAGAAGGAATTTTTTTGGGATGGCCTTAAATCAGATATTCAAAATTTTGTGGCAGAATGTTTGGTTTACCAACAAACTAAAGTTGAAACAATTAAGACCCTAGGTCTATTACAACCTTCATCCATTCCAAGCCAACATTGGGAGGAGGTTTCAATGGATTTTATCATAGGTTTACCCAAGTCTGAAGGAAAGAGTTTCATCATGGTGATAGTTGACAGACTTACCAAGTATGCACACTTTTGTGCATTATCACATCCATTTAAATCCAATACAGTTTCTACCGCATTTATGGAAACAATTCAAAAGCTACATGGAAACCCAAAGATTATTGTAAGTGACAGAGATCCCATTTTCACTGGAAATTTTTGGACAGAATTATTTTCTTTCCTTGGTACTCAGTTAGCTCATAGCTCATCTTATCATCCTCAATCTGATGGGAAAACTAAGATAGTAAACAAATGTTTGGAAGGATATCTTCGTTGCTTTGTATCTGATAAACAGACACAATGGGTCAAATGGTTGCCTTGGGCTTAATGGTGGTATAACACTTCCTTCAATACTGCAGAAAAAATGACTCCATTTATGGCACTTTATGGATATCAGCCACCATCCATCACATCATATCTAAGAGAAAATTTTAAGGTTCAAGCAGTGGAACATCACACAAAGCATCAACAATAAGTTCTCCAACTCTTAAAGGATAACCTCACGTTGGCGCAGAATAGAATGAAACAACAGGCAGATCAACATCGCAGCAAAAGAAGTTTTGATGTAGGTGACAGGGTATTCCTACGGTTACAACCATATAAACAAATGTCCCTCAAGCAAGCTAATAAGGATAATAAATTATCACCAAAGTATTATTGTCCATACAAGGTGTTGCAAAAGATTGGTACTATGCCATACAAATTGGAGCTTCCTGCAGCTTCTCTAGTGCACCTAATTTTCCATGTTTCATGTTTAAAGAAGGTTATAGGTGACAAGCTCCCAGTTCAAACAATATTTCCACAAATTGACGAGGAAGGAAAAATTATATTGGAACTGAAAGTAGCCACAGAAACAAGAACTCGACAGCTACGAAATCGATCAATTTTAGAGTATCTCATCAAGTGGAAGAACTTATCTTCTGAAGATTCCACATGGGAGGATGAGAATTTTATACAGAAGCATCCAGAACTACTCAAGCGTTGAGGACAACACTTTTTTGAAGGAGAGGGGCATGTTAGGTCCCCATAATACTAGTGATTCCCCCATTACTATTGTCATTGTATCCCTTATTAATATTGTTGTGCCCCTATTGTCCCTATATTGTTATTATTGTGCCCCATAGAATCCCTCTATTGTTATTTTTGTGCCTTTATATTATTATTGTTAGGTCAGCTTGGTTATATTGTGACCCCTTAGACTCCTATATATAGAAAGGAGATTTTGTCATTTGAATCATCCAAGAATTGTTCATTTGTGTAATGTAAAGGAGGTTTCCTCCTCGAGGAGGTTGAATTATAAGGCGTTGATCTATCTTTTCTATATTTTTGTGAGCTGGTTTCACAACATTCAATTGCAAATTTAACTCTACCAACTCAGATGTGCTCATCCTATAAGGTGATTTTGATGTTGGAGCAACCCCTGGCACTAACTCAATAGAAAAGTCTACTTTCCTGCGAGGTGGAAAATCTGAAATCTCTGCAGGAAACACATCTTGAAAATGCTATAGAACTAGGTACCTTCTCAAATAATTCACATCCTCAACTTCCTTACCTTTGTCACTAGAAATATGCACTGCAAATAAAATACACCCTTTTCTGTGACTGCACTTTACCTGCATAGCTGTCAGCATCCTAACTGATGTGGATTTCTTCTTTCCCTGTAAGACTCTTGGTTCCCCATTGTCATCCAAGAACTCAATGGATTTGTCATAACAATCCACCTTGTTCCTATGAAGGTACAACCAATCCATGCCCAATAAAATACTATATGAACCCAATGGTAATACATTCAAATGTGTTGTGGTTGTCATACCATTCAAATAAAATGTACAAGCTCTTACCTAATGATGAACTTTCTTCTTGGTACCCTTAACCAACTGCACTAACCAAGATTCAGAATGCACTTCTTTATTCAAACTACACTTATGCACCAAGTTAGGACTAACATAATTATAATTAGATCTAGGGTCAATCAAAATAGAAACAAATTGAGCACAAAGCTTACCATCCATCTCAATGATAGATCTCTGATGGTTTGCTTGTCTGTTATCCAATGTTGCATAGATACGAGGAATACTTTGACAAACATCCCCAATAGTCTGAACCTCATGTGCACTCTATATATGAGGCCTACCACCTTGATTCTATGGACAATCTCTCATAAGGTGTTCCTTACCACATGTCCAACATTCCAATTGTCCAGTACCATCACCTTTATGTTGTTGATTTAGTCCATGTCCTTGTCTAGTTGCATTGAACTTCTTTTGTGGTGCCACATTTTATTTCTCTTCTACATTCTAAGGCCGTGTTATTTTCGCTTGCCATTTACCCTTACCTCTATCCTTATCCTTCCCTTTCCATCGTTGCTGAGATTCATTCCTACGTTTTAACTGTTAATATAAATGTTTCAATTTCACAATAACTTCCTCAAGTGGTTGAGGCTAATCATACATAATTCGATATCTAAATGCTAATGGAAAAGCACTAAAAAAGCCTTGAAATTTAAACTTATCATCTTTAACATATAGTACATACCTCAATAGCTCTAGGAACTTGGTCATGTACTCTTCATTTGTCATTGATCCCATCTTTAGCTCATAGAATTATTTGGCCTTATTGTCGTAGTACCTTTCTGACAAGTACTTCTTCGTGAAAAGAGTCTTAAACTCATACCAAATCAAGTCCTATGTCTTGATGTCCCTAACCCACTTGAGATCATCCCACCAGATATCTTCTTTACCTCTTAGACTAAAGATAACTACTCTAGCCTTCATATTATCTATGTAATTATGCAGCTCAAAGAAATTCTTCATTTCAAGTATCCAAGTCTTTGCATCTTCTGGCTTCTTCAAATATCCAACAAAAGTAGGTGGATTTTTTTTCTTAAATTCATCTGGTAAGTATCCCCTATCACTACTCCTATAAGGATGATAACGATGATGATCATAGTGCCTATTAAAATTAGAACTAGAGTTGTACCTATGTCCATCACCTCTCCTATCCGGAGTATCCAAAAATCTATCATCTTTAACTGTCTCATCTCTATATGACTTGTGACCACCGTTAGACCCACTTCCATACTCCCCATTAGTTTCATATTCCTGCCCATGGCTGATCCACAGTGGCCCCTGCCGCTACAATTATTACAAACTCTGATGGATTATTGCATTAACCTCTGCTTATTTCTTTTGTGCCTATATGATTTTGTCATTGTCTACCTTACAACTCCTTATTTATTCCTTCAAGCTTCTCCATGTGTCTGCTAAGTCAAAGGAGTTCCCAACACCACAATGCTCATCTCATTCATAGGGAGAATCTTTGTAGTCAACCATATTGATAATCATTTTTATCTCTTTCCTACAAGGCATACTATGTTAGCTAAACAAACTCATAATAAACAAACGTACCTTATCAAAAATCAGGGAAGAAATCTCATCTGCAAGATCAACCAATCATCGTAGTACATGTATAACATAATCATGACATCATATATACATATAATACATAAGAATATAAGCATATAAGCATCACTCTAGCTAGTGTCTAGCCATCAATGCATGACCATATCAATTGCACATACCAATGTATATTGATAATACGCAAGAATAAACAACATGTAACCAATCATACACTCATGGTGACACACTTAACAACAACATCCTCTTTCACATGGAAACATCACTACAACCATGACCAACATCACACATATGCAACAAGCATATATACCACATGATGATTAACACACGTGCAACTGACATGAATGCATGACCAACACACACTGCTCATCCAGTCCAAAGGGTGAACCATGCATTGATACCACTCTATGGTATCAGATATGACCCAAAGAGAGCACAACCCAATCTGATACCACTCTGTAAAACCCTCCTCCCACATCTACCCAAGTAACCAACCAACCAGGGAAAATATGCGACAAGAGGCTACTATAATGGGATTCAACCTCCTAGTCAACCTTAAGGAAGTGGAATTGATGGAAACACATCACACAGACCTTCCACAGCAACAAAAGAACTCCCAGTAGCCAACCCAACCAATCAAGTAACTAGCCCTTGAGACCAACTGAATTTTTATACCATTAAACCCTTGGACACTCCCTTGATATGGACAAGCATGCGTCTAGGAGGCTCCAGATGCTCCCACAATGTGGTTATGAATGTGTCTAGGGAATTTTATCTCGAGTATTGTGCATGTGTCTCCAGGATTTGGGCCAATTTTTCAGGTCCAGAGCGCAGGTCACTGCCCATAACTCAATGACACTTTCAGAACTAAAAGATAACAAGAAAATAATGATGAAAATGGAATTACTTGAACAAGAACTTGACTGGATCCCAACTACATATTTATATATATTACTATCATGTAACAATGTTTAATTTTAATGTTATTGGGTTGACTTGTTCTATCTTGATTTATCTCGTAGAACAACCTTGATGCTTCTCGGTAACATACTTTCCTTGATTTTGTTGTTATATGTTCATTTACATTTCCTTTCTCATTATGTTTATTTCAATTTTCTCCCCTATTTGCTTGGAACATGGGTCTTATTAGCTTCCTGAGATGAGGCAAAATACACTTAATTGAAGGTTCCTGTACTTTCTCTATTCAAGTAGTAGTTTCTTTTTGAGATACATCTTTTTCATTTCTATTTTGTTGGGTGCATGAGATTGAAGCTAATTAGAGTGTTGGCATTGCTTTGTCATCTATTTTTGGTGTTTTAGTCTTAATGTTATTGGTTTGACTTGTCCTGCCATGATTTATCTCGTAGAACAGCCTTGATGCTTCTTGGTAACATACTTTCCTTGCTTTTTTGTTATATGTTCATTTATGTTTTCTTTTTCATGATGTTTAATTCACTTTGCTTTGCTATTTTCTTGGAACATGGGTCTTATTAGATTCTTAACATGAGGCAGAATACACTTAATTTAAGGTTCTTGTACTTTCTCTTTTCAAGTAGTAGTTTCTTTTTGAGATACATCTTTTTCATTTCTATTTTTTTTGGGTGCATGAGATTGAAGCTAATTATAATGTTGGCATTACTCTGTCATCTATTTTTGGTGTCTTGAATTTAATGTTAGTGTTTTAATTTTAAGAAGGAAACATATATATTAAATTTACTAGAATAAAATTGGGTCATTTTCCATTTTATTTTATTTCATCTTTCTTAACTATTTTTTGAAAGAAACATATATAAATAGACCCATTTAGGCTATATAAAAAAAATGTATTATAATTTTAGTAAGCAAATTTTATAACAAGGTAATATAAGTGTTAAATTTTGTTGGCTTGATGGGTCTTGACCCAGGTTCAACATTAGTTAGCCAAGAAAATCCCTACACTACTAGCCCTTTCAGCATCAATCCATGAAGCACGGACTGATGTCTCACCTGAAGTAGAATGGGGGGATGCAGGAACCAAGTTTCTGCACCCTGAGATGTTTGTGATGTTGGTTTTATACCTTAGCTCTGCCTTCATGCAGATCGACAAGCCTTAGGGCTTATCGATGTACTCCTCTATTAGTCTTTTAGAACCCTTGCGAAGGTCTATGATTGTCCTTCGTGTAACCCTAATAAGTAATCTTGGCACTTACGCGCCTCTGTAGCTACTTTATGTATTGTTCCCCAAATTATCTTAAGTGTTTGCCAATTCTATCATGCAATTAATATTTTCTTTGCGTAGAAATATATCTCTACTTGCTTTCATATAATAGAGGAGACATATAGATTTGCACATCAATTTAGAAATAATACATAAAGTTAGTGCTTAACATAACATAATCACATGAAATTGACAGAAGTAAAATAAACAATAATTTTAGAATACTCTTCTCTATTGATGATCCATATTTCCAGTACAGACTCTAACTACCCTATGCACATAGTTGCAGTGGTCCGCACACTCAGCTGCTGACTTCTACGGTAGGCCTCTGTGCACTCAGCTCCAGAGCCTCTTTCCTACTCTAAGACTCTTGCTCTTAGCTCTTTACAGACTCATCAATGAATCTATCTCCATTAACTGAACTGAACTTCACTTAGACTCCTGTAAGACCTCCTTTTTATACAATCCCATGGTTCGCGGACCAAGGGTGGATCTCATTAAGTTGACACACCCTATCTAAACTAAGGGCGGAAAACCTTTTTGACTCTTCATATCTTCACACTCTGTGATCACAAAATGCAGAGAATTTACATTTCTTTATACAAAATTCGGGTTTTCTACACCAAAACTTGGGTTCTTAACCCCAAAATTGACCCCAAGGGACCCATTCCCAACAGGTCCCCAACAAAAACATGGTGACTTACCCTTGAATCACTCGGTCGACACGGGGATCTTGTCATGAAGACCTCTCAACTCTACTTGGAGTACTGCAACTTTGATAGTGCACTGTGTTTCCGCCTGCTTCATCTCCTCAACCAGCTGCTCCATCGTTGGACCTCTACTATATGACTATATCTTCTGCCGAGTCTCCTATAGACCAACCAACTTTCCTTCTATTGTGGTGGTGATCACATAGGCTTCATCAAGCCAAGGCCCTATTTTGTCCTTGAGGATGCTCTCTTTGTGCTGCGCTGCATCCACCTTCTCCTTTAGTACCTTTGCCTCCTACAGTTTTTCTAGCCTCTACTTAAGCGTGACAGTACGCGCCATCTCTTTGACTTCATCATATCTCATATTGTAGCTCCTGGGTCTTCATTCCCAACCTTTAAAAGGTGGTATCCTCCTGCAAATTGGTAACCACTTCGAGCACCTTCTCAAAGAGTGTAGTACACTCTATTACAACACTATTCACTACTGCCACGATGTCTTTCACAGTTGTCTCACGCTGCTCTCTGTCTTTTGGAAGGGTTGAAGGTTGGGCATTCAACTGTAGTTTTGCAATCTTGAGGTTCAGATCAAATTGAACCTTTTCCAACTCTGTTCTGGCATCGCACACTCCAACAACGAGCTTTCGAATCCGTACATCTATTGGCTCATCATCAGGAATGGCTAGCTCTAGGACAGAGCTGCATGCCTCATCCACCACCTTGGCCGTGTCCTCATTTTTTTCTGTGATGGCTTTGACGAGGTTAACAAAAAAATCTCTTTGTACCATCATCTGAGTGTTGTTGACTTTCTTCTCACTCATTACTTGTAACGTGCGCTCTTTCTGGGCCCGAAGTTTCCTAATCATGCCATCCTGAAAATTGTCAAGTGCCTCACTAGGAAGCATAGACAAATTGAGCCCAATTCCTTTAAGGGTCCTGATAGCAAGCCTATGAGTTTCAGTCTCTGTGGTTAGTGCTCCCTCAGGTAGCAGTATTTCCCAGGGATCCAATGTGAACACCATCCCTGCTGCTTTCGATGTGCCGGGTGCCAAACTAGTTGATGCCATGCTACTTCGTCACACACTGGTTTGGACCTCGGATGCCTGGATCAGCAGCTCACGTAGACCCATCTAAATGGCACCTAAGGCATGCTTCTGTTGTAGCTGAACTTCTGTAACAGTTACGCAGTGGCATCTCTGATCATATGACCAATATCATTTAAATCACCTTCTATTAAGGTGATCTACTCAAGAGAAGTCTTGCTGGTCTTAGACTTCTTTCATGGCCTTACCTCCTCTGGAACTCTGTTGCACTTAATGTGGAAAATAGTGGTATTTAGGTCCGCTCTTCCCTGGTCTGATTGTTTTTCCTCCTCCTCTATCTCTGGAGAAGTCGACTTTTAACTCCTGTCAGAGCCTTGCTCCTCTTCTTCTGTTTGTCCTCCCATCTACTTCGTGGTGGCGTACTTTGGCTTGGCCTTGTCCTCAGCCTCCTTTTTTCTCTTTTTGGTCAACAGCTCCATCTTCTGCTTGACCTCTTCCTATTTCCACTATGCTGCGGTCTTGCTAGACCTAGCTGTCAATTTCAAGGCAGTGTACTAATCTACCTGCCAGTGGTCGAGGTCCACTGTAATCACATAGTCTGTGGCTAGGTATGGCACATCCTACCATTTCTACTCAGGATCCTTTCATGCACGTATCAAGACCCGATGGAAGTCAGCCTTGAACTCCACATACTCCTGCAACTTCTCAAACACAGTTGTTGACAACCGTGGTTTGCCGTTGATGGCCACATGGATGCTCATCTCCATCAACATCCAAAAGACCTTGTTGTCCTTGACCCTTTTAGGGTCCTTCGTAGCCCACATTGAAGAAAACTTTGCTGCCTCTAGTAGGTCGGGTGGGACTCAAGGAAACTAGCTATCCTCTAGTAACTCCCACGCCCAACACTATGGATAACAGTAGACAGGCATATTGGAATGTTTTGTTGTGATCCTGCACCCCTTTGCAGTTCACGAGCAACTCCCCACAGAGGTAACATGCCTAGTTAAACTATACGCCCTTCGTGCACTAGGCCGCTAAGGCTACTACTCATGCTTACACTTCATCTACGCGACACTTTCGCATAATCTTTCCTGCCAAGATTTGTGTTGCTACTTTGAATACGGGGTCATCTATACTCATGATGGCGTAGCCACGTGGCTTCTTAGCGAGTTTGAATTTGTCTTTCATTTCTTCAGCGAGGTCGTGCTCACCTGTATTTCCATTAAACGCCATGGTCATATTTTCTCTCGAGTGTGGTAGCTGAGTGATCCTATGGATCAACATGTCAGTGATGGGTATCAGCTCTTCTAGCCACAGACACCTATCATGCACTAAGCACACCAGTTGCTTAATCACTACCATGGTTATGGGTATGTGGTTGTAATGCGACACCCACAACATATTTAACAGACCTACCTTATCCACCCCTTTTACCCACTTTCTTGGGTCCAACATGGTCACACTAGAGCCTTTTTAGAAGACGCAGTGCATGAGTTGGTCCATTGCTAAGCAGGAAAACATACTGTATTAGCCAAATCCCAGTCTTCCAATTTTAAAAGGGGGATATGTCTTAGGCACGGAACTACAAAGATGATTTGCTCTGGTATTAAGGGTGTGTGTAGTGTGACCTTACTTTCATCAATATCCTTTGGGACCTTCGTCTTACCTCTGTGTAGAGGAATGTACTGGAGTAGTTTAGAAATGGGGTTAGATCCCAGCACATCAATGTCCTCCGCCCCCTCCATATCAATGTCGTCTGCACCCATGTGGAGTTTTTCAACATCAACTTCAAGCTCTAGGTCAATCTCCTTGCCCTTCTCCTGCACAATGGGATTTCTCGTCTGTGGGTGCTTTCTGGGTGATGCGAGCACCAGCTGTTGTGCTTTTTGCTTATCCTTCTTTGGTTTTGGACCCTCCTTGGTTGGCGTAGGCCTCGACCTAGGTGTCCTGGGGGATTTAGGCACTTTTGCTGGTACTTCTACACTTCCAACCTCTAGGGTAGCTCCCTCAGTTGCCATTATGACCTATGGGTAGCTCCTTCGGCTCTCATTGCTTCTCCTGGACTCACGGCTATTGCGGGTGCCAACATTATGCTAGACAACAACACCTACGTCTCTATTGGAAACTTCTCAAACACTCAACTTGCTATCAGGGCTTCAAAGATCTCAGGGTTCATACACACCTGAGAGCTTAATACCTCAATTCTGAAAATGCCAAGTGTTTTTTGTTGGGAAACCACCTGTAATTTATAGGCATTTTCAATTTCAAATCCAACCGTTCCCCCCATAACTCGTTCAGAAATGCTGGATTGGCGACAGATTTTCACAGATCTTTCCCTTAAATTCTGACTTAAATGCTGCCCCCCTGCTCCATTTGGTCATTTTCCAAATGTCAAGTCATGAACAATGACCATAATGGTCACTTTTCAGCTACCCTACGCGGTCCCTCCTCTGATAGAGCAGCTCCTTGCGCATGTCTGCTGATACTATGACATTCCCTCATTCTGCGTAGTTCCCCAACCATGCAACTCCCCAACCCGGGCAGTGTAGTTTATAGTCCCGCGCCTCCTTTCAGCTACTTGGAGTGCTAAGACTGTGATTCCATCTTGTATTCATCTAGATGGATCGCTGGTGTATGGCTTCAATTAGCTGCCATTCACCCACCAGGGAATGGTTATCCATTCAATTTTACCGACTGAACTACTCCACCATCCGTAATCTCCTTGATGAAATAGGGCCCTAGCCAATGCATCTTAAATTTCCCTGGAAATTTATCAAAATTGTTGTCATATAAAAAAACCAAATCATTTACCTTAAAGGTGCGTAGTTTGATGTGTCAATTATGCCATGCTTTTTCACGCTCCTTTTGAACCTGTTGATGGGGTACAACTAGAAATATATCTTCTTCAAGCTCTATTAGTTGTGCGAGCCTCTCCTCCAGGGCTCCGCGATTCGCCATTCCTGTGAATGCTACTATGTGTAGACTAGGTACAATGTACTCCATTGGTATCACAGCTTCCATGCCATAAACCAGTCTGAACAGCGTTTGTCCAGTCAACTTTTTACAAGACATTATATAAGCCCATAGCATCATGGGTAGGTGAACATCCTAGTCATTTCTTTGAGCATTGCAAACCTTCGTGAGCATGCTCTCCAATATTTTATTAAATGCTTCCACCATCCAATTAGCCTGCAGATGATAGGGTGTGCTCTTCTGATGGTACACTTGAAACTCCTCCATCATCGTGCAAATCATCTCATTGAGAAAGTCTGTACTGCGATCACTCATCAGAATTTTTGGACAACTGAACCTTTTCAGTACGTACTCAAATATAAATTTTGTTGCTGTCGCACTAATATAGTCTTTCACAGGCTATGCCTCCACTCATCTAGTTAAATATTCAATCACAGTGACGATGAATCACGCACCCGTCTTCTTTCCTAGAGGCTGAATTGATCCTACAAAGTCAATCGCCCACTTATCGAAGGGATGTAGTGATATCCGTGGATTCAGTGATAGCTCATCCCTGCATGAGGGTCTTCCCTTCCTTTAGCATGCGTCACATGCTATACAATATGCTTTTGAATCCTTATGCAAGGTCGGCCACCATAACCCAGTGCGTAGAATCTTCTGCACTGTTGCTTTTCCTGCATAATGACCTCTCATGGCTTCATCAAGAGCCTTAGTGAGGATGTTGTTTCGTTCAAACTTTGGCACATAACATCGAAATATTTCATCTGATCCCATTTTGTACAAGTGCCCTGTAATTGTAGAAAAGTCTACCGCGCACCACCAGTTCCTTCTTCTGTTGGCATGTATATCCTTCTGGAGCTGTACCTATCATCAGGAAGTGTATAATATCTTCAAAGTGAATGTCTTCAATGTGCACTACAAAGATCTACACTTCAAGTAGCCCCTCCATCAAATTAGTAAGTTCATCTCCCATTTCAATGCGCAATAGATGACTCGGTCCAGCATTCAAACATCCTGGTTTCACAATAACTTCAAAATCATACTCCTGGAACAACAACAACCACCTGCATATATTTCCCCCCAACATAGTCTTTTTGACCAGGTATTTCATCATGGAATTGTCTGTATACATCTTAAAGTGTCTGCCGAACAAAAAGTGCCTAAACTTCTGGAGCGCGTACACCATAGCTAATCCTTCATGCTCTATTGCGGAATAATTTTTCTCCACTTTGGATAGCTTCCTACTTTCAAACGCGATAGGATTATCCAAATCCCCTTCACCAACCTATGTCAGTACTTCTCCCACTGCAATACATGACGCGTCCATATGCACATGAAATTTCTTCTTCAAATCCAGGAAGACCAAGATCGGCGCGGTGACCATCTTCTCCTTCAGCACATCCAAGCTCTTCTGGCATTCTTGATTCCAACATAATGTAACATCCTTTTTTAACAATTTTTCCATTGGTGTGGTAATCTGGGCATAACTCTTGATGAATTTCCTATAGTATCTTGTATGCCCCAGTGTTGAGCATAGTTGTTTCACACTTCTTGGTGTCTCCAAATTGATTATGATTGCGATCTTAGCTGGGTCCATCAAGCCTTGTCTGCATACCACATGGCCCAGTAAGATCCCAAAAGGAAGACAAAAGAAACATTTCTTCACATTGAGCATGATCTGGTATCTTTGGCATGTATGTATCTAGCATCAAGAGCAGACTTGCCACATGGTGCTTCACCAGTTCAAACACTGTCTAATCATTGAAGTATACTTCCATAAATTTATGAATAAAATCCTTGAACACTGTGATGACTACATGCAAAAAAATCGCCGGTGCATTCTTTAGGCCAAAAGGCATCACCATATACTGGAAGTATCCCCATTCAGTCATGAAGTTCATCTTACTTCTATCCTCTGGTGCGATCTTGATTTGATGGTACCCA
The DNA here is from genome assembly GCA_031772625.1 of Pinus tabuliformis. Classification (NCBI taxonomy): domain Eukaryota; kingdom Viridiplantae; phylum Streptophyta; class Pinopsida; order Pinales; family Pinaceae; genus Pinus; species Pinus tabuliformis. The sequence goes on from CM062813.1 coordinate 405,229,429, forward strand.
GAGAACCCATCAGTGAACAAATATGCTTCTTAGCTACCAACATTATCCAAGACCTCATTAGTGAATGTGCTTAGGAAGGGATCATGCACATAGGCATCATTCAACTTCTTGAGATCTACACATATCCTTATTTCTTCCTTCTACTTCTTTTCCTAAACCACTATTGGGCTTACCCAATTAGATTCTTCCATTGGTTCAATAATATCTTCCGTGAGAATCTTATCTAACTCAACTCGAACCATTTCCTTATACTTTAGGTTGAGGTAGTAAGGTCTTTATTTCATAGGTTTTGTGCCCAGTTTTAGGTTGATCTTCATGACACCCAGGTCTCCTATTACTCCTTTCAGATCAAAAAACTTCGTGGGGAACAAGTCCTAATATATACGGAGCCATTTGACAACCTTATCTCCTATCACGTCATCCCAATAGTCCCCAATCTTTGCAAAATTTGGTTCTGCCTCCATGCCAATGTTCACCTATCTAGTTCTCAGTGACTCTTTTATGTTGGGGTTCTCTAGTTGTGGTCCTTCAATTCCGCAGTGACCTTTAATCTCCAGGATATTAATGCTTCTCAGTTCTTTATCTTCTTCTTCTGCTGTTACATTGTAACACTCCAGTGCGTGGCTCAGCTGGGTAGTCCAATTAGGTTGAATTAGGTCTATAGGATCCTGTGTTATCTTAAAGATGGCTGTCTTAACCTCCTGCAATGCTTCATCGATGGATTCAAATCCATCCTCAAAACTAAACGTCATCAGAAATCCTTGGTGTAAAACATCCCATTTTTCGGTGCCATGACAAAGTTATGTCTCCAGGTACCAATTCATTAGTATAACATCCAAGGTATGACAAAACAAATGGACCCACTCCAGCTAAGGCTTTGCTCCATATACTTTACTCCATTTGGCCAAATGATCGCGCAAATCATTCCTCCCATCATAGTTTTCTGCTAGTCATACCTTTGGGTGGCCAAAGCGTATCCTCATCATCCTTCTATATTCGTGCCAATCCTCAAAACTATCCTTATGTGTACCCCACCATCTTGCGGGTGTAGCATGCAATGCCTCTAATGCTTGGAAGCGATGCTTCTCGGGCACTTCCTTTTTGAATGCATCCAAAAAGTGATCAATGTTAGTTAACCCGTCATAGTGAGGAATATTTCTTACCTCTGATGATACAGAGAACAACTGCTTGGTCATCATATTACAGCGTCGAGTAGATACTTCATGCGGCTGGTTCTGCCAGTGCTCCATTTCTTCATCTTAGTTCGATGTGCAGGAGCTCTCGCGATCCCATGCAATATGTTCGTCTGTTGCCGAACTCACCCAATCCTGGTCTCACACCGTCACCTTGTAAATATGGTCCAAATAGTCATCACTTTCATAATTGCTGACCGATTCTGTATAGCGCGGTCCTTCTGCAGGATCAAGTGGCACCACTACGGGGAGCGCTTTCTTCTCAAATATCATCTTTCGCTTTTTTAGGTTGATTATCCCATTCATGTCATTGGCCCAATTGATCATAAGGAGCATGGGGTAGGGATTTCTATCATCCACAATCTCTATTACTTCAAAATCTGCTAGTGTACTTGCACCTTCATGTCAACTGTTACACCCTGCAACCTCCCCATTAGGATGATTTTCTATTGATTCACCATCCTTAACTGGAGCAGAGACCATTATAGCATAGGTCTCTCCATTCTTTCCCATGTTTTTTTCGGCAAAACATTCGCGTCAAACCCCAAATCCAAGATAAATTGGTCCATTTTGTATTCCCCTATTTGTGTGGTGAGTCTCATTGAACTCTGTCACAAACCCTCCTATCATATGGTCGAGCCAATGATTGACAGTGCACACAATCTTATCTTTAGAGGCTTCCAATTTCTTCACTAACTTCGGGGTCTAGAGAATTGGACCTTTAAGCCTCCAGCTTCCCTGATCATCTGCCAAATTCATGATCCACTCATATAATTCAACTGAGAAATAACAGAAGAAGATTTCATGAATTTCTGTGTACATATATCTATCCAACCAATGTTCCTTCATCGTGGATTCCTGTTTTCTTGCGCCGCAAATTTGTGGATCTTTCTATCTAAGGAGTCTTCAATATCTTTCTTAGTTAGATTCTAATGATGCGACATCACACATCTTGGTATGTAGATCCCGGTCCTGGCAATGAAACCATTTGTTGGCTTGATGGGCCCTAACCCAGGTTCAACATTAGTTAGCCAAGCAAATCCCTATACTATTGGCCCTTTTGACATTAATCTATGGAGCGTGGACTGAAGTCTCACCCGAAGCAATATGGGGGTATGCAGGAACCAAGTTTCCACCCCCTGAGATGTCTGTGATGTCATTTTTATACCTTAGCTCTGACTTCATGCAGATCGATAAGCCTTTAGGTCTTATCGATGTACTTCTCTATTAGTCTTTTAGAACCCCCATGAACGTCTGCGATTGTCCTTCCCGTAACCCTAACAAGTAATATTGGCACTTATGTACCTTTGTAACTAATTTTCTATATAGTTCCTCGAATTTCTTAAATGTTCACCAATTCTATCATGTAATTAAGATTATCTTTGCGTAAACATATATCTCTAGTTTCTTTCATATAACAGAGGAAACATATATATTCACACATCAATTTAGCAATAAGACATCAACCTAGATCTTAACATAACATAATCACATGCAATTGACATAAGTAAAATACATAGTAATTTTAGAATACTCTTCTTTATTGATGATCCAGATTTTCAGTACAAACTCTAACTATCCTGTGCACACAACTGTAGGGGTCCGTGCACTCAGCCGCAGACTTCTACTCTAGGCCTTTGTGCACATAGCTGCAGAGAATATTTCCTACGCTAAGGCTCTCACTCTTATCTCTTTACAGACTCATCAATGACTCTATCTCCATTAACTTCACTTCACTTCACTTCACTTAGACTTCTTTAAGAACTCCTTTTTATACAATCCCATGGTTCTCGGACCAAGGGTGGATCTCATCAAGCGGACACAACCTATCTAAACTAAGGGTGGAAACCCTTTTTGACTCTTTATATCTTCATGCTCCGCAATCAGAAAATGTGGAGACTTTACATTTATTTATACAAAATTCAGGCTTTATGCCCCAAAACTTGGGTTTTCAACCCAAAATTGACCCCAGGGGACTCATTCCCAGCAAATTTACTAGAATAAAACATGTATATCATTTTTCATTTTTTTCTTCCTTTGTTAACTATATTTTTTAAAGAAGCATATAAATAGACCATGTATGTCATATAAATAAACATGTATTATAGCTTTAATAAGCAAATGCTATAGCAAGGCAGAATAAGTGTTAAATTTCCAAGAATAAAATAAAAATAAATTAAGAAATACATTCAAACGTGGGTAATTTGAAGCTAAGTTGAATTAGAAAAATTTGTATCTATGGAGTGAACATAAAAAAAAGAAAATTGTAAATACTTTCAACCTTCAGTTGAGTTGAAGCTAATTTGAATGAATTAGAGATTTGTATTTGAGTTGAATTAGAGATATCTAGTAGTTTTGCTCTTAAAATTCTCCAACCATCAAACCAAAAAGAAACAACCTTTCTTGCTACATAGCCTTCTATCGGATTTGTCTAAACAATGATCTTTTGCACAACCTAACAATACATGTACAAATATATTAAATTCACTTTATTGAATTTGTTTTTTATAGGGATTAGAAAACCCATTTAACATGGTTGAAAAATGGACATTATGCATAGAAGTTTCTTGTTATCCCAATCCAAGGAAAGTAGTGATTAGTTATGTGCTATGCAATATTGTGATGAACAGAGTCCTGCAAAGGAAAATGAATGTACTTGGAAGAACAACAAACAATGAAGCATATTATATTGCAATGGTATAAGTCTTACGAACAACTAGGGAGTATGGATCCAATGGAATTGTAGTCTTCACCAATTCCAAAATTGTGTGCAACTAGATGAAGGACATGTACCAAGTTAAAAGAGAGAGGTTAAAACAATTGCATGGAGAAGCAAAAAATATTGTTAGTCAATTTCAATCATTTAGCATAAGACATTGTGCAAATTTTAATAGGATTTCTAGTGATCTATTGTATGGGGCAATGGAAATTCAAGATTTGTGTGTTAAAGACGAATTAGTTTTAAGAAGTTATCCATCAACATTCATTGATGAACATTGTAAGATATCTTTGATATGTGTGTGTTTTTTAGTTATAAATGTATCATTTTTAATGACCATGTGTTTTTTTCAATCCTATAGCAAGTATGTCTCCACTATGTAAACACAACTTGGTGAAATTGACACGTTTTAGAAAAAAATGTATTTAATTTTCAAAATGCGTGTGCTTCAACATTTTTGTTTTTATTCTTGAGTATATGTTAAATGAAGAGCTTCAGATTGTTATATTAATTTTATGAATTCTTTCAATGTTTTTAAATAGCAACTTTATGATCTTAAAATGCATGATGTAATTTCAAGGGTTACATAAATTAAATGCATGAGGTAACTTCAAGGGTTACAAAATTTTCTGAATTCTTGATCTTTTTAAATAACAAATTTAAAAATAATTGTAAATGCACGAAGTAAATTTTTAAATATCATGCATCTATATATTTATAGATATCCATATCATGGATGAGAATTTTCCACATGATTCTTCAAGGCAAACATCAATAGAGTCTCATACATCTACTAGAAGGGGAGGTTGAGGTCATGGATCAAATAGAATATCAAATGAATCAGGGGAAGTCCATCATTCACATCGTGGTATTGATTATACATATGTTTATGTGAATTTACTTAAATGATAAATAAGTAGAATCATATGTTTGTACACATATGTAATGAATTCATTTTCTATTTTTTTTCTTCAGATGCTTCGCTCACTATGTTGTCACATGACAGTGGTCAACATTATCTGGGTGGTCAACATTCCCCGGGTGGTCATCAATCTCAGGGTGGTCAACATAATTTTGGTAAATTATATAAATTTTCTATGTTAAAACAAATTTGTACATGTAAATGGATTATATTTACATATGTGTGTACATCTCTATCTTGCATACATGTATGAATACATTTGTTCACATGCTTTTATATTTATGTAATTTTATATATTGATCGAGAGGGTGGAAATGTTGGTCAAAGTAGATGTAAGCAAATCCGGACAGCTCAAAAAGAAGGCCACAGAACCAACTACAACTTATCCGTTTGATATTCCTGATGATCTTCCTAGGGAGACAAACCTCCAATAATGTACATTTTAAGGTGAAAAACTCATTATTCAAAATTGAGGAAATATCTTGGGAGTTTAGAGCTCCCTGCAGAGAGTCGAGAAAGCTTAGAAATGGTTGTGCACTCTCTAATCTCATTTCTTGATATTTACAAGAAGCTTGGGCCAACCACATATTCATTTATAGATATGATGAGGCGTAGAAAGGAAGTAGTGATGGGTCCCGATAAATGGATCTAGGTTAATAAAAGGGTTACAAAAGAAAATTAAAAATATACGTTTAATTTCAAAAAATTGTTGAAAAGAAAGATGCTCAAGGTGAAATATTTCAAGCATCCTGATATAGCTAGAGATTTGTATGATAGGTTCCTTGCAAGGTATGGAAAGCTGCCATGGAATGGCAAGGTTCCAATGTATTTTTAACATTTATTTTATGCAAAATTATTTTTGGGTATGAAACTTGATTATAATGACCTTCCATCTGAATTTTATTGTACTTGGAGCGGTCAATTATATGATCGTAAGGGCACATTACGTGATACTGAATTGCCTCGCCCTCAGTCACATTTGGTATGCAAATCTCCTCATCTGGTAATTTTGAGGGCAGAGATGGATGCCACTTCTCAAATTGTTTGAGAAGGAATGCCATTATAGACAACATACAGAGTGCATTGACTGGAATTTATATCGGTTTAAATCGACAAAGAGTAAGAGCTAATGCATGTGCTAATTTTGTATATAAAATAGATGAGGAGATAGATAATATGAATACTGAGGAGCTTAAAGAATATGCAAAGGCTTGTCATAATGGTTGCCAATACATAATTGTTCATGAAGAAGAGGGTGTGGGATCATTATGTGTTAATAGTTAGGGTGGATATTTTAATGTAATTTGTAATGTATGTGTTAATGTCGATTCACATACATTTTGTTATTTTTTCAGATATAGTCTAATACATGAAAAAAACTCATTTGTTGAACCATTTTCATTTAACTCATTTTTTGAACCAAAATTTTGATAATTTAATAATCTCGGGTTCAGGTTCCAATGAAAATATTTTGAGAGATGTTAGTGTTTTTGAAGAGTTCATGTTTTTTTTTTTTCTCAGTAAAACTAGCTAATCTATTATATTATATACAGGTAAACATTACATGCAGAAAAACATTTTGTCCAGGGCCAACTGAGGCACCTTGGAAGGCTTTACTTGACACAGAATTCGCCCACGCAGGGGCAGCACCTCCATGAGAAACCAAAACATATGACACAGATTTGAACTCAGACAGTAATGAAACGGCCCGCGCAGGGGCTTCCAGCAAAAAGACTCATAGTAGACCTTGCCATGACGCATAACAGATAGACACAGAATATGAAAAAGAACTAAAAGCCTACAAACATAGAGAAAAAGGTAAGCCAGAGAGTGCCTTTGGGGATTAGTCTTCTGGCTCTTCCTCAATGATGTAGCACCAGCCTTGGCCTTCCGGGATGCCAGCCCACATTGCCATAGGGTCCTTCGCAGTGGCCGGCGGTTCCTGCTCTGGAGGCTGGGGAGGGGCTTGCTGAGGCTCCTTCCCTGAATTGCCCTTTTCAATTGGTGGCTGCAGCACTGGACTTTCCTCGCGATTGCCTTCTGGAAGTATTTCAGCCGAAACCGGTTGCTTTCCATCGTCATTCTCCTCAGGAACCTTCGTAAAGAGAACTGAGATATGTGCGTTAATGCCTGTATTTTCCTGCGAGCTGCCCAAGGTGAAAACAACTGAGCCGAATGCTGGAAGCACGGGCTCACCTCCACTGGAGCTGCCAACCTCCAAGAACTGACTGGCTGGAACTGGTAAGGCTCCCGCCCTCCTGTAGCAGTAGCAGCAGCAGCAGTGATGGTGTATATCCGCTGCAGGGGGGCGTGAAGATGCCCCACGCCCAGGTCCCCTTCTACTCGGCTGTCTCTCCCGCAGTCGCGCCATATTTTCCGTGGCTCCTTCAATTTGCTCCAAGACAGAGCTTGTGGGCTTGAATTCACAACTCTTACTGCCCCTTGAGTGTTGTCCCCGACTCGATTCAAGGCAGAGTTCAACTGCCCATAAATCGGGTACAGTATGAGCCAGCAGGAAGCGAACGTCGCCCAAGTGAACGCCTTCACCCTCCGCCTCAATTGCGCTCGATTTGCCCTCAGAATTCTGTGTTACTGGCTTGGCTCTCTGAGCCCTGAACAACAACATTCCTTCCCACTTAAACTTGCTGTCATTCCCTTGGGATTTGCAGGCATTGAATTCCCTCTGCAGGCTCTCCATCGTTCCCAGCGGCGCCATTAAGAACTCTGCCGTGCCTCCCCCTACTTAACGTTTCGGCGGCATGGGGCAATAACTCCCTCAGTCCTTCACGTGGCGGCACATGCTGAGCATGTGGCACGCCATGCCCTTGCTCGGTGACACCCGCATCCGGGGTTGAAGAGTTCATGTTGATACAATTATTATTCTACTTTTATTATATCAGTATATTGTGAGGACATATTTTTAAAAGAAATAATTATGTATATATCATTAAATGTTAACAGATTCTAATTTCTTCCAATGTTTTGGACATAGCACCACCCTCTTCCACCCTATTAGGAGATGTGCCACATTTATTGAATTTAACTTATGTTTTGTTATAAATTGAAGTCAAAGTTTCATTAAAAAATGAGATATATTTATCTTATAGTTTTAAAATTTTGGAATTTTAGGTTTGTGGAGACAATTTCCATTCTCCAGGGACTTTAGCGATGGATTTGACAATGACAATAAGATCATCTACACAATTTGAAAAAGTCGTGTAACAATTTTTTTAATATTGCTAGTTTATGCATTTTCATGTGTAATATTAAATTTTTAATATATACATGTGCATGTATTGTACAGAGCATCTAGAGGGCGAAACTAGGGTTTCTGATGTTCTGATCCCGTTGCAGGGCTGGAAGTGGTCATTTCTCGATTCGCAGCACTGTTACGAAAAGGTCAAGAGCTGACCGACCGGATGGGGGCAGAGGGGTCCAGTGGGACCCCTACTTTCAAACAGATAATCATGCAGAAGCAGAGGCAAAATAAGAAGGAAGGGGTCAGGATTTCTGGGCTTGACAATAACAAGCAGAACGGCAGGAGGAATAAGGAGAAAATACAAGGGGAAACTGACAAGCCAGACAGCACAACGGAAGGCAAAGGCAAAGGGGATGAAAGCTTGACAGGAACTAAAGACAAAATCGCCTCAATAATTAAATCAACAGAGAACGAGGAGCGACAAACAGAAGAAAACAGGGAGCAAACAGATAATAGGCAAGGAAAGCCGGAGAAGGAGGGGGAGACAAGCACAAGCCCCAATAGACACTCTTCATCAAATGGGGTCTGCAAACCAAAAAAGACTGACAACCTCAGGGTAGTAATAACTGACCCAGAGATTCAGGCATACAGAGAGCACATGGCAGAACATGCTGTCATTTGCAAATTTATGGGCATTTGGCCATCTGAAAGAACTCTTTGTCAATGGATCAGACAACAATGGAAGCCGAGGGGGGATGTTAAACTTCATTTGGGAGCCAAAGGATTCTTCACGGTTGTATTCTCCAACCTAGAAGACAAGGATAGAATTTTTGAGGGTGGCCCATACTTTTTGGCTTCAGCTGGTCTGTACATGCGACCATGGAAACCAAACTTCATCCCAGAGAAAGAATATTTTACTCAAGTCCCAGTCTGGATTCGTTTGTTTTCTCTTGCAATAGATTATTTGGGTCTGAATGCCTTGAAACAAATTGGTGACCAGTTGGGAACATTTATCAAGGCCTCGGAAGCAACATTACAAAAGAGATACACATCTTACGCCAGAATATGTGTTGAAATGGACGTCTCCGGGGCACTGCATGAGGGGCTCTGGCTTGAATACAGGGACGAGGACTATTTTCAGGCCATAGACTATGAGCAGATTCCCTTCCGTTGCCGCAAATGTCATGAACATGGGCATTTGATGAGAGATTGCCCTATGATTAGGAAGGAAGTAGAGACCGAAACAACACAAGCCAACAAAGACAAAGAAACCTTCATAAAACCTAAGTCTAGACAGAGAGCTAACAGAAGGAAGAATAATAAAGGTAATACAGACAGAAACAACCACAGCAACTCTTTTGCGATCTTAGATCTTGAAACAGATTCGGAGGACAAGCACAAAACCCTAACATCAGATGCAGGGCATGATGAAAAGGAAGAACCAACCAGGGAAGGAACGGATGAAGGCGACCTCAACAACGAAGTCCAAATGCAGGAGAGAACAGAAGAGACGGAAGAGGAAACCGATATGCTAACCAGTGATGGAGGAAGCGAGGATCAAGAGTTGGAAGAGGCGCTAGCCAGGGAGGGGATGAATCTACCAGTAATTGCTGAGAACTGGAAGGCTCGAGGAATAGAAAATGCACCGGAAGAAGAAATCAAGAAGGTAAACGACCTGTTCATAGCAAGGCAAAAAGCAGAATTAGAAAAGCAAAACAGGAAGCTAGGTATAGTAAAAGGCAATAGCCTCCACTCGAAAAGTCTTCTTTGGAAATCATCCAGCTCAAAGCAGAAGAAAAGAAGAGGCCGTAGAACTAGTGGTGAAGTTCTACAGGAGCTAGGCATGATAATGATAAACTCAGGGAAGATGAAGGCGCTTAGCGCTTTCCCGTCCTACCAATAAAATTTAGTTAAACATGAAGATCATCTCGTGGAATGCAAGAGGGCTTAACAGCCATGCAAAACACAGAATCTTAAAGCGGAAAATCCAGAAATATAGACCGGAAATTATATTCTTACAAGAAACTAAATGTAGCAACTCTAGCATGAACAGTCTATGTAAGAAGCTTGGGAGAAATTTAGAAGTTTTAGAGATTGAAAGCCAGGGATGAGAAGGAGGCCTTGCAACACTATGGGATACAAGGGAAATCCAGATTATCTCAGCTGAGGTGAACAAACACTTCATAGCGGTGGAAATTCAACCCACAGGTAACTCTGAGTCTTACCTATGCATCAATATTTATGGTCCTCAGAAATTAGAAGATAAAATAAATTTTTTGAATTCAATAACCAGACTTATTGAACGATATCCAAGGTCTAAGTGTATTCTGGGGGGTGATTTCAACATGATAACCACCCTTCTGGAAAAAAAAGGGGGTCTAAGGAAACTTAACAGGGACGCGGAAGCCTTCACAAGTTTCATTGAGACTGTCAGATTGGTAGACATATACCCCAAGAGTGGCAAGTTTACCTGGAACAACAGAAGGGGGGGAGAGAGGTTGATAGCTTCTCGATTGGATAGATTTCTGATCTCAGAAAGCATAATAATGGATGGTATCACAGCAGAATCAGATATCCTTCCAAGTGGTGGGTCGGATCATTGGCCAATCTCGCTTATTGTTGAAGTTCAGGGTACTCCAAGGAATAAACCATTTAGATTTGAAAAATTTTGGTTAGACCATCTTAACTTCCTCAGTATGGTTGAGAAATGGTGGTCTGAACCTTTGGAGGCAAGAGGGTCCAAAATGTTCAATCTACAAAAGAGGCTGAAAGCAACTAAAGAAAGGATAAAAGAGTGGAATAGAACGGTTTTTGGAAACATCATCCAGGAGAAAGCCATTCTAGAGAGAAAATTGGAACAGATTCACAGAGATGGGGCAGCAGGCATCCACAGTGAGGAAGCTGTTGAGCAGGAAAAAGTTCTTTCACAACAGTGGCACAGCAGATGTATGCAAGAAGAGATACTTTGGAAACAGAAATCTAGAATCCAGTGGCTAAAAGAGGGGGAGTAGAATACTAAATTTTTTCACAGGTCGGCTCTAGACCATAGAAGTGCTAACAAGATTCTTGAGTTAAAAAACAATGCAGGGGAGATACTAAAGAATCACAATGACATATCTGCTCTGCTCTCGGATCACTTCAGCTCAATTGCACAGGAACCGCATATAAATAGAGAGGAGGCCATCAAGGAACTTACAGCAGCCATTCCTAAATCCATCACCTCAGATCAGAATTGGGCCCTTAGCAGGGAAATCTCTCTGGAAGAGGTGGAGGAGGCAATTAGGAATATGCCTAACGATAAAGCACCAGGTCCAGATGGATTTACCATCAACTTCTACAAGGCTTGTTGGAACACTGTTAAGCAGGAGGTCTGGGAGGTAGTTGAGGATTCCAGACGCTCAGGAACTATTCTAAAATCCATCAACTCCACTTTTTTAGCGCTCATTCCTAAAGTTGAAGAAGAAAATACACCTGATAAATTCAGACCTATTGCCCTATGTAATGTTATATATAAAATTATTTCAAAAGTCATAGCCAATAGATTAAAGTCGATTCTTCCTGGTATCATATCGGAAGAGCAATCGGGCTACGTTGAGGGTAGACAAATTTTAGATAACATCTTGTTAGCGCAGGAGATGATCCACTCACTTCATTCAAGAAAAGAAGCAGGAATGTTAATGCAGTTAGATTTATCAAAAGCTTATGACAAAGTAAGCTGGAGATACCTTGAAGCTGTATTGGATGCATTCGGCTTCTGCAGGGAATGGATCAAGTGGATACTTGCTCTCATCAAATCTCCAAGATATTCAATCCTTGTCAATGGCGCTCCCTCAGCCCCTTTCACTCCTTCGCGGGGAATAAGACAGGGTGATCCTCTATCCCCTTTCCTATTCGTGATCCTAATGGAAGGACTAAGCAGAATCATAGCCAAGAAGAAAGCAGAAGGATCCATAAAAGGTCTGCAACCGATAAGATCGATACCAGCCACAACACATCAACAGTTTGTGGACGATACCATGTTACACGGTATACCCACAGTGAAGGAGGCTTTGGCTTATAGGGGTATCCTTGATCTCTTCAGCAGAGCCTCTGGTATGGAGATTAATTTCTCTAAGTCTACAATCTTTTTCTTCAACACTCATCCGGCAATTCAAGCTCACCTGTCCCAGCTTCTTGGATTCAGGATTGGTTCCCTGCCTTCGAAATATCTAGGTGCTCCCCTGACTCTGAAACCTTGGCAGAAAGCTCACTGGGAGAAGGTTCTAGCCAACATGGAGAAAAAATGCAAGCATTGGACGCACAGAGCTCTAAACTTCGCGGGAAGACTTATCTTAACCAAGGCTGTTCTACAGGCAATTCCGCAATATTTACTTTCTATGCTTCCAGCTCCCAAGGGCATTCTGCAGCAAATGAGAACTATTCAGAGATCCTTTTTATGGAATGGGAATGGAGATAAGAAGAAATGGGCGTTGGTGGCGTGGAATAAGCTATGCCAGCCAAAATCTATGGGGGGGCTGAACTTAGTGGATCCTTCAGTGGTCAACAGAACCTGTGGAGCTAAGATATGGTGGAAATGGATTAAAGAACCCAATTTACCTTGGGCGAGGCATTGGAAGGAGAAGTACACTCCAGATTGTGATACTCAGGACCTCATAAGACTACAGGAAGTCTCGGAAGGTTCGTCAATATGGAACCATGCCAGGAATAATAGGAGCTTAGTACAAGAGCATAGCTTTTGGGAGATTCGCAATGGAAGGCTTGCCCTGTTCTGGGAAGATGCTTGGCAGCAATTCCCTAAACTGGACACCCCAGAGCTATCTTCCCTCAAGCGAATAAGTCAAAACGAGGGTAGATACAGAGTTAATCAATATTGGATTCAAAGCAGCAGGGATCCGATCTGGAGGGAGTGGATTAATTTAAATCCTGTTAGCATAGAGGAGAATAACGAAAGCATTCAGCAATTCAATGAGAGAATCCTCAAAAGAAAGATTCGAAAAACTGAAGAAGATGATAAGCTGAGATGGGGTTTAAAAGGCAATGGAAATTTCTCATTAAAAGAAGCTAGGGATATAATAGAAAAGGAAGAACAGGTAGAAGCCGTGCCCTGGTGCAACAAAGTTTGGGACAGCCTATTCTGGCCGAAAATCAGGACCTTCCTCTGGCTTCTAATGAGAAACAAAACTCTAACCTGGGACAACTTATGCAAGAAAGGATTCAGGGGACCCTCAAGATGCCCTATGTGCCTCGTCGAAGAGGAAACTATAAACCACCTATTTAATGCATGTGAATGGGCAAATCAATTATGGAGCTGGATGGAAGGAATTCTCAGCAGTTCTGACCGAGATAGAGAATCCATTCACAGAACCATTCTAAATTGGAAAAAAAACTTCTCCAACATACTAAGAGTCAACAGCATATGGAAGTCTGTTCCAGGCTTCTTACTGTGGTCAATTTGGAAGGAACGTAACCGTAGAATATTTCAAGATGAACACAGGAACATAGAATTCTCTAAAGATAATATATTAACTAACATTCAACAGTTAATTCAGACAAAATGCAGAGAGGAATATAACGAGAAACCTTCAGCTCAGGACTTACGCATCCTGAAGTGCTTTCGACTGGAAGCTACCAGCAGCATCACAGCATCGAGACACAGAACGCAACCATCCTCACAGATCAACAAATGGCAGTGTCCGCCGGAAGGGGGCTTGAAGCTGAATTTTGATGGGGCCTCGAGAGGTAATCCTGGCAAGGCAGGAATTGGAGGTGCAATACGAAACCAGCACGGAGAAATTCTGCATATATATTGTAGAGCGCTTGGGGAAAGCACGAATAATGAGATGGAATTTGCGGCGCTTGAGCATGGTCTGAGAATTTTAAAATCCCTACGAAAATGCAATGTAATTGTGGAAGGGGATTCGTCACTGGTTATATCAACAGCTAAGAGAATTCAAGGAGGCACTAAGGCGAACAAAGCCACGAAACACTGGAGGCTTGCCAAGGTGACGGAGAATATTGCAGAACTTATGGCTGGAATGAAAGGTTTAGTCTTTCATACGGTCAGGCGTAAGGCAAACGGGCTGGCGGACTACCTGGCGAATTGTGGCGTGGACAATCAGGACAGGGGTTGGGACAGTTGTTGGCAGGAAGTGGACTGCCCGAACCTTAAGGCGAGATGTTTACAGCTGGCACAACAAGATTTAAACGAAACCGACCGGGCTTGACCGGCAACGGTTTCTGTTTCCGGCACCGTATATCTGGAAATACCGGTAACAGCATGGGTTTTCATCACGGGAGCTGGACGACTAGACAGAAGCGGCGGATGTCTTTATGGCAAGAGAAGGCCAAATTTGAAGACTATCATGATAGTTCATGCCACAAAAGACACCGTAGAGTCCGCTTGAGAGGAAGGGACACTTGGCACGACCTTGATGGGAAGGAAATCAACAACATTTATGTCAGGTCTGGGAAGAGCTGCTTGATTTGTGCGGATATCTTCCGAATTAATAACGAGAGTACCTCCACTCTGCATCGGAGGGAAGAGCGCATCATGGGAAACTCTGTGGAAAATAGCTATTTAACAGAGAGTCGAGGCTCTGGTTCTTTCACCTCAGTTCAAGGTATTGCGAGAGACCGCTACTTTTCTGTCTGTAGACGTGATCACCGCGATAAGATTAGAGGGTATAGCATGGAGGCGGGGAGTTGTAGGTGTTCGGCGGCTAACCAAGAGCTACGAACAGCGCAGAACATGTACGAGACCAGAGCAGCAGCTAGGAGCAAACGCAAGATCGCGGAACTGGAAGCTTCTGTGAAAGAGGAAGAAACGCAGCGAACCGAGGAGAACATTGTGGAGGAGGTTGACTGGTTACATGACCCGGGCACTCCCTCTAAAAGAGCCACTCAATATGTTCGGACTAAAGCGGAGAGCTGGAGAATCAAAACCCTCCTTGCGAGAGCCCTGGACTCAAAGGACGAAGGGAAGCAGCATTCTGGGAAGGGGAACTCCCCATCGGAGGATCAGTTAGCAAAAATACATGAAATCCATGAATCGCTGGATCGAAGAATTTCCACAGTGCATGATGCAGTGGAAACTGTCAACAAGAAATTGACTCTGCTCATCAGGCTTCTTCGACAAACTCTGAGCCCGGATCCCCTGGTGCAGCAGAACAAGATGAAGGAAGCACAGGAATTCCAATCCATGCAAGCTATGCAGGCCAGAGTTGACAAGCATGTTCTGGACGTGGGCTTAGATACAGTCAGTCGAATTGGCGGTTTTCCTTAGTATTTTCCTTCTGTTTTTCTTCTGTCTTCTGTCAAGGCTTCGGCCTTATGCTAGATCGTTATGTTACTCTGTTTCTGTCCAAGTTTTGATAGTGTCGTGGCAATATGTAACAGCTTTAAGAGTAGGCCGCCCTGCGAGGTGAGCATCTTGGTTTTGAAAGTTCAGGGCTTGCTGTCAGCTCTGGTAAAATGGTCTTTCTAAGGTTTCGTTCTGCTTCGGCAGACTTTTTTGTAACATATTTTGTTCTATAATATACATATCTGACTTACAAAAAAAAAATTGTACAGAGCATCTAGGAGGGTGCAATGCATGGCGAACAACACAAGGGCACAATGGATGGGGACCACCATGAGGTATTGCATAGAATTTGAAACTTTTTATAATTTTGTTCTGATGAATACATTCTCATTTAATTTTAAAGTACATCATCTTATGTATATATGCAATTACACATGTTGTGTAGTGCACCCATGATTGAGATGAGAGCACGAGGATGTTGATAGATCATATATTTTAGTGAGATTCTCTAAATTTATGCAACTTTTTATTTGATAGTCTTTTAATGTTATATTTACTTTTATCATGATATAAATTTTGGACATATTTAAAACAAAACTCTTTATTATGAAATGATGCATCTTATTATTCGACAACTTTTTATTATATATTTAATTTTATAATGATATAAATTTTGAACATATTGTAAATCTTGAAGTCTTTATTATGATTTAATACATGCTAATTTTGGAGTTTATGTACATTTTGCATGGTACAATTTTCATAATGTTTGGTTTGATGCTTAAAACTTGGTTTTACATATTTAATTTCATGAACATGTAGCAATTAGAGTAAATTTGCATTTAGTTGGTACATTTTGCATTCAATCATTCCTATAATGTTAGTAGATGATTCTTAGGTTTTTTTAAGTTGTTTTGTCAAGTTATTAAAAATGAATCTATTAAAATTGTAACTTACAAAATGTGAATCTAAATTTTTCATTTGAATGAGTCTTATAATTCGGTGTAGATGTCTAAAAAACTGATAACTTAAAATTGCATTATAAAATATGGTATGTACATTTTGCATTCATGTATAGAAAGGCTACTATGGGTGTCGGTTGATAGTTAACTTTTAATATAAATTTGTTTGAATGCACCAACATAAGTTAGATAAAGTTGCATATTAAAACATGGCCCACAATTTGCATGATGCATGCATGGTTTGATGCTTTTAAGGGTTTTACATATTTAAGTTCATGAATATGTAGCAATCAAATCAAATTTACATTTAGTTGGTACATTTTGCATTCAATCATTGCTATAATGTTAGTTGATGATTCTTAGGTTTCATTTAAAGTTGTTTTGTCTTGAGTTATTTATAATGACTCTATTAAAATTGCAAATTACAAAACATGACCTACATTTTGCATTTGAATGAATCTTATAATTCAATGTAGATGTCTAAAACAATGATAACTTAAAATTGCATTATAAAAATGGTATGTACATTTTGCATTAATGTATAGAAAGGCTACTATGGATGTCAGCTTATAGTTAACTTTTAATATAAAGTTGTTTGAATGCACAAACATAAGTTAGACAAAATTGCATTATAAAGCATGGCCCGCAGTTTACATGATACATGCATGGTTTGATGCTTTTGAAGGTTTTACATATTTTTATTTAGTTGGTACATTTTGCGTTCAATAATTCCTATAGTTTTAGTAGATTATTCTTAGGATTTGTTTAAATTTGTTTTGTCAACTTGTTATTTAAAATGAAACTATTAAAATTGCAAATTACAAAATGTGAGGTCTACATTTTGCATTTGAATGAATCTTATAATTCGGTGTAGATGTCTAAAACAACGATAACTTAAAATTGCATTGTAAAATATGGTATGTACATTTTGGATTCATGTATAGAAAGGCTATTATGGATTTCAATTAATAGTTAACTTTTAATATAAATTTGTTTGAATGCACAAACATAAGTTAGATAAAATTGCATTATAAAACATGGCCCACAATTTGCATGATGCATGCATGGTTTGATGCTTTTAAAGGTTTTATATATTTATATTTAGTTGGTCAATTTTTAGTTCAATCATTCCTATAACGTTAGTAGACGATTATTAGGTTTTGTTTAAAGTTGTTTTGTCAATTTATTTAAAATGAATCTATTAGATTTGAAAATTACAAAATGTGAGGTTTATATTTTGCCTTTGAATGAATCTTATAATTCAGTGTAGATTTCTAAAACAATGATAACTTGAAATTGCATTATAAAATATGGTATGTACATTTTGCTTTCAAGTATAGAAAGGCTACTATGGATGTCGGGTGATAGTTAGCTTTTAATATAAAGTTGTTTAAATGCACAAACATAAGTTAGATACAATTTCATTATAAAACATGGCCCACAATTTGCATGATGGATGCATGATTTAATGCTTTTAAAGGTTTTAAATATAATTTAAGTTCATGAATATGTAGAAATGAAAGTAAATTTTCATTTAATTGGTACATTTTGCATTCAGTTATTCCTATAATGTTAGTAAATGATTCTTAGTAAATGGCTCAACCAACCACAGTCACAAATTAACAGAGCAGTAACAACGCTCGACTCAACCAACCACAATCACAAATTAACAGAGAATTAAACCCTCAATATAGGTCTACATAATAGGCAGTATACATATAACTTTGTAACTCAATACAAGACCCAATGAGCATCGCTTTCACATTATCACATTCTTAAGAATGTAAAACTTAAGAGTGCACAATAATAAATGCTAAAAATGTACTTGAAATCTAAGTTCTCAAAGATGAATCCAAGTAGAAGAAATTGTTGGGAAGTTCAATTAAAAAAATTCCAATGGAAATCCATCCTCTTCGTTCATGGACAACTTTTGACATTCTCCATTTTTTAACTTTCAATTGGTTTTTTTGATTGAACTTCTATCAACTTTATGCATGTTGCACAAACGAAGTGACTATATTGACAACTTATGACATCAGGTTGATAGTTTTGAAAGTAAACATTACTCTTAGTTTGGTGAGTTTTTTGGAAAAAATAACCTTTCAGTATAATAGACCCTCTTTCATATATAAAACCCTTATCATCATAGTCTTCCAATTACTTCATCTTTCATTTAGTGCACCACATCAAATAATACTTGACATTTTCTATGTTGTTAATGGGTGCAACTACAACAAAAACATCTCCTTCACAATAAAACAAGTGTAAATTCAAATAATAATTAATATGAAATTAACTTTATACACATGGAATTGATTTTATTATCTATTTCTAGATCTCCATATTTTAACTATTATCTAGATACTTATACACATTGATTTTAAAAACATAAAAACATAAAACATATATATATATATATATATATATATATATATATATATATATATATATATATATATCCTTTGAAAGCAATTGAAATATTACCTTCTCTAACAACATCAGAAACTCAATCACCTTCAGATGATACTATAATCTCCTTTGATTCCATCTCTTCAAAGCTTGCAACTGACCCTTTGTATTTAGTTCTGTATGTTTCCAAGATTTTACATACATATTATTTTCAAAACATCGTTGGATTGTGTGTCCTCTATGGAAACACGACAAAAACAAGAATATTGTATTTTATCAAATGTAAACGCATTTCGGTAATCTTTTGTTCTAAGTGAATGCAATTTTCGAGTCTCTTTTATTGTTTCAATTTCATATGTAATTGATTTATCTACATCTTTGACTCCAATATGCTAAAAAAACCTATAGTAAATACAAACAAGAATTTAAATATGTTATTTAAAATAAAATTTATACATCAAAGATAATCATCATCATATTGTTTAAAGTATATAATTTTTAAATGTTTAAAATTAGAAAATTAATAAAAATTATGATATATTAAAACTATATATAAGTTAATTTGTATATATGTACATACCTTTGTACCTCCCTTGATGGGTTAGTCTGATGGCTTATTGTAGCATTGCACCATTGAACAACTTATCTAGCTGAGAGAATTCTGTCTGCAAAGTGGTCCATTTGATATCTTCGAAGTGCTCATTTTATACATGCTCATGTACCATCATGTTCTCCTTTTCCATGACCAGAATCAAGGAAATTCCAACAATGTTTAATGTGATTTTTCTTAGGAAGATGACACAACCAAAAGGTTGATCGTGAAGATTTGAATGGCTTGTGCATCCATCTGACCATATCAAATGTTCATTGGATTTTATTCCATGACCTTCCAATGATTCATAAATCTTCTCAAAACAATGTTGTACAAAATTTGTATCATGTATACAATCATCAGCGATATAAAAGTGGTATTCTTTAATAACATGTTTATTTTCACTAGTTCTTTCCATATCATTAAAATTTTATTCAGCATGTCTATATAGAAGATGGATAAGCATAGAGACTTGTTCAAAATGATAATATTCACTTTGTATTTCATTTTTCTGTAGCAAATGTGTAATTCTATGCAAAATTGACTATTGACAAAATGCTTCCTAGTGGAAAAACTTCACAAGGTTTTTTGAATTGCAGGTCCTGCCATCAAGCTCTATGTGAATGCTTCATTTACATATAAATTTTTGTCTCAAAATTTTTCAAAACTCTATCATAGGAATTTCTTCTTCTTGTAAATCAATCCTTTTAGCACTTGTACTATTATTTGAATTAATCGATGTATGGATATATTCATATCTTTTCCATTTCACTTTTAGGTTAGACAATGATTGATCATTTATATCAATAGAATATTTGTTGTGAAATAAATTTAAATTTCCACAATGATCACATTTTTTACCACCAACACATTTCTTTTGGTAAAATAATTGATGACTTTCTCTTGCACAAAATTTCGGATATGAAACCATCGATAGCGGAAGGATGAGGTGATTTTTCCAAAATGTTTTTCCAAAATTAAGGAGGGTGTCATAATATAATTTAAATTCCACACGATAACGACAACAACAAGTGTCGCATATAGTGGTTTAACATACCATGTTTCTTATTGCACAAAAGTATTGATTGAGACATTAATTCCATGATTCTCTTCTATGAACTTATTGAACAACTTTATCTGAGTGGTGTCCAAGATATGTTTTTCATGTTCTTCATATTGATTCCATGTTATTCTTCACCACATCACATCGCTTATTTTGGTGAAACACATGAATTTTTCATCCAATATTCATATATTATTTTTTAATATCCTCTCCAAGTCTATCTTTGTATGTTTTCCTACAAATAACTTCCCAACAAGCGAGCTCATCATTTATATCTATTTGCAATCAAAATTTCATATGTTTGTGCATTGCTTTTCATGAGGTCTCTAATATTTTTTCCATAGATTTTACCAAATGATTTTCTTTATTACTTGACGAAACCACTCCGATTTGTATTTCTCTACATGCAACTACATGATTTTTCTTTTTAGCTCTTCCAATTGTTTTTAGAGCACTATTGATATTTTGAATCACATTTTCCTTCACATTTTTACCTTTTACCCCCTATATATCTGCCAATATATTATGTCATTCTTTCCTCAATATATATCCCCCCAATATGAACCCATGTGGTATGATATTGCTCCCCCAGTGAAGCCCCTGTGGAGGTGGCAGTGGCGATGGAGGGCATGGCGGAGGTGCGCACGAAGCTCTTGGATTACACCCAATGGCATGATTATGATATGAGGCTATGGATTATGAAGATGGATTAGATGATGCTTGCATCAAAGCTGGAACACTTAGGTAATGCCCGGTGTGTTACAAGGTTAGTGAAAAGAGTTGGATCCACCAAAGTGTTGATACTCAAATTTGGTCCAAATAATCATTCAACTATTTTTTTGGATCTGTTTACTTAAAGAAAGTAATCATAATATTAAATAAAGATGTAAATAGAAAATTTAAATGCTAAGTAATAGTCTAATTATTTTAAATTTTCATCTTGTTTAATTTTTTATATTTTAATTTATTTAAAATATTTTTTAGTCATTTTTTTTTCAAAATTTAATAAAAATTCATGAAACCAATAAATTTAAACTATATATTTTACACAACTTAAATTTATAAAAAATTCAAAATACTAAATTCATTTTTACATTGAAAAAAACATTTTAAATCATTTTCTTTTATCCAATAACCATCTCAAATGTGCATAATCCACCAAAAGGAATCATATGCTTGCGAGGTTGGATCATATTAAATCAAAGGACAAATCCTTGCTGTTATTGATTACTATAACAATATAACCTTTATGACTCAGTACTACAAGAACAATGTTGCAGTAAGGATTACCATATAACAATAAAAACTGACTTAGTACTACCAGAACAGTACTACATTAAGGATTTAGTAATGGTGCAAAATTCAACTCTTCAAAATAGGAATACATTTATAAAATTACAGTTTTAATATATAAAAAGTATGATTGGCATTTAAATATTAAAAAAATAAAAATGAATAAAAATATTTATAAATATAATTATGTATTCTTTATGGATTATGGAAATAAATATCAATATTTTAAATAATTATGAATTATTTTAAATTAATAAATTTAATAAAAATGATTTAAAATTTAAAGTGATAATAAAATTTTAAAATAAGGGTTTTTATATTTATATATTGTGAAAGAAAAAAAGAAAAAATAGATACATATTACAGTTTATTTGGTTAACAATTTACAATGATTCATCAAATTTAGAAGAAAGTAGTATAGAAAATTATATTAGAAAATAGTAAAAATTTAAATGTAAGGAAAATAGTAAAAAGAAAACATTGGTAAAAACCACTCATCATCTCCTCATGGATACTAATCTCCATTATCAAGGAATAGGGATTGAGCAATCCAAAATATTTTTATTTTTCATGAAACCACCACCTCCTCCCTCGTCCTAATTTCCATTTTTATAATATTATCAGGGAATAGAAATTGAGCAATTCAAAGTAATTAGAAGAAACCTTGGACAAGCAAGAGCAGAGGTTGCTTTCCATATCTTTTTAGAGGATATATATATATATATATATATATATATATATATATATATATATATATATATATATATATATTTGATATTTTCATTTACTCCAAAATATTTGATTTTATAGATAGATAGATATAGATATTTGATATTTGATAAATAAATATCACATGAATTACAAGTCTCTTTCATAGTGTATTGTAATCTCAATATTATTTTTAGAAGCTAGTTGTTAATTTTATATTAAGTAATGAAGGAATTACACATCTCTCTCATTTTAAAAAGTAGAATAAATTTTATGTTTTTTTTTTTTAACTTTAAACTACTTTCGTTGTTTATAAATGTAAATGTAAAAAAGAAATTGAATTATTTTATTGTGATCAACATTGAAATTATTTTATTACTGTTATTTAAATTTGTTAATATAAATATTATTTTATTATGTTTAAATGTAATATATATATATATATATATATATATTTGGAATGAAATATGTAGCAAGATAAGGATATATGTGTAGTATTTGCACCGCCACTCCTAATCAAAGTCGAATGGTCATTGCAGCAACAATAGGGTTTGGTGGGTTTGGTGATAGTGGAGGACATGGAGGAGGAGGTGGTGGCTTTGTGAGGGTGTAGGACATGCGGGAGGAGGTGGGGGTTCAGTGATCGTGGAAGAGGCTCTGGTGGGGGAGATGGCCGGGGGATTCACTTAATGAACCTCTGACATATCATGTGCATTTGTGGCATATTAAACAACCTTAATTTGACTACATATTGAAAAATCCCTCCAAAAATCATATTATTTAACCCTTACCAATATGAACCCAATATAGCTTCCCAATTTCAAAATCCCATATTTCACTAGATATTGTACGTATCCATTTTTCCATTAGCAGTTTTTATATCTCTTTATATTTTTTCATTAACTTTAAGCTCCGTTTTTTATATTTGCTAATATAAAAACCTTTACCTCCTATATATCTGCCAATATATTATGTCATTCTTTCCTCAATATATATCCCCAATATGAACCCACGTGGTATGATATTGCTCCCCTAGTGAGGCCCGTGGAAGTGGCAGTGGGGATGGAGGGCATGGCGGAGGTGTGCACGAAGCAAGCTCTTGGATTGCACACAATGGCATCATTATGATATGGAGTTATGAATTATGAAGATGGATTACATGATGTTTGCATCAAAACTGGAACACCTACATGATGCCCTGTATGTTAGAAGATTAGTGAAGAGAGTTGGATCCACCAAAGTTTTGATACTCAAATTTTGTCCAAATAATCACTCAACTATTTTTTTGGATCCATTTACTTAAGGAAAGTAATCAAGTATTAAGTAAAGATGTAGATAGAAAATAAAATGCTAAGTAATAGTCTAATTATTTTAAATTTTCATCTTGTTTAATTTTTTTATATTTTAATTTATTTAAAATATTTTTTAGACATTTTTTTTTCAAATTTTAACAAAAATTAATGAAAACCATAAATTTAAACTATATAATTTACACAATTTAAATTTATAAAAATTTCAAAATACTAAATTCATTTTTACATTTAAAAAAACATTTTAAATCTTTTTCTTTTATCCAATAACCATCTCAAATGTGCATAATCCCACAAAAGGAATCATATGCTTGCGAGATTCGGTCATATTAAAACAAAGGAAAAATCCTTGTTGTTATTGATTATTATAACAATATAACCTTTATGACTGAGTACTACAAGAACAATGTTGCAGTAAGGATTACCATATAACAATAAAAACTGACTTAGTACTACCAAAACAATATTACATTAAGGATTTACTCATGGTGCAAAATTCAACTCTTCAAAATAGGAGTACATTTATAAAATTGCAGTTTTAATATATAAAAGTATGATTGACACTTAAATATTAAAAAAATAAAAATGAATAAAAATATTTATATATATAATTATGTATTATTTATGGATTATGGAAATAAAGATCAATATTTTAAATAATTATGAATTATTTTTATAAAAATAGATATTATGTTAATATTTACATTATTAATAAATTTAATTAAAAATATTTAAAAGTTAAAGTGATAATAAAATTTTAAAATAGGGGTTTTTATATTTATATATTGTGAAAGAAAGAAAAAATTGGTACATATTACAATTTATTTGGTTAACAATTTACAATGATTCATCAAATTTAGAAGAAAGTAGTATAGAAAATTATATTTCAAATCAATCGTGTTTCTTTTCCATGCTTTAATTTAAGGTAAAAGGATTGAAAAAATAAATACATGACTTACAAAGAATTGAAAATATGAAAAGAAAAATAAAAAAATTAGAGTGAAAATAGTCAAATTTAAATGTAAGGAAAATAGTAAAAAGAAAACATTGGTAAAAAACCACTCATCATCTCCTCAGGGATACTAATCTCCACTATCAAGGAGTAGATATTTTTGTTTTCTATTTTTCCCCTTTTCTTTTTCATAATTGAAACTTTTTACAAATCACACATCTTAGTAAATGGTACAGCCACACTATATGGAAACGTCGTCTCATATATATATATACAAACAACTGCTGCATAACCCTGCGATTTGTCTTTTGTTTTCGAGATATTTTAGACATAGAGAGATGGTAAAGTGTGTGGGTTGCAGGAAGAGTCATTATTAGAACCTAGATATTGTGTACAGTTTACGTTATTGCTTAAAATTTATAGAACCTAGATATATACAAAATAAAATTTATATATATAATTGTTTAATAGCATAAAATAAAATAAAGTTAAAAGTATGTGGTTTTTTAAAAGGTTATATGTTTAAAATTAAGGAATAAAATATGTATGGTTTAATAGATTTAATACTCAAATCTCTCAGCAGAAATAGATCTTTTGTTTCATTGACAAAAAATCTTAAACACTAAATAACAATAACCTTAAAAATAAATAATAATAATATATAATTATGAGTAATTAAAAAAATATTAATAAGTATTGAATTTGCTTTTACTTAACAAAATTAATAATTTAAATAATGAAATATTTGATTTTATCAAAAAAAAAAAGGTTATATGTTTAAAATCAAGGAATATGTATGATTTAATAGATTTAATGGTCAAATCTCTCCGCAGAAATAGATCTTTTGTTCCACAGACAAAAAAAAATCTTAAACACTAAATAACAATAACCTTAAAAATAAATAATAATATATAATTATGAATTATGAATTATTAAAAAAAATATTAATAAGTATTGAATTTATTTTTACTTAACAAAATTAATAATTTAATTAATAATTTAAATAATGAAATATTATCCCATTATCATCCCATCATCAGATTTTATCGAAAAAGAAAAAAAGGCCATTTGTAATTTAGTAGGACAACCATTATTATCGTACCTTGTACCATTGGCTAATAATCGCTGACTACCATTCCCACGGACTAACCAGTCTTGAATGGTAGCTGCATTTTAAAGTCGGCACCGCATTAGAGGAGCGAGAGAGAAAAAGAAGTATATAAATATGATTCAAACTGTATGGTAATATATCGATTTTTTATACATCTTCAGTGGAAGACCTCAAATTGTGCAGTAAGAAGTAAGTAAACATGGCTGGTCGTGCAGGTGGTGGTGGAGGACCGGGTGGAGGTGACGGTGGTGGTGGAGGACGACCTGGGGGTGGCGATGGAGGAGGAGGACCTGGTGGGGGTGGTGGTGGTGTACAACCTGGTGGTGGAGGACCTGCTGGAGGAGGGGGCGGAGGAGCTCCTGGAGGTGGCGATGGTAAAGGCCAGCAGGGAGGTCCTGGCTCCGGAGGCGGGGGTGGCGGTCAGGGAGGCGGTGGTGGAGGACGTTAGTGGCATGATATATATCTTTCCATATTTGTATTTCCATGGCAGTTTGTTTAAATTTGTATGAATGTGATAGGCCCTCTTATCTCCTCAAGAGTGAAAGTATGTGTGTAAGTGGATCTTAAAAGATCTCCATATTAATGTTTATAAATAAATGACGTTTAGGCGGTTCCGAATTATGCTTTTAATTAGTTGCCATGGAGTTATCCATCTTTCTGTGTGTTTAAATTTGTATGAATGTGATAGGCCTTCTTATCTCCTCAAGAGTGAAAGTATGTGTGGAAGTGGATCTACATATTAATGTTTATAAATAAATAACGTTTAGGATTATGATTTTAATTAGTTGCCATGGAGTTATCCATCTTTCTGTGGGTTGAAAATGATCAAATCTATGATTCTAATCGACGTGTTGCTGTTCTTTCAGTTATTTGTTTACATATAAAACAGTGATGGGAGTTTACTTGGATTTTAGAACTGTAAACTTCATTCGTATTTTACATTTTGAGAAAAATTATCAAAATTCTAATAATATTGTCAAATTCAATAGACAACAACACCACCTCTTCAAAATATTCCATAGGAATAAAAATGCTCCCAATAAAATTATGAGAGGAAAATTATGATTAGTTTAAGTTTGTGAAATTTATAAAAATATTATTATCTAATTTTAACGTCAAGGTTAAGTTAGCCACTAAATTGATTTATGAGACTTTTTTGTTTATAAGGTAAGGGATCCACTTAGGGGTAGCGATTTTACTGCTATGTCCAGCAAAGCATACATACTCTATCCCTCTAAAAAAACATACATATTCTACTCCTCTCTCTTTGAGGGTATGACCTCCTACAAGGAAACAGATGCCCTTAATCATAAGCTCACTCACACATGCTCTTAAAAATAGGCCTACTCACACATGCTCTTAATCATAGGCTCACTCCCACTGTATAATAATATTAATTTAATTTTAAGATTATTGTAAAGTTAGTGTATTTGTATAAATTAAGCTTCCAATAAAAATCTATAGACATTTATTTATATATAGATTAAAAAAAAATTAAAAAATCATAAAATTAAGTAAACAATAATTTTATTATTAATTAAATAATAATTTTATTATTAACTAAATAACAAATTTATTATTATTAAATAATAGAAACAATTAATATATGTTAAACATATATACATTTTAAAAAACATGGAACTAGATTCTTAACTCTGTAGATTTACTCTTATTTTACCATGGATATTTAATTTGTAAATAGATTTTATTACAATACCATGGATTGTCATTACTACGTACCAAAAACCAATAACTCATTTTATATGACACTTGTTCATATACCATTTTTTTAATTAGTCAATTTAATTAAAACCACACAATTACTTTAGAAAAAACTTTCAACTTTTGACTTATGTATTACCATGAATATTCTAGAATATTTTGTGGAGGTTAAATCTTTACCATCCATCTAATAATTAATGATAATTAAATTACTTAATAATCATTGATAATTAAACTAAAATTTTGAAAAATTTTATTTCAAAATAAACACCCTATAACTAGATATTAAATTGGTGTATATTAAATAATAACAATCCCATGACTTTGCAGGCCACCACTGCTAGATGTTCCAACACCCAATAGTCTATCCAGCCATCAGTGGCTGGAACCTGCCACTCCAAATTTTTGAGTCCTCTATCTAAATGATGCCGTTACACCCTATCATAGCAAGCCATTACTTGCCTCACCGAAGGCCCCAACCTTCAAGCTCTCCTATGGACCATGTTTCACAATGGTTCATACTGGATCCACTACCCTCTTTAATCAAACAATTGTGAGCCACATTTATTCCATTTTCATACTAAACTCACAATAAATCAATCTTGTCATACATCAAACTCTGAACACATTCCCTCAAACACAATCTTAGCCACAATCAATACAACACCTCAACACAATCAACAACTTATATAAAAATCTGCAATACCATGGCAAATATGATATACAGTATACCAAACATCAAACCTCCAACATACACGCTCTCAACACAAATACATCAACAAAATAAAAAATGTGACCACAAAAGCACATCCATGTCTCAACAATATAATCCATACAAGACATAAACCACAATGCTACACCCATATAAAATTTCTACAATAATAAAACATGATAAGCTCAACTATGATCCCCTGCATACAAAATGTAAGAAATACAAATGTGCCATTGAAAACATGCTAACATCCAATATTTAAGGTAGTGGCAATCTCGTCAATCAAATGTCTTCATAAACCTACATAAAACAATCATTGAAGCATGCACACAAAAGTGCAATAAAATTGATCAGCTTTGGATCTTTGTGTAGAATGTTTCCATTTGTCTTTAATGGTTCTCCACCACCTATGGAACCTATGAAAACATTAGAAATGCCTCAGTAACATGTTATCAAGTCTCTGATCATCATGAAAAATCCTTCAAGCACGTTGACATCAATTCCTACATAATTGACTCCATGATTGACTCCTTAGGCAGACATCCGAGGTTAACATCAATTCCAACACCACGAGGCCAACAATTGCATATTAATATGGTGGTAGTGGATAAGTTGAACAAGGTAACTTTTGGAAATCAATGTTTGTTAGTTTTGTAACATTGTTAGCCTTTAACATCTCTTACCATCCTCAGATCGATGGTTAAATAGAGAGTGTGAATAGAATATTGAAAGACGTGCTAAGGATGTATGTGATGCATCAACCAAGAAAGTGGTAAGACTATCTTCCATTGATAGAATTTGCATACAACAATGGATATCAAGAGTTATTAGGAATTATTCCCTTTGAGGTACTTTATGGCAAGAAATTCAACACCCCTATCAACTAGGATGATCCAATAAATAGAGTAATCATTGGACCAAATTTGTAGCACACACCCTTACCACCCTAACCTTTAAGAGGTGGTTATCGTGCTAATCTGACTCCCAATGTTCTACTATGGAAATGGGGTCTAAATTTTTTGAATTTTTTCAAACTCCTCAAAAGCTGGAATAGATGACACCATCACGTTCATCTCATTGTGATGATTCCAGTGATATAAAATTTTGTCTCAGATGGGCTTCAAGACCATAAGTTATGGTTTCCCAAAGTTTCATTAACAAACCCTACATACTACTCTTATCCTACCACATGGCACCCATGTGGTCTAAACGTGAAATATTACCTCGCCTCCATGTCATAGTTTTGGCATTCCATGGCCTTGTGGCATGCCACATCCACCCCACCTAATCCAATGCATATATATATATATATATATATATATATATATATATATATATATATATATATATACTTCTATGGCCGCACCTAATCCAACACATATATATTTATGTGAGTGTGTGTGTCCACCATGCTTTCATTATACACACACACAAGCAAACACACATTACATGTATATAAGCATTAACCCCTTTGTGGGCCCCTCTTTCTTATCCAACGCTGGTGGCGACTTCGTAATTCAATTATTGTGATGAAAATGTGGAGCCCCTCGCCTTCGATAGAGAAAGGGGGGGGTACCAGTATTGTGTTTCCATAGCATGGTTCTGCTATCCCCAATTGATGGCCACACTATTTCTTAATCTTTGATGGCTAATATTTAAATGCGACCTCACCTCCCCTTCCTAACCTGGTAGGGTGTGGGGTTTCCTATTGGATCCTTTTCATTCATTTCCTGGAAATTATCCATCACCAATTGTCTTGGTCCCATATGTCCCATTTGCCTCCACTGTCGACGCTAGTCACAACACGAGAACATATTCCTTGATTGGCTCGTTAATGTGTCTAACCATAATTACATAATAAATTTCCACCCTAGGTTTTTCTAGCCCTTACCTAATGGGCCATTCCACCTAGTCCCAAGCCTATTCATATGCATGTTGGCTAATCTTGAGCGTTGGCAACCAAAACACAATGCGATAACATGTTTACATTATGCATGGTTTATAATGACATTGACAAGTCCTCACGTGTGACATAGATATAAATTATGCATCTACTTCCTAGCCATATCAACAAGACGCTACCACATGGCACCCACATGGTGCCATGGCGACCCCATACACTGCGATCCTCTCGGCTCCATGCCTCCTTGGCTTATGCCACATCACTAGGTCAAGAGCCTCACATTGAAAGAGAGAGTTAGGGTCGACCCTCTCCATGAGGAAACACCTTGCGCACACTGTCACAGATCTAACCTCCTAACGTTTGACCATACTCGGGCCTCGACTACCTAACCTTTCCTAGGCATCAGAGAGCTCGAGCACAACGCTAGGATGAAAGCTATACATATATATTTAACTTCATACACATGCCTATGTAGGTACATGAACATGGTGCTATCTCATTTGATCTTTGAGAATGCCTCAACCAACTCCAACTATATTCTTATATATATTACTCTCATGTAACACTATCCATATGTGTTTTTAGTCAAGTGAAAGTGTTATGAAACTAGCTCACAAAAAGATAGAAAAGAGAGATCCACGCCTTAGAATTCAAACCTCTTTGAGGGGGCAACCTTCTTTACATTACATAAATGAGCAATTCTTGGATGATTCAAATGACAAAACCTCCTTTCTATATATAGGAGTCTAAGGAGTCACAATATAACCCAGCCGACCTATCAATAATAATATAAAGCCACAAAAATAACAATAGAGGGATTCTATGGGGCACAATAATAACAATATGGGGGCAATAGGGGCAAAACAATATTAATAAGGGATACAAATACAATATTAATGGGGTAATCACTAGTATTATAGGGACCCAACATGCCCCTCTCCTTCAAAAAAGTGTTGTCCTCAATGCTTCAGTAGTTTTGGATGCTTCTGTATAAAATTATCATCCTCCCATGTGGAATCTTCAATGGATAATTTCTTCCACTTGATAAGATACTCCAAAATTGATCGATTTCATAATTGTTGAGTTCTTATTTCTATGACTGCTTCTGGTTCCAATATAATTTTTCCTTCCTCGTCAAGTTCTAGGAATATTGTTTGAACTGGGAGCTTGTCACCTATAACCTTCTTTAAACATGAAACATGGAAAACTAGGTGTAATCGAGAAGCTGCAGGAAGCTCGAATTTGTATGCCATAGTACCAATCTTTTGCAACACCTTGTACAGACCATAATACTTTGGTGATAATTTATTATCCTTCTTAGCTTGCTTGAGGGACATTTGCTTATATGGCTGTAGATGTAGGAATACCCAATCACCTACATCAAAACTTCTTTCACTGTGATGTTGATTTGCCTATTGTTTCATTCTATTCTGCGCCAACATGAGGTTATCCTTTAAGAGTTGGAGGACATGTTGTTGATGTTCGATGTGATGTTCCACTGCTTGAACCTTAGAATTTTCTCTTAAATATGATGTGATGGATGGTGGCTGATATCCATAAAGTGCCATAAATGGGGTCATTTTTGTTGCTATATGGAAGGAAGTTTTATACCACCATTCAGCCAGAGGCAACCATTTGACCCATTGTGTCTGTTTATCAGATACAAAGCAATGAAGATATCCTTCCAAACATTTGTTTACTATCTCAGTTTTCCCATCAGATTGAAGATGATAAGATGAGTTATGAGCTAACTGAGTACCAAGACAAGAAAATAATTTTGTCCAAAAATTTCCAGTGAAAATGGGATCTCTGTCACTTACAATAATCTTTGGGTTTCCATGTAGCTTTTGAATTGTTTCCATAAATGCAGTAGAAACTGTACTGGCTTTAAATGGATGTGATAATGCACAAAAGTGTGCATACTTGGTAAGTCTATCAACTACCACCATGATTACACTCTTTCCCTCAGACTTGGGTAAACTTGTGATAAAATCCATTGAATCCTCCTCCCAATGTTAGCTCTGATACCAAATGTTATGAAACCAGCTCACAAAAAGATAGAAAAGAGAGATCCACGCCTTAGAATTCAGCCTCTTCGAGGGGGCAACCTCCTTTACATTACATAAATGAGCAATTCTTGGATGATTCAAATGACAAAACCTGCTTTCTATATATAGGAGTCTAAGGAGTCACAATATAACTTAGTCGACCTAACAATAATAATATAAAGCCACAAAAATAACAATAGAGGGATTCTATGGGGCACAGTAATAACAATATGGGGGCAATAGGGGCACAACAACATTAATAAGGGATACAACTACAACAGTAATGGGGTAATCACTAGTATTATAGGGACCCAATAGAAATTTGTTATCAATTTTGAGCTTTGATTCTTTCCACTGCGACTTACATATACATACACATTTATAAACACACTTAAAGTAGATATGGCTATCCTTCCTAAGCTTTTTCAGTCATAAAAATGGCAGTATTCACCTAATATAGGGAAGATTATTTGTTTTTAAATATTTACTTATTTATTACAATTCAAATGCCTCAACGGATGAGCAAAGGTAAGGCCTTAAATGATTTATTATTTCTGTTTTAGAACCAAGGCTTCAATTTTTCTTCAAAATAGGAACCTTGCTAAACACATCCCTAATAAATAACCACATCAAACATTTTCCAAATATGACTAGTGAAAGAGTAGTTAGCAAAAGATGTGTTCTACGGATTAAGCATTTGACTTATAAAGTGAACACCAACTAGGACTAATCTTATGATTCCTTTGAAGCAGATCCCATGTAGGGACCTTTCTAGCTAGAATTCACCACATCAATAGGTGAGATTTTGCTTGGAATTTCACCTTCCAAACTCCTCTCCACTACCATTCCCCGTCCTCCTCCACAATAACCGAATTTAAGTGTAGATACCCCATATTGGGTGCATCAATTTCAGTTAGAGAATGAGCCAAAACCAACTCATCTTCATTCTTTAAAATTCTTATATGGGCCATAGATAGAGCATCAAGATAGCCCCTCCAACTTTTCGTAAAATTTGGTTTGATCTACAAGTCCTTGGCTAAAGACAAGCTTTGATGCCATAAAGTGGTATGATTATGGGAATTTATATGAGCCAACCTTGAGATTCCCCTATCCCTAAGAAGATCAATAATATCTTGAGGTCGAAAATGAGCGTAACCACAACTAGGTCAAGGATCCTGTCCTAATAGAATGATTAACCCATTTCCAATATTCCAAGTCAATCCCGAAGCAATAAGATCTAGTGATTTTAGAAGAACATACCATATAAATTGAAATATTTGCGTGTGGCTTATCCTACAACAAAATGTTGTCTTCAAGAGAAAGAAGATTTATATATTTTTGATGGACTACCTATGTCCATAGGCTATAATTAGACATGAGTTTCTATTCACATTTAGCTGCCAAAGTCTTTGAAAACTAGAAAATATTTTTAAGTCTCCTGCCTCCTAGCCTATTTAGGGATCATTGTGCACTTCTAATTAACCCATGGAAGAACAAAGTGATCTTGAGAACTGGCAAAAAAAAATTAAAATGTATCCTTCTATCTTTTCTCAAGACCCCTCATGGAATCCAAGTTACTGACATTAAGACACGGGAATAGCTTCCAGGACCGATTTTACCAAAACCAATCTCCATACCCTTGACAACCACCTAAGGCTCGAACATTTTAGTCTATTATCGAACTTTGCTAATAACCAAAACCAATATTCATTCATGTAGTAGTTTTGTTTCCGATGGAAACCCAAATATTTTAGACTTGAATCCATTTCAATAAAGGGAAATGGGAACGTACTCCTAATATTCCTCACTTCATGATTTACCAAATTTTGAAGTAAAATAGAATAATTTCAGTTATTAAAAAACATAGCCATAGCTGCTCCAAAGAGGTTAATTATTTTTGATAGCTTAGCAACATTACTACATGTGCCATTACAAAAGATTAATATATCATAAAAAAAAAGAAGAAAATGTGTAATTGCTAAAGAATTAGCAATAACAACTCCCTGGAATTTTCCTCTATGATTAGCTTCAACCACAAGGTGACTAAGACCCTTCACTACCATAATAAAGAGTAAAGGAGAGTGGGGGAATCCTTTTCTTATCCCACTTTGTGTATGGAAAAATGGAGAGGCAGACCCATTTATAAGAACAATAAAAGAAAACGATTGTATGCACCCCATCACTCTACAAAGTGGAGGACAAAACATGTAATATCCAGTCCTAAGAAAATTAACTAGAATAAAAGCCCCTTTTACAATCAATGCACGTTTTCTCGACCTGCAAACACAATGAAACAACAATGATTGAAAAAATATATCTCTCACCTCTTAAAATGGGTTACACACAATAATAACCTATTAATAATAACCAATGTGGAATACAAAAAAAAAACCTAAGTAAAAGCATCTAGATAAATAGAGTGCAATAGAAAATAATGAAAGAGGGGAATAATTATATTAAGTACTCTCACTAAAAACATCATGATTACAACATAATAAACTTTGGGCCTCTAATTTCCAATAAGGCTGAGTGGGGAGGGGGTGATTATATTAAGTTCCAGGGGAAAAAATAAGGAAGGAAGGATGGGAAGGGAATGATTATATTAATTTCTATCACCAACAATATCTTGATTACAACATAACATACTCTAAGTATCTATATGAAACCCTAGAAAATAACAATACTTGTACCCAAAACTTCAATAATAATCAATCTTTATATAGTATGTTTATCTTTCTTTCTCCAACTAAATAACTCCAAAACAAGGTGATACCTTTTCATTTATACCCTTTTATCATACATGAGGACATTTATTCAATAGATTATCTAGATAGGCCACTACTTGTGCCATGATGCAAACTTTCCAACCACTTCCTCAAAACTAATATCACAACTACCAATCATATTTGGCTATCTCCAACGATCGTCCAAAATGGGTCTCATAATCTTTGCTGCTCCTTATGATTAGCGTGTTCATCCCACCTTTCCCTAATTTTATATTGAGACACAGTCATAGCCAAATTGGCCCCAACCATATATGTTGAATCACCCTAATCAACTCGACTTCACATTAGATTTAGTCATGACCTGAAATAAGGGGCAAGTTCCAACACTTCAGTAATAACCTAAATTCAAACAAAGTATAGTTACTATAGATGGGTTTTCCATGAGCAAGAAGAAGCTTTGATCACTCAATGATAGTTAAAGGAATGATATGGATTCATATGTGTATACCTCTTCTGTTTCAACCATCCACATTATTTATCTACATACTAATCTAGTTGCCATAATTATTTAAAACATGCCTATGCAATCGGCCTCAACTAGTTGAATTGTGCCTTGATAATATTGGTATAAGTATATCTTATATTATAAATATTCCAATATAATGGATTATTTTAACTTCACATCCACTTAATCACCAACCTCTTATGGAAACCAAAATTTTCTATCCAACACAACTTTTTGTTTTCTTTTCTTAACTTGTTTAACAACTAGCCATTTTCCTGTAGCTTGATAGAGTTCCTCATTCAAAGAAATGGTGGCTTGGAACTTCCTCCTACATTGCTTCACTTTAATATTAAGTGGAAAATTGAAGCCAATAAACCATGTGTTTGTGCATTTATTTGAACCTTGTTTATTATCAATTTAAGCTACAACCTAACAACTTGAGTAGTCACTACTGAGTAAGAGGCTTGCAAGTGATGAAGAGAAGTGGTGAACACATATTTTTGAGATAAGTCTACCACTTTAGGTCTTAAAAGTGTGCATGTCATGCAGATATCTAGCTTTTCATATCCACACTAGTGTGTCACAACTACAGATTTTCCATATTGCCTCATTTAGCTGATTCTAAGAGTCAAAATGGTTAGATGTAAGGCATCCTCTTTTGTTTCCCCTTTAATTAGTTGAATATACAATTCCATTCCCAGTTTATAATTTATTTTGATAAGATCCCTAGCAGCCATGGGTCAAACATACAAATGTTTAAAAGGAATATAATATAAAGTTACCAATAGATCATATCTCGTGATTGGGCCTAAGGTTTGCATTCATTAGGGGAATTTTGAGGTATAAAATAGGCCTCCTAAGAAAAATCTACAACCAAAATAAACTTTATAAGAAACAATAGGATTTAATATGATGATGTCAACTATGTGGGATGATTCATCTCTCGTAGAGTAAAAAAGTAAAAAGATTAAAAAATAATAAAATAATAAAACTATTTTTTCAACTCGTATTTTCAACTTATCTCCGTAAGTTTTTACTCAAATTTCAAGCACGAGTACTTGTTGGATGCCAAATTTAAATCATCATACAAGGAATACCCATGTTGCATACTTTCGATGGACCCTGCTACACGAAAAATGAGAAATACATTGAAAAATGTGATCGTAGTCACATTTTTCATGTATTTCTCATTTTTCATGTAGTAGGGTATGTCGAGACATGAAAATTCCCCTAATGATGGCAACCACTTGGCTCTATGTATCTATTGGTTCCTCTACATTCTATGTAGTTATGTACATTGTCAAATCTTTCTGTAGCTTTTCCCTAGAATTGACTCTAGCCATCTTGAGAACATGTTAGTGTTAAAACACATACTCAATCATGTGTTTCATGTGCTCATTGAAATTGAGAAACTTGTGGATGGTATAAAAGATGGTAGGATATAATTGTAGTGACTCAAAGTATATAAA
Organism: Pinus tabuliformis; assembly: GCA_031772625.1. Lineage (NCBI taxonomy): Eukaryota > Viridiplantae > Streptophyta > Pinopsida > Pinales > Pinaceae > Pinus > Pinus tabuliformis. The sequence continues at coordinate 405,266,247 of CM062813.1, forward strand.
ATTCTTGATCTCTTCGTATTATTGTTTCTCCCATGCTTTAATGTGTTCCATTTTTTCCTCTGATAATTTGTTAAGCCCATGTCTCGATGAAAGAAATTATCACTACTTTCTATAGCAGTGTGTTTCAAAATTGGTGGAGTCGTGCTTGACTACTTTGTGTATTTGAATCTAATGGTGTGCCATATTGTTGTTTTCAAGGAGCATTAATAGAGCCATAAAAAATAGGGCTTCATTTTTATTTCAAATTTTCCTTCTTTCTACTTCTCTTCTTCCTCTGCACCGGTGAGTTCAACCCCATGTTTACCTATGTCATACAACCCAAAGTTTGAAAATTTCAACACTTCCTTAATTTTTCCTTTTGATTCTAGTTGGTAATGGAAAGCCAACCCTTAATCTTTTATGTCTCTGATAGGTTTACAAACACACTCTAGAGTACTTAGATTAAATTGTTGACATATTTTGTTACTTTAGGGATGGATAAATAAATCTATTCCCAAGAATATGATTGAGAATTTTCAACATGTATATTCCAACAGAGTCACTAGATAACCCTATAGGCTGATTTATAATCACCTAAATGTGTTCAAATAATTGTAGTGGTATCATGTTTTATCCTTCGCTTAAATGAGCCACCCTAAATGGGGAACTTTTCATAATCAGTGGACCTAGTATGTCCAAGGCAATTCTTTGGATAAAACAACAAGTTTTCTCTAAGTAATATGTAGAAACTTAATGTAACACCCTCCTCCCACATCTACCCAAGTAACCGACCAACTAGGGTAAATATGCGACAAAAGGATACTATAATGGGATTCAACTTCCTAGGTGACCTTAAGGAAGTGGAATCGACAGAAACACATCACACAAACCTTCCACATCAGCAACAGAACTCGCAGGAGCTAACCCAACCACTCAGGTAACCAACCCCTAAGATCAATTGAAGTTTTAGACCATTAATTCCCTAGAAACTCCCTTGATATGGACAATCATGTGTCCATGAGGCTCCAAACACTCCCACAACATGGGTATACATGTGTCTAGGGACTTTTCTGCCTAGTGCTGTGCCTGCTTCTCTGGGATTTGGGCCACGTTTTTAGGCCCAAAGCCTAGGTCACTGCTTAGAAATCAGTGACACTTTCAGAAGTAAAATATAACAACATAGTAAGGATACAAATCCAATTACTTAAACAAGAAATTGATTGGACCCCTACTAGCCATGACAGAAATTTTGTGTAACATGTCACAAACATGTAATCTATAGGTTTAAACAATAGAGCTAATCATAGGGGTCTCATACTTATCTAAGAAGCATTAAGAAGCATTTTTCCCTTATATCATTATCTGCACTATCATCTATTAGGTCATAGATACATTGTTAATTCATTTACAAACCAAAACCTGAGGAGAACCATACATCATCAATGTCATAATACATGCTTATAACCAGCATAATAATAATAGGAATTCCAAGGATACATTAGCCATAGAATACACATAATAACCAATACATTTACACATAATATGTCAAGGAGATAACGTCTTATTAATGAATGTAAAAGCCAATCGAGGATAGGACTACCACGTTCCACCCAACCTTAGAATGGCTGAGCCAATACTCTCTTCAACAATTCACCCCTATGCCATATTCCAATCATGACTGACAGACTCAAACCAAAAGAACCAACCAAGGAATCATTTGGGTAAACCACCTCACCCTCATCAATAGAAACTAGGCTTTACCACAATCCACACCATATCACTAGGCTAACACAATAAACATGTAATAACAGGCTTTACCATGATCTCCACTATATCACTAGGACAAAACATGCATGGAAGCCACCAGAATTATCCACTTACAACGTGAGGAATTTTCCTATCTCCTAGTCACTAAGGCTTTACCACAATCCACACCGGATCACTAGGCCCTAAACCGAGACCCACTCTCCAGGATTTACCACATATCCCATCCTGGTATTGATAGTCCTGATGGAGAGCACCCACCTCTAGTATTTACCATATATCTTGCCATTCATTGGTCGAGGATTACTAGGCCCATTGAGTGAACACAAAATATGGCTTTATTGCAACCCACAGTCTGGTTCAGGGGTTATTAGGCCATGTATTCCATTACTTAGAGATCCACCTCACTCAAATTCAAATCCATCTGGCAATCCATCTCAACCGAAACATGTGAACCCCATCACACCATGGTTATTCATAAATGGAAAGGCTAGGTTGAAAGCACTGCTTAAGCTACTCAAAATTGGCTTCACATTCCTCTATCTATTCAAACTTCTTACCTTTCCTCTGTAATGATGTAATAGGATAAGAAATTTATGAGAAGTTCCTAATGGACCTCCTGTAATAACCTCCCAATCCCATGAAGGATATCACTGTTAGGACTCTATATTGTCCCTTTTTGCTCACACGTTTTGTTATCCTCCATCCTTTTTCAAACCATAATTAAATCCCATGTTATTACTTTAATCTATTTTCCAAGGCATACAACATGTCTTCTCATTACTATATGTTTGATTTATTTTACATGTAATTTTTCATTTCCTTCATAATTAATCGTTGATAAGATATTTGCTGAAATAGTTTTAAAGATTGCAGATATCATTGCGATCTACATTGTTGAAATAGTTTTGTCATTCTGGACTATGTTGCTGAAACAATTTTGTTATTTTGGACTACGTTGCTAAAATAGTTTTGTCATTTTGGACTATGTTGCTGAAACAGTTAGAACAATGCACAAATCACGTTGCTGAAACAACCCATGATTTTCATTTTTAGATTTAGCAGCAACAGAAAGGGATCATCGAAGGAGCTGTTACATGGGCCATAACAACTGTTTTCTAAAGTCAGGCATTGTCACAACCATTGTAACAGTATTTTGTTAATGGAAGAATTGGTTATCCTATTTTAGCATATCAGGTCAAAATAGGATTCACAATGTAATTAATTATAATTGATGTCTCCTCTTTAAAAAGAGGAGACATCAACATTAGAAAGATATAGAGAGATTACAGTAAGGTCTAGCTGGGAGCAAGGAAACTTGAATCTTTTTGTAATATGATACTTTGACAGATGAATAAAAGACTAATCTGAGCATTTTCTCTTAAGTTCCATTGTCTGGGGAATCTTGTGAGAAGGATAGGGCCTACCTTCATCACAAGATTTACCCCTTAATTATTGTTTTTACATTAATTCCTTGTTAATTCCTGTTTGCTGAATTTACTTATGCGTTATTGAAACTTTGTATTTACTGCTAAAACTCTGTTTCTGCTTGGTCATTTCATTGTTTCCATAAACTCGTTCATAAGTAATCAATGATTATTTTAATCGGTTTCCCAGAATGAGTTTGTGAAGCATAGTAATTAGAAAAAGGTGCTGAAGATTCCTTCTTGAGGAATAGGGTCTTGTTCTCTCTTAGAGCACAACTAGTCTTTCCCTTTGCAGATTGATTTCTAGATTGTTCTTTTTAACTATAATCCAGGATTTCCTTGATCATTGTCTGCAATAGAGAGATTGATTTTGCTGTAACTCAAAGTAGAACTTCAGTTGTTTAAAGCAAGGTGTGATTAGAATAATTAATACTACAACTTTTACTACTTTTGGGATTGAGCATATATAGTGTGTGATTGCCTTTGAAATAAATAGACTTCCCTGGGTTGGCAATTCATGTAACACTGGTTGTTTAAATTAATAAGCAATTAATGTGACCAACAATCACCCCATCTACATTTCTACGAGTTTCCCACTCCATGATATCTCTTACCTTTTCTGGATCCACTACTCTGCCCTCCTTGGAGACAACATGTCCCAAGTAATGTACCTTAACTTGAAAGAAACTACACCTGTTAGATTAGCATACAACTAATTCTCTCTTAACAACCTCAACATTGGTTCCAAATGCTTGACATGCTCTTCCTCATTATTTGAATATACGAATATGTCATTAATGAAAACAATAATAAACTTATCCAAATACAGACACACCACATTGTTCATCAAGCACATAAAGGTAGCTAGAGCATTAGTCAAACCAAATGGAACTACAACAAACTCATAATGTCCATACTTAGTCCAGAAAGTTGTCTTATATATGTTCTCTTCTTTAATGCCTACCTAACGATATCTGGATCTCAGATCAATATTCGAGAACACTGCTTCTCCCTTTAGCTAATCAAACAAGTCATCAATCCTTAGAAATGAATACCTGTTCTTGATGGTCACTTTGTTTAACTACCTGTAATCAATGCACAATCTGAGAGTACCATCCTTCTTCTTTACAAAGAAAACCAGTGAGCCCCAAGGTGATACACTTGGCCTAATGTATCCCTTTTCTAACATTTACTTCAACTGCAAATTTAGCTCTACCAACTTGGATGTGCTCATCCTATAAGGTGATTTTGATGTTGGAGCAACCCCTAGCACTAACTCAATAGAAAAGTCTACTTTCCTGTAAGGTGGAAAATCTGAAATCTTTGTGGGAAACACATCTTGAAACTACTATAGAACTAGGTATCTTCTCAAATAATTCACATCCTCAACTTCCTTACCTTTGTCACTAGAAATATGCATTGCAAATAAAATACACCCTTTTCTGGGACTGCACTTTGCCTGCATAGCTCTCAGCATCCTAACTGATGTGGATTTCTTCTTTCCCTGTAAGACTCTTGGTTCCCCATTGTCATCCAAGAAATCAATGGCTTTGTCATAACAATCCACCTTGGTCCTATGAAGGTACAACCAATCCATGCCCAATAACATACTATATGATCCCAATGGTAATACATTCAAATGTGTTGTGGTAGGCATACCATTCAAATAAAATGTACAAGCTCTTACCTAATGATGAACTCTCTTCTTGGTACCCTTAACCAACTGCACTTACCAAGATTTTGCATGCACTTATTTATTCAAACCACACTTATCCACCAAGTCAGGACTAACATAATTATATTTAGATCTAGGGTCAATCAAAATAGAAACAAATTGATCACAAAGCTTACTATCCATCTTAATGATAAATGTCTGGTGGTTTGCCTGTCTGTTATCCAATGTTGCATAGATACGAGGAATAATTTGACCAAAATCCCCAATAGTCTGAACCTCATGTGCACTATATATATGAGGCCTACGACCTTGATTCTATGGACAATCTCTCTTAAGGTGTTCCCTATCGCATGTCGAGCACTCCAATCGTCCAGTACCATCACCTCTATGCTGCTACTTTGGTCCATGTCCCTGTCTAGTTGCATTGAACTTCTTTTGTGGTGCCACATTTTTTTTCTCTTCTACATTCTGAGGCTATGTTATTTTTGATTGCCATTTACCCTTACCTCTATCCTTATCCTTCCATTTCCATCTTTGTTGAGATAGATTCTTACATTTTGACTGTTCATAGAAATGTTTCAATTTCCCAATAACTTCCTCAAGCGACTGAGGCTCATCATACTCAATTTGATCTCTAAATGCTAATGGAAAAATAGTGAAAAATCCTTGAGATTTATCCTTATTATCTTTAATATAAGGTACATACCTCAATAGCTCTAGGAACTTGGTCATGTACTCTTCATTTATCATCGATCCCATCTTTAGCTCATAGAATTATTTGGCCTTTTTGTCGTAGTACCTTTCTGACAAGTACTTCTTCTTGAAAAGAGTCTTGAACTCATACCAAATCAAGTCCTATGTCATGATGTCTCTGACATGCTTGAGATCATCCCACTAGATATCTTCTTTACCTCTTAGGCTGAGGATAACTACTCTGGCCTTCATATTATCTATGTAATTATGCAACTCAAAGAAATTCTTCATCTCGAGTATCCAAGCCTCTGCATCTTCTGGTTTCTTCAAATATCCATCAAAAGTAGGTGGATTGATTTTCTTAAATTAATTTAGTAAGTATCCCCTATCACTACTCTTGTAAGGATGTTAACAACGACGATCATAGTTCCTATTAAAATTAGAACTAGAGTAGTACCTATGTCCATCACCTCTCCTATCCGGATTATCCAAAAACCTGTGATCTTTAACCATCTCATCCCTATATGACTTGTGACCACCATTAGACCCATTTCCATACACCCCATTAGTTTCGTCCTCCTACCCATGGCTGATCCGCAGTGGCCCCTGCCGCTACAATTATTACAAACTGTGATGGATTATTGCATTAACCTCTGCTTATTTCTCTTGTGCCTACATGATTTTGCCATTGTCCACCTTAAAACTCCTTAGTTATTCCTTCAAGATTCTCCATGTCTCTGCTAAGTCGAAAGAGTTCCCAACACCACGATGCTCATCTAATTCATAGGGAGAATATTTGTAGTCTACCATCTTGATAGTCATTTTCATCTCTTTCCTACAAGGCATACTATGTTAGCTAAACGAAATCATAATAAACAAACGTACCTTAGAAAAACTCAGGGAGGATATCTCATATGCGAGATCAACAAATCATCATAGTAAATGTATAACATAATCATGACATCATATATACATATAATACATAATCATATAAGCATATAAGCATCATTCTAGCTAGCGTCTAGTCATCAACACATGACAATATCAATTGCACATACCAATGTATATTGACAATGCACAAGCATAAACAACATGTAACCAATCATACACTCATGGTGAGACACTTAACATCAACATCCTCTTTCACATGGAAATATCACTACAACCATGATCAACATCACACATATGCAACAAGCATATACACCACATGATGATTAACGCACATGCAGCTGACATGAATGCATGACCAACACACACTGCTCATCTAGTCCAAAGGGTGAACCGCACTCTGATACCACTCTGTGGTATTGGATATGACCCAAAGAGAGCACAATCCACTCTAATACCACTCTATAAAACCCTCCTCCCACATCTACCCAAGTAACTAACCAACCAGGGAAAATATGCGACGAGAGGCTACTATAATGGGATTCAACCTCCTAGTCGACCTTAAGGAAGTAGAATTGATAGAAACACATCACATAGACCTTCCACGTAAACAAAAGAACTCCCAGGAGCCAACCCAACCAATCAGGTAACCATCCCTTGAGACCAACTGAAGTTTTATACCATTAAACCCTTGGACGCTTCATTGATATGGACAAGCATGCGTCCAGGAGGCTCCAGATTCTCCCACAATGTGGTTGTGCATGTGTCTAGGGAATTTTCTCTCGAGTACTGTGCTTGTGTCTCCAAGATTTGGGCCACTTTTTCATGTCTAGAGCCTAGGTCACTACCCATAACTCAATGACACTTTCAAAACTGAAATCTAACAAGAAAATAATGATGAAAATGGAATTACTTGAACAAGAACTTGACTTGACACCAACTATATATTTATATATATTATTCTCATGTAGCAATGTTTAATTTTAATGTTATTGGGTTGACTTGTTCTACCTTGATTTATCTCGTAGAACAACCTTGATGCTTCTCGGTAACATACTTTCCTTGATTTTGTTATTATATGTTCTTTTATTTTTCCTTTTTCATTATGTTTATTTCACTTTTCTTCCCTATTTTCTTGGAACATGGGTCTTATTAGCTTCCTAAGATGAGGCAAAATACACTTAATTGAAGGTTCTTGTACTTTTTCTTTTCAAGTAGTAGTTTCTTTTCAAGTAGTAGTAGTACTGGACTTAGAGCCCTACCTTCTTTGGATCTCTGTTGTGCTTAAAGTGGAATGTAGTGGTCTCTAGGTTCGCTCTTCCCTGGTCCGACAGTTGTTCCTCCTCCTCTGTCTCTGGAGAAGGTGACTTTTGACTCCTCTTAGAGCCGTGCTCCTCTTCTTCTGCCTATCCTCCCGTCTACTTCGTGGTGGCGGACTCTACCTTGGCCTTGTGCTCAACCTCTTTTTTTCTCTTTGTGGCCAACTGCTCCATCTTCAACTTCGCCTCTTCATCTTTCTGCTGTGCTACTGTCTTGCTAGACCCAGCTGTCAAGTCCAAGGCAGTGCACCAATCTACCGGCCAGTGGTTGAGGTCCACTATAATCGTGTTGTCTGTGGCTAGGTATGGTAGGTCATACCATTTCTGCTTAGGATCCTTTCTGCATGTATCAAGACCTGGTGGAAGTTGGTCTTGAACTCCACATACTCCTGCAGCTTCTTAAACATAGTTGGCGACAACCGCGGTTTGTGGTTGATGGCCATATGGATGCTCATCTCCATCAATATACAAAAGACCTTGCCTAACCCTTTGAGGGTCCTTCGTAGCCCACAATGATGTAAACTTTGCTGCCTCTGGTAGGTTGGGCACAACAGGAGGAAACTAGCTATCCTCTAGTAACTTTCATGCCCAGCACTATGGACAGTAGTAGCCAGGCATACTGGAATGTCTCGCTATGATCCTGTACCTCTCTGTAGTTTGCGAGGAACTCCCCACAGAGGTAGCGTGCCTAGTTAAACTATATGACCTTCTTTCACTGGGCTGCTAAGGCTACTACTCACGTTGACACTTCATCTACACGACACTTTTGCATAATCTTTCCTACCAAGATTTGTGTTGCTACTTTGACTACGGGGTCAGCTATACTCATGATGGCATAGCTGCACGACTTCTTAGCGAGTTTGAATTTGTATTTCATTGCTTCATTGACGTCGCGGTCACCTGTCTTTCCGCTAAATGCCATGACCAGATTTTCTCCTGAGCGCGGCGGCCGAGTGATCTTGTGGATCAACATGTCAGTGATGGGTATCAGCTCTTCTAGCCATAGACACCCATCATGCACCAAGCACACCAACTGCTTGATCACTACCATGGTTATGGTTGTGTTGTTGTAATGTGACAACCACAACATATTTAACAGACTTTCCTTATCCACCCCTTTTACCCACTTTCTTAGGTCCAACGTGGTCACACCAAAGTCTTTGTAGAAGACACGGTGGATGAGTTAGTCTGTTTCTAAGCGGGGAAAACGTTATGTATCAACCAAATCCAAATCTTCCAATTTTAAAAGGGGGATGCATCTCAGGTGCGGAACTCCAAAGATGATTTGGTCTTGTATTAAGGGTGTCTGCAGTGTGACCTTACTTTCATCAATATCCTTTGGAACCTTTGTCTTGCCTCTGCGCAGAGGAATGTACTCGGGTAGTTTAGAAATGGGGTTAGATCCCACCACATCAATGTCCTCCGCCTCCTCCATATCAATTTCATCCACACCCACATGGATTTCTTCAACATTAGCTTCAGGATCTAGGTCAATCACCTTGCCCTTCTCCTGTGCGGTGGACTTTCCCGTCTGTGGGTGCTTTCTGGGTGATGTGGGCACCAGTTGTTGCACTTTTTTCTTGTCCTTCTTTGATTTTGGACCCTCCTTTGTTAGTGTAGGCCTCAACCTGGGTTTCCTGGGGGATTTAGGCACTTCTGCTGGTACTTATACAATTCCAACCTCCGGGGCAGCTCCCTCAGTTGTCATTACGACCTTTGAGGCAGTTCCTTTGGTTGTCATTGCTTCTCCTAGACTCATGGTTTTTGCAGGCACTGACATTATGCTAGACAACAACACACGTGTCTCTATTGGAAACTTCTCAAACACTGAACTCGCTATCAAGGCTTCAAAGATCTCAGGGTTCATACGCACCTGAGAGCTTAATACCTCAATTCTCAAAATGCCAAGTGTTTTTCGCTGGGAAACCACCTGTAATATATAGGAATTTTCAATTTGAAATCTGATCGTTCCCCCCATAACTAATTCATAAATGTTGGATTGGCAGTGAATTTTCATAGATCTCGCCCTTAAATTCTGACTTAAATGCCGCTCCCCTGCTCCATTTGGTCGTTTTCCTACTGTCAAGTCATGAACAGTGACCATAACAGTCACTTTTCAGCTACCCTGCACGTCCCTCCTTAGATAACACAACTCCCTGTTCATGTCTGTTGATACTATGACATTCCCTCATTCCATGCAGTTCCCCAATCATGCAACTCCCCAACCTGGGCACTGTAATTTATAGTCCTATCCCTCCTTTCAGCTACCTGGAGTGCTAAGACTATCATTCCATCATGTATTCATCTAAATGGATCACCAGTGTATTGCTTCAATTGGCTTCCATTCACCCATATTGGGAATGGTTCTCCATTCAATTTTACCAATTGAACTGCTCCACCATCGGTAATCTCCTTTATGACATAGGGCCCTAGCCAATGCATCTTAAATTTCCCTAGAAATTTATCAAACTTGTTGTCATATAACAAAACCAGATCATTTACCTTAAAGGTGCGGAGTTTGATGTGTCGATCGTGCCATGCCTTTTCACGCTCCTTTTGAACTTGTTGATGGAATACAACTAGAAACCTATCTTCTTCAAGCTCTGTTACATGCGCGAGCCTCTCCTCCAGGGCTCCGCGATTCACCATTCCTGTGAATTCTGCTATGCGTAGACTAGGTACAATGTACTCCATCGGCATCATAGCTTCCATGCCATAAACTAGTCTGCACGGTGTTTCTCTAGTCAATTTTTTACAAGACGTTATATAAGCCCATAACACTGCGGGTACGCGAACATCCTAGTCATTTCTTTGAGCATTGCAAACCTTCATGAGCGTGCTCTCCAATATTTTATTAAATGCTTCCATCATCCCATTAGCCTATAGATGATAGTGTGTGCTCTTCTAATGGTACACCTAAAACTCCTCCATCATCGCGCCAATCATCTCATTGAGAAAGTGTGTACTACGATCACTCATTAGAATTTTTGGAAAACCGAACCTTGTCAATACGTACTGAAAGATAAATTTTGCTACTGTCATGCTCATATAGTCTTTCACAGGCTACGCCTTTGCCCATCTGGTTAAATATTCAGTTGTAGTGATGATGTACCGCACACCCGCCTTCTTTCCTGGAGGCTGAATTGATCCTACAAAGTCAATCGCCCACTTCTCAAAGGGCGATAGTGATATTCGTGGATTTAGTGATAGCTCATCCTTGCATGAGGGTCTGCCCATCCTTTGGCATGCGTCACATGCCCTACAATACGTGTTTGAATCCTTATGCAAGGTCGGCGACCATAACCAAATGCGTAGAATCTTTTGCGTTGTTTCTTTTCTTACATAATGACCTCCTATGGCTCCATCATGAGCGTCAGTGAGGATGTTGTTTCATTCAAACTATGACACATAACGTTGAAATATTTCATCTGATCCCATTTTGTGCAAGTGCCCTACAATGACATAAAAGTATACCGCACACACCACCATTTCCTTCTTCTGTTGGCTTGTATATCCTTTTGGAGTCGTACCTGCCGTAAGGAAGTGTATAATATCTTCAAAGTGAATGTCTGTGATGTGCACTACAAAGAGCTATGTGTCAGGTAGCCCCTCCATCATATTTGTAAGTTCATCTCCCGTTTCGATGTGCAACAGATGATCCGGTCTAGCATTCAAACATCTTGGTTTCACAATAACTTCAAAATCATACTCCTGTAGCAACAACAACCACCTGCATATATTTCCCCCAAACACAGTCTTTTGACCAGGTATTTCAATGTGGAATGGTCCATATACATCTTAAAGTGTCTGCCCAACAAAAAATGCTTGAACTTCTGGCGCACGTACACCATAGCTAATCCTTCACGCTCTGTTGTGGAATAATTTTTCTGTGGTTTTGATAGCTTCCTACTTGCAAATGCTATAGAATGATCCAAGTCCCCTTCACTGACCTATGTCAGTATTTCTCCCAGTGCAATACATGACGCGTCCACATGCACATGAAATTCCTTCTTCCAATCTGGGAAGACCAGGATTGGCGTGGTGACCATCTTCTTCTTCAGCACATCCAAGCTCTTCTGGCATTCTTCATTCCAACAGAATGTAACATCCTTTCTTAACAATTATTCCATTGGTGTGGTAATATGGGCATAACTCTTGATGAATTTCCTATAGTATCCTGTATGCCCCAGTGTTGAGTGCAGCTGTTTCACCCTTCTTAGCACCTCCAAATTGATTATGACCATGATCTTAGCTGGGTATACCATCAAGCCTTGTCTACATACCACCTGGCCCAGCAAGATCCCAAAAGGGACACAAAACAAACATTTCTTCAAATTGAGCACGATCTGGTATCTACGACATGTATGTATCTAGCATCAAGGGAAGACTTGCCACATGGCGCTTCACCAGTTCGAACACTATCTAATCATTAAAGTATAATTCCAGAAAGTTATGAATAAAATCCTTGAACACCACAATGACTATGCACGCAAAGATTGCCGATGCATTCCTCAGCCCAAAAGGCATCACAGTATACTGGAAGCATCCCCATTTAGTCGCGAACATCATCTTACTTTTATCCTTCGACACAATCTTGATTTGGTGGTACCCAGAGAACCCATCAATGAACGAATACGGTTCTTGGCCACCAACATTATCCAAGACCTCATCACTAAATGGGGTTTGGAAGGGATCATGCATGCAAGCATCATTTAACTTCCTGAGATCTACGCACATCCTTATTTCTTCCTTTTGCTTCTTTTTCTGAACCACTATTGGGCTTACCCAATCAGATTCTTCCACCAGGTCAATAATACTTTTTGTGAGCATCTTATCTAATTCAATGTGGACCCTTTCCTTATACTTTAGGTTGAGGCAATAAGATATTTGCTTCATAGGTTTCATGCCCAGTTTTAGGTTGATCTTCATGACACCCAAGTCTCCTATTATTCCTTTCAAATCAGAAAACTTCATGGGGAACAAGTCCTGATATTCGTGGAGCCATTCGGTGACCTTATCTACTATCACGTTGTCCCAACAGTACCCAATCTTTGCAAACTTCGATTCTGCCTCCGTGCCAATGTTCACCTGTCTAGTTCTAAGTGGCTCTGTTATGTCGAGGTTCTCTACTTTTGGTCCTCCAATTCTGCGGTGACCTTCAATCTTCGGGATATTAATCTTTCTTGGGACTTTGTCTTCTTCTTCTGCTGTTACATTGTAACACTCCAGTGCATGGCTCAGCTGGGTAGTCCAATCAGGTTGAATCAGTCTAGAGGATCCTACAATATCTTAAAGATGGTTGTCTTAACCTCCTGTAATTCTTCATTGATGGATTCAAATCCATCCTCAAAACTGGACGTCATCAGAAATCCTTAGTGTAAAACATCCCATTCTTCGGTGCCATGACAGAGTTATATCTCCAAGTACTAATTCATTAGTATAAAATCCAAGGTATGACAAAACAGAGGGACCCACTCTAGCTAAAGCTTCACTCCATATACTTTAGTTAATTTGGCCAAATGATCATGCAAATCATTCCTGCCATCATATGTTTCTGCTAGTCATACCTTGAAGTGTCCAAAGTGTGTCCTCATCATCCTTCTATATTCATGCCAATCCTCAAAACTATACTTATGTGTACCCCACCATCTTTCGGGTGTAGCGCATAGTGCCCAATCTAATGCCTAGAAGTGATGCTTCTTAGGCACTTCCCTTTCGAATGCATCAAAAAAGTGATCAACATCAGTTAACCCATCATAGTGAGGAAGATTTATTACCTCCGATGATACACAACACAACTACTTGGTCATCATATTACAACGTAGAGTAGATAATTCATGCAACTGGTTTTGCCAGTGCTCCAGTTCTTCATCTGAGTTTGATGTGTAGGAGCTCTTGCAGTCCCATGTAATATGTTCGTCTATTGTTAAATTCACCTAACCTTGGTCTCGTGTCATTACCTTGTAAATCTGGTGCAAATTGTCATCACTTTCATAATCGCGGACTGATTCTATATAGCGTGGTCCTTCTGCAAGATCCAGTGGCACCACTACGTGGAGCACTTTCTTCTCAAATATCATCTTTCACTTTTTTTTAGGTTGATTACCCTATTCATGTCAATGGCCCAATCGATCCTAAGGAGCACGGTGTAGGGATTATTATCATCCACAATCTCTATTACTTCAAAATCCGCTAGTGTGCTTGCGCCTTCGATGTCAACTATTACACCCTGTAGCCTCCCCATTGGGATGATTTTTTGTTGATTCACCATCCTTAACTGGATTGGAGACCGCTATAGTGTGGGTCTCCCCATTGTTTCCCATGTTTGTTTCGGCAAAACATTCATGTGAGACCCCAAATCCAAGATAACTTGGTCCATTTCGTATTCCCCAATCTACGTGGTGAGTCTCATTGAACTCTATCACAAACCCTCCTATCATACGGTCAAGCCAATGATTGACAGTGCACGCAATCTTATCTTCAAAGGCTTCCAATTTCCTCACTAACTTTAGGGTCCAGACAATTGGACCGTTAAGCATCCAGCTTCCCTAGCCGTCTGCCAAATTCGCGATCTACTCGCGTAATTCAACGGAGAAAGAACAGAAGAAGATTTCATGAATTTCTGTGTACAAATATTTGTCCAACCACTATTCCTTCGTCAATCGTGGATTCCTGTTTTCTTGCGCTACAAATTTGTGTATCTTTCTATCCAACGAGTCTTCAATCTCTTTCTTAGTTAGATTCCAATGATGCGACATCACACATCTCTGTATGCAGATCTCAGTCCTAGAAATGAAACCATTTGTTGGCTTGATGAGCCCTGACCCAGGTTCAACATTAGTCAGTCAAGCAAATCCCCACACTACTAGTCCTTTCGTCATCAATCCGTGTTGCACAAACTGAAGTCTCACCTGAAGCAGTATGGGGGGGATGCAGGAACCAGGTTCCCAAAAGGAAGGATCTCGTGGAATAGATTTTAGAGGGACCGAAAGGCAATGTAGCAAGAAATCCATAATATAGCCCAAATATGATGATCGGACCTGAAACTTCTACCCATGAGGATAATGGACCCAATAGTAGACCAAGTACTTTTATCATATTAAAACTCCCTTTGATCTTGATCAAAGAATTATTTTGATAAATTTATGATTTTATCATATATATTATTTCTAAGTATAGAAATAGTTTATATATTATATAAAGAAATATTTGATTTAACATAATTGATTTATAAGAAATATTATAATATCTGGATATTGCATATGCTATTAATATATATTATCTGTTATCTTATTTAACATGAGTATTGGTATATAACTCGTTGTTCTTTCGAACTAGGGTGGTCCGATCCAAGTTATCTAAATTTTCATTACGTCGTAGAGGTTGGGTAACCAATTCGAGTACATCTCTCGCATTGGAAAATCCATGAATCTATGTTTGTGATGTCAGTTTTATACCTTAGCTCTGCCTTCGTGCAGACCGATAAGCCTTTAGAGCTTATCGATGCACTTCTCTATTAGTCTTTTAGAACCCCCGCAAAGGTCTGCGATTGTCCTTCACGTAACCCTAACAAGTAATATTGGCACTTACGTGCCTCTGTAACTACTTTTCTGTATAGTTCCTCGAATTATCTTAAGTGTTTGCCAATTGTATCATGCAATTAAGATTATCTTTGCGTAAACATATATCTCTAGTTTCTTTCATATAATACAGGAAACATATAGATTCACGCATCAATTTAGCAATAAGACATAAACCCAGTGCTTAACATAACATAATTGCATGCAATTGACTTAAGTAAATTACACAGTAATTTCAGAATACTCTTCTTTATTGATGATCTATATTTTCAGTACAGACTCTAACTACCATGCACACACAGCTATAGGGGTCCGCACACTCAGCTGTGGACTTCTACCCTACGCCTTTGCACACTCAGCTACAGAGATTATTTCCTACACTAAGACTATCGCTCTTAGTTCTTTACAGACTCACCAGTGAATCTATCTCCATTAACTTCACTTCACTTCACTTAGACTCCTCTAAGACCTCCTTTTTATACAATCCCATGGTCTGTGGACCAAGGGAAGATCTCAACAAGTCGACACAACCTATCTAGACTAAGGGTGGAAACCCTTTTTGACTCTTTATATCTTTGAGGTCTGTGATCAGAAAATGTGGAGACTTTACATTTATCTATAAAAAATTCGGGTTTTCTGCCCCAAAACTTGGGTTTTTAACCCAAAATTGACCCCAGGGGACCCGTTCCCAACAAATTTACTAGAATGAAACCGGTATATCATTTTATTTTTTTTCCTTTGTTAACTATAGTTTTTAAAGAAGCATATAAATAGACCCATGTATCTCATATAAATAAACGTGTATTATAGCTTCAACAAACAAATTTTATAACAAGGCAGAATAAGTGTTAAGTTTCCAAGAATGAAACTAAAAATAAATTAAGAAATACTTTCAAACTTGGGTAATTTGAAGCTAAGTTGAATTAGAAAGATTTGTATCTGTGGAATGAACATAAAAACAAATTAGTAAATACTTTCAACCTTCAGTTGAGTTGAATCTAATTTTAATGAATTAGAGATTTGTATTTGAGTTGAATTAGAGATCTCTAGTTGTTTTTTTCTTAAAATTCTCCAACCATCCAACCAAAATGAAACAACCTTTCTTGCTACCTAGCCTTCTGACAGATTTGTCTAAATACTGATGTTTTGCACAACCTAACAATACGTGTATAAATATGTTAAATTCATTTTATTCAATTTGTTTTTTACAGGGATCAGAGAACCCATTTAACATGGCTGAAAAATGGACATTACGCATAGAAGTTCCTTGTTATCCCAATCCAGGGAAAGTAGTGATTAGTTATGTGCTTTGAAATATTGTGATGAACAGAGTCCTCCAAAGGAAAATGAATGTACTTGGAAGAACAACAAACACTGAAGCATATTATATTGCAATGATAGAAGGCTTAGGAACAACTAGGGAGTATGGATCCAATGGAATTGTAGTCTTCACCAATTCTGAACTTGTGTGCAACTAGATGAAAGACGTGTACCAAGTTAAAAGAGAGAGGTTAAAACAATTGCATGGAGAAGCAAAAAATATTGTTAGTCAATTTCAATCATTTAGTGTAAGACATTGTGCAAATTTTAATAGGATTTCTAGTGATCTATTGTATGGGGCAATGTAAATTCAAGATTTGTGTCTTAAAGATGAATTAGTCTTAAAAAGTTATCCATCAATATTTTGTTGATGGACATTGTAAGATATATTTGATATGTGTGTGTTTTTTTAGTTATAAATGTGTCATTTTTAATGACCATGTGTTTTTTTCAATTCAATAGCAAGTGTGTCCCCACTATGTAAACACAACTTGGCGAAATTGACATGTTTTAGTAAAAATTGTATTTAATTTCGAAAATGTGCATGCTTCAACATTTGTGTTTTTAGTCTTGAGTATATGTTAAATGAAGAGCTTCATATTGTTATATTAATTTTATGAATTCTTTCAACGTTTTTAAATAACAATTTTAAGATCTTCAAATGCATGATGTAATTTCAAGGGTTACATCAATTAAATGCATGAGGTAACTTCAAGGGTTATATCAATTTTCTGAATTCTTAATCTTTTTAAATAGAAATTTCAAGATTTTTAAATGCATGAGGTAACTTCAAGGGTTACAAATTTTTTTGAATTCTTGATCTTTTTAAATAACAATTTAAAAAATAATTGTAAATGCACGAGGTAAATTTTTAAATATCATGCATATATATATATATATATATATATATATATATATATATATATTGGATGATAATTTTCCACATGATTCTTCAAGGCAAACATCAAAAGAGTCCCATGCATCTACTAGAAGGGGAGGTCAAGGTCATGATCAAAGAGAATATCAAATCAATCGAGGGAGGTCCATCATTCACATCGTGGTATTTATTATATATATGTTTATGTGAATTTACTTAAATGATAAATAAGTAGAATCATATGTATGTACACATATGTATTGAATTGATTTTCTATTTTTTTTCTTTAGATGCTTTGCTCACTATGTTGTCACATGATAGTGGTCAACATTATCTGGGTGGTCAACATTCTCCGGGTGGTCATCAATCTCAGGGTGGTCAACATAATTTTGGTAAATTATATAACTTTTCTATGTTAAAACAAATTTATACATGTAAACGGATTATATGTACATATGTGTGTACATCTCTATATTGCATACATGTATGAATACATTTGTTCACATGTTTTTATATCTATGTAATTTTATATATTGGTCAAGAGGGTGGAAATGTTGGTCCAATTAGACGTAAGCAAAGCTGGGCAGTTCAGAAAGAAGGCCATAGACCAACTACAACTTATCCATCTGATATTCCTAATGAGCTTCCTTGGGAGAAAAACCTCCAATAATGTACATTACAAAGGTGCAAAACTCATTATTCAAAACTGAGGAAAGATCTTGGGAGTTTGGAGCTCCCTACAGAGAGTTGAGAAAGCTTAGAAATAGTTGTGCACTCTTTAAGCTCATTTCTTGATATTTGCAAGAAGCTTGGGCCAACCACATATTCATTTATAGATATGATGGGGCGTAGAAAGGAAGTAGTGATGGGTCTTGATAAATGGATCGAGGTTAGTGAAAGGGTTACAAAAGAAAAATAAAAATAAGTTTAATTTCAAAGAAGTGCCAAAAAGAAAGATGCTCAAGGTGCAATAATTCAAGCATCCTGATATAGCCCACCATTTGTATGATAGGTTCCTTGCAAATTATGGAAAGCTCCCATGGAATGACAAGGTTCCAATGTATTTTGAAAATTTATTTTATGCATAATTATTTTTGGGTATGAAACCCAATTATAATGACCTTCCATCTGAATATTATTGTATCGGGAGAGGTCAGTTATATGATCGTAAGGGTGCATTACATGATATTGAATTTCCTTGCCCTCGGCCACGTTCGGTATACAAACCTCCTCATCTGGTAACTTTGCGGTCAGAGTTGGATGCCACTTCTCAAATTGGTTGAGAAGGAAGGGATGCCATTATAGACAACATACAGAGTGCATTGACCAGAATTGATATCAGTCTAAATCAACAAAAAGTAAGAACTAATGCATGTGCTAATTTTGTATATAAAATAGATGAGTAGATAGATAATTTGAATACTGAGGAGCTTAAATAATATATAAAGGCTTGTCATAATGGTTGCCAATACCTAATTGTTAATGAAGAAGAGGGCGTGGGATCAGTATGTGTTAATAGTTAGGGTGGATATTTTAATGTAATTTGTAATGTATGTGTTAATGTCGATTAACGCACATTTTGTTATTTTTTTCAAATATATTCTAATACTTGAAAAAACCTCATTTTTTGAACCATTTTAATTTAACTCATTTAACTCATTTGTTGAACCAAAATTTTGATAATTTAATAGTCCCAGGTTCAGGTTCCAATGAAGATATTTTGAGAGATGTTAGTGTTTTTGAAGAGTTCATGTTGATACAATTATTATCCTACTTTTATTATATCGGTATATTGTGAGGACATATTTTTAAAATAAATAATTATGTATATATAATTAAATGTTACCATATTATGATTTCATCCAATGTTTTGGACATAGCACCACCCTCTTCCTCCCTATTAGGAGATGTGCCACATTTATTGAATATTTAACTTATGTTTTGTTATAAATTGAAGTCAAAGTTTCATTAAAAAATGAGATAGATTTATCTTATAGTTTTAAAATTTTGGAATTTTAGGTTTGTGGAGGCGATTTCCATTCTCCAGGGACTTTAGCGATGGAGTCGACAATGAGAATAGGATCATCTAACCAATTTGAAGAAGTCGTGTAACATTTTTTTTAATATTGAGAGTTTATGCATTTTCATGTGTAATTTTAAAATTTTAATATATACATGTGCATGTATTGTACAGAGCATCCAGGAGGGTGCAATGCATGGCGAACAACACAGGGGCAAATGGATGGGGACCACCATGAGGTATTGCATAGAATTTGAAACTTTTTATAATTTTGTTTTGATGAATACATTTTCATTTAATTTTAAAGTACATAATCTTATGTATATATGCAATTACACATGTTGTGTAGGGAACCCATGATTGAGATGAGAGCAAAAGGATGTTGATAGATCATATATTTTAGTGAGATTCTTTAAACTTATGAAACTTTTTATTTGATAGTCTTTTAATGTTATATTTACTTTTATCATGATATAAATTTTGGACATTTAAAATAAAACTCTTCATTATGAATTGATGCATCTTATTATTTGACAACTTTTTATTATATATTTACTTTTATAATGATATAAATTTTGGACATATTTTAAATCTTGAACTCTTTATTACGATTTAATACATGCTAATTTTGGAGTTTATGTACATTTTGCATGGTATAATTTTCATAAGGTTTGGTTTGATGCTTAAAACTTGGTTTTACATATTTAATTTCATGAACACGTAGCAATAAGAGTAAATTTGCATTTAGTTGGTACATTTTGCATTCAACCATTCCTATAATGTCACTAAATGATTCTTAGGTTTTGTTTAAAGTTGTTTTGTCAATTTATTTAAAATGAATCTATTAAAACTACAAATTACAAAATGTGAATCTACATTTTGCATTTGAATGAAACTTATAATGTGGTGTAGATGTCTAAAAAACTGATAACTTAAAATTGCATTATAAGATATTGTATGTACATTTTTCATTCATTGTTAGGCCCCTATACTACTAGTCTAACCCCTTATTGTTATTAGTACAACCCCCTTATTATATTGTTGTACCCATGTAGTTCCCATATTGTTATTATTGTGCCCTTACATTATTATTGTTATGTCGGCTCTGATTATATTATGATCCGTTAGACTCCTATATATAGAAAGGAGGTCTTGTCATTTCTATCATCCAAGAATTGTTCATTTGTGTAATGTAAAGGAAGTTGCCCCCTCGAAGAGGCTTATTTCTAAGGCGTTGATCTATCTTTCCTATCTTTTTGTGAGCTGGTTTCATATCATTTGGTATTAGAACTTTGGATTCTAGGGTTTTGCTACACCAAATAGGTCATCATGGAATTTTCACTATAACTTTTTCGCTACAAAGTTTCAAAAAAAAAAAACACTCATTTGAGAATAAACAGGTATGAACCTCACATCCAAATTTCATATATTTTCGCGCTATATTTTCGGAGATATGACCTGAGGAAGTTAGGGTTTTTGCAAGCTCTAGAATTTCATCTAAAACAAGTCATCGTGGAATATTCGCTATAACCCTTTCGCTATGAAGTTTCAGAAGCTAAAACAAAAACCAGTTTGAGATGAAATCGGTCTGAACCTTGGTTCCAAATTTCAGATCCTATATCGCTATATTTTTGGAGATATAATCTGAGGAAGTTAGGGTTTTTGCAGACCCACGAATTACATTCCAATCAGGTCACCTTGGGAGAATTGTCAGAACTTTTATTCTAACCTTCAAATTGCAATTTTGTAAGAAGTTTCAAAAAGAGGATTGCTTGTAGTTTTCGATATATCAGTTTCAAGTACTAAGGTCAAAACAGTGAGATGCAACACGTTGTACAAGTTCGCTCTACTGAACTAGTCTATAATTAAGTCCCCATGGGAGATTCGGCATAACTATTTCTTGGATAATCAAATTCTGATCAGACTTGTGGGGTTAGAAAGAGAACTCAGAGAGATACTGCAGGAAGAAATTTTAGAACTTGGATAATTTGAAATTACAGAGTTACAATCATTTCAAGGTCGAGCTCCTAAAATGAAGAATAATTGAGATACATAAAAAATACAATAAAAAATACATTAAAGGTCAGAATTGTGCTGAGAAGAAATTATTTTACATTGATTGTGGAGAGGAGGAAGAAAAGGATCAAGAAACATCAAAAGAAGAGTATATACACCAGGAACCAACCCCATAGAACAAGAAATGAATCCGACCACATCTTGTAAAGCATTGGAAATAATTACTACTCCTCAAACTCTTAGGATAGAAGGACATGTCAAGAAGAAAAAGGTTCAAGAAGTGAAAGACCACATCAAGAAAGAAGAAATGAATCCGACCATATCTTGTAATGCAATGGTCGGAATTACCACTCCTCAAACTATCAAAATATAAGGACATATCAAGAAGAAAAATGTTCAAGAGGTGAAAGATCACATAGAGCATCAAGAAATGAATCTGACCATATCTTGTAATGCACTGGAAGAAATTACCACTCCTCAAACTCTAAATATAGAAGGACATATCAAGAAGAAAAATATTCAAGCAGTGAAATATCACATCGAGCATCAACAACAGGTTCTCCAACTTTTAAAGGATAACGCCACTTTGGCGTAAAATCAAATGAAACAACAGGCATATAATCATCACAATGAAAGAAGTTTTGATGTAGGTGATTGGGTATTTTTACGACTACATCTCAAACAAACTGTTTACGAGAAGGAAATGTTGGCAATAATACATGCAATTAAGAAATGACGACCTTATCCAATGGGAAGACACTTCAAGTTAAAAATGGATCATGATAGTCTTAAATAATTTTTAGAACAAATATTATCTTTAGAAGAATAGAAAAAATGGGTCACAAATATTTTGGATTATGTCCTTGACATCATCTACAGAAAAGGGAAGAAAAATTTTGTTGCAGATGCACTGTCAAGAAAGGATGAGGATTTGGAAGCAATGTTTTGTGCTATTTCTATTATCCAACCAGATTAAATAAATGAAGCAAGGGATGAATGGAAGAGGGACGAAGAAGTGTGTCCACTCATTCAAAATTTGCCAAAGATTTGAATTCAAACAATATTTCCAGAACTTGAAGAGGAAGGAAAAATCATTTTGAAACATGGAACAATCATAGAAGCAAGAACCTTACAGCTATGAAATCGATCAATTTCAGAGTATCTCATCAAGTGGAAGAACTTACGCACTGAATATTCCACATGGGAGGACAATAATTTTATATAGAAGCATCAAGAACTACTCAAGCGTTGAGGACAACACTTTTTTAAGGAGAGGGGCATGTTAGGCCCCTATAATACTATTCTAATCCCTTATTGTTATGAGTACAACCCCCTTATTATATTGTTGTACCCATGTAGTCCCCATATTGTTATTATTGTGCCCCATAGAAGCCCACTATTGTTATTATTGTGCCCTTACATTATTATTGTTATGTCGGCTTTGATTATATTATGACCCCTTATTTCTAAGGTTTTCATATATCTTTTCTATCTTTTTGTGAATTGGTTTCATATCATTCATGTATAGAAAGGATACTATGGATGTTATTTGATAGTTAACTTTTAATATAAAGTTGTTTGAATGCACCAACATAAGTTAGATAAAATTGCATATTAAAACATGGCCCATAATTTGCATGATGCATGCATGGTTTGATGCTTTTAATGGTTTTACATATTTAAGTTCATGAATATGTAGCAATGAAAGCAAATTTGCATTTAGTTGGTACATTTTGCATTCAATCATTCCTATAATGTTAGTAGATGATTCTTAGGTTTTATTTAAAGTTGTTTTGTCTTGAGTTATTTATAATGAATCTACTAAAATTGCAAATTACAAAACATGACCTACATTTTGCATTTGAATGAATCATATAATTCAGTGTAGATGTCTAAAACAATGATAACTTAAAATTTCATTATAAAAATGGTATGTACGTTTTGCATTAATGTATAGAGAGGATACTATGGATGTCGGCTTATAGTTAACTTTTAATATAAAGTTGTTTGAATGCACAAACATAAGCTAGATAAAATTGAATTATAAAGCATGTCCCACAATTTGCATGATGCATGCATGGTTTGATGCTTTTAAAGGTTTTACATATTTTCATTTAGTTGGTACATTTTGCATTCAATCATTCCTATAATTTTAGTAGATTATTCTTAGGTTTTGTTTAAAGTTGTTTTGTCAAGTTATTTAAAATGAAACTATTAAAATTATGAATTACAAAATGTGAGGTCTACATTTTGCATTTGAATGAATCTTATAATTCAGTGTAGATGTCTAAAACAATGATAACTTAAAATTGCATTGTAAAATATGGTATGTACATTTTGGATTCATGTATAGAAAGGTTATTATGGATGTCAGTTGATAGTTAACTTTTAATATAAAGTTGTTTGAATGCACAAACATAAGTTAGATAAAATTTCATTATAAAACATGGCCCAAAATTTGCATGATGCATGCATGGTTTGATGCTTTTAAAGGTTTTATATATTTATATTTAGTTGGTACATTTTTAGTTCAATCATTCCTATAATGTTAGTAGATGATTCTTAGGTTTTGTTTAAAGTTGTTTTGTCAATTTATTTAAAATGAATCTATTAAATTTGCAAATTACAAAATGTGAGGTTTATATTTTGCCTTTGAATAAATCTTATAATTCAGTCTTGATTTCTAAAACAATGATAACTTAAAGTTACATTATAAAATATGGTATGTACATTTTGCATTCATGTATGGATAGGCTACTATGGATGTCGGGTGATGGTTAACTTTTAATATAAAGTTGTTTAAATGCACAAACATAAGCTATATACAATTGAATTATAAAACATGGCCCACAATTTGCATGATGGATACATGGTTTAATTCTTTTAAGGGTTTTACATATAATTTAAGTTCATGAATATGTAGAAATGAAAGTAAAATTGCATTTAATTGGTACATTTTGCATTCAATCATTCATGTAGTGTTAGTAAATGATTCTTAGTAAATGGCTCAACCAACCACAGCCACAAATTAATAGAGCAATAACAATGCTCGACTCAACCAACCACAACCACAAATTAACAGAGAAGTATACATCACAAATTAACAGAGAATTAAATCCTGAATACAGGTCTACATAATAGGTAGTATACATATAACTTTGTAACTCAGTATCACTTTCACATTATCACATTCTTAAGAAATTAAAACTTAAGATTGCACAAAAATAAATGCTAAAAATGTACTTGAACTCTAAGTTCTCAAAGATGAATCCAAGTAGAAGACATTGTTGGGAAGTTCAATTAAAAGATTCCAATGGAACTCCATCCTCAATGATCCGTTCATGGACAACTTTTGACATTCTCCATTTTTAACTTTCAATTATTTTTTTTATTGAACTTTTATCAACTTTATGCGTGATGCACAAACCAAGTGACTCAATTGACAACTTATGACACTGGGTTGATAGTTTTGAAAGAAAACATTACTCTCAATTTGGTGAGTTTCTTGGAAAAATAACCTTTCAGTATAATAGAGCCTCTTTCATATATAAAAGCCTTATCATCATAGTCTTCAAATTACTTCATCTTTCATTTAGTGCACCATATCAAATAATACTTGGCATTTTCTATGTTGTTAATGGGTGCAACTACAACAAAAAAATCTCATGCACAATAAAACAAGTGTAAATTCAGATAATAATTAATATGAAATTAACTTTATAAACATGGAATTGATTTTATTATCTATTTCTAGATCTCTATATTTTAACTATTATCTAGATACTTATACACATTGATTTTAAAAACATAAACCATATACATATACATATACATATACATATACATATACATATATATATCTATATATATATATATATATATATATAGATATATATATATATATATATATCTGTATATATATATATATATCCTTTGAAAGAAATTGAAATGTCACCTTCTTTAACAAGATCAGAAACTCAATCACCTTTAGATGATACTGTAGTCTCCTCTGATTCCATCTCTTCAAAGCTTGCAATTGACATTTTCCCCTTTGTATTTAGTTCTGTATGTTTACAAGATTTTACATACATATTATTTTCAAAACATCATTGGATTGTGTGTCCTCTATGTAAACAACACAAAAACATGAATATTTTTTTATTATCAAATGTAAACACATTTTGGTAATCCTTTGTTTTAATTGAATGCAATTTTCAGGTCTCTTTTACTGTTTCAACTTCATATGTAATCTATTTATCTACAACTTTGACTCCAATATGCCAAAAAAGTCTATAGTAAATTCAAACAAGAATTTAAATATGTTATTTAAAATAAAATTTATACATCAAAGTTAATCATCCTCATATTGCTTAAACTATATAATTTTTGAAGGTTTAAAATTAGAAAATTAATGAAAATTATCATATATTAAAACTATATATAATTTAATTTGTATATATGTACATACCTCCGTACCTCCCTTGATGGGTTAGTCTGATGGCTTAGTGTAGCATTGCACCATTGAACAAATTGTCCAGTTGGGAGAAGTCCATTTGTAGAGTGGTCCATTTGATATCTTCGAAGTGCTCATTTTATACATGCCCCTGTACCATCATGTTCTCCTTTTGCATGACCAGAATCAAAGAAATTCCAACAATATTTATTGTGGGTTTTCTTATGAAGATGACACAACCAAAAGGATGATCATGAAGATTTGAATTGACCTACGCATCCATCTAACCATATCCAATATTCATTGAATTTTATTCCATGACCTTTAAATGATTCATAAATCTTATCAAAACAATGTTGTATAAAATTTGTATCATGTGTACGATCATCAGTCATACAAAAGTGATATTCTTTAATAACATGTTGATTCTCACTAGTGCTTTCTATATCATCAAAATTTTGTTCAGCATGTCTATATAGAATCTGGACAAGCATAGAGACTTGGTCAGAATGATAATATTCACTTTGTATTTCATTTTGTGCAGCAAATGTATAACTCTATGCAAAATCGACTATTGACAAAATGGTCCCTAGTGGAAAACTTTCACAAGATTTTTTGAATTGTAGGTCTTGCCATCGAGCTCTATGTGAATGCTTCGTGTACATATAAATTTTTGTCTCAAAATTTTTCAAAAACTCTATCACAAGAATTTCTTCTTCTTGTAAATCAATCCTTTTAGCACTTGTACCATTATTTGAATTAATCAATATATGGATATATTCATATCTTTTCCATTTCACTTTTAGGTTCGAAAATGATTGATCAATTGTTGAATTGAGACTTCTGTGATCCATAATAGTTATAAGAAGATCTTCAGCGTAAATCACATATAGAAAGACCTTTGTCGACGCGTTTCGAACCAGCAAGTGTGGCTCATTGTCAGGACAAGTTGGACTTGTCCTAACAATGAGCCACACTTGCTGGTTCGAAACGCGTCGACAAAAGTCTTTCTATATGTGATTTACGCCGAAGCTCTTCTTATAAATGATTGATCATTTATATCAATATAATATTTGTTCTGAAATAAATTTAAATTTCGACAATGATCACATTTTTTACCACCAACACATTTCTTTTGGTAAAATATTCATGACTTTCTCTTGCACAAATAATTTCGGATATGAAACTATCGACAACGGAAGGATGAGGTGATTTTTTCCAAAATATTTTACCAAAATTAAGGAAGGTGTCATAATATAATTTAAATTCCACACGATAACGACAACAACAAGTGTCGTGTATAGTGGTTTAACATACCATGTTTTTTATTGCAAAAACGTATTGATTGAGACATTAATTCCACGATTCTCTTCTATGAACTTATTGAACAACTCTATTTGAGTGGTGTCGAAGATATGTTTTTCATTTTCTTCATATTGATTTTATGCTATTCTTCACCACATCACATCCCTTGATTTTGGTGAAACACGTGAATTTTTCATCCAATATTCATATATTATTTTTTTAATATATTCTCCAAGTCTATCTTTGTATGGTTTCCAACAAATAACTTCCTAACAAGCGAGCTCATCATTTACATCTATTTGCAATCAAAATTTCCTATGTTTGTGCATTGTTTTTCATGAGGTCCCTAATATTTTTTCCATAGATTTTACCAAATGATTTTCTTTAGTACTTGATGAAACCACTGCCATTTGTATTGCTCTACATTCAACTACATGATTTTTCTTTCTATATCTTCCAATTGTTTTTAGAGAACTATTTATATTTTGAATCACATTTTCCTTCACATTTTTATCTTTTGTTGATTTTTTAATACCCAATAGAGTTGTCGTGTCTTTTAATTTCTTTGATGTTAAGAGACCTCTCAAAATTTGAGTTTGAAATGTCACACATTCATCTTTGAAGAACCTCTCAATAATGACATTAACATGATATCGTAAAACATGGTCAACTTTTTTATCTCCATATTGTCAATGTCAACATTTTCTAACATCTCACCATCAATATTGATTTCATCTGTACATATGAAAATTAAATGTAGATGAGTATAAATATTCATTAAATAATTAAATTAAAAAATATAGTTTGAATGAAATTGAAATTAATAAATATGTATAATTTCAATAATACACATGACATATATATATATATATATATATATATATATATATATATATACTTGATGGTGATTCAACTTCTTCACTTGAATCTCTTTCAACATCTTCAACAACATCATCAATCGTTTGTTCATTATCTTTTTCACTTCGTCTTCCAAAATTCTCAATCTCATCATCAATGTTATGAGGAATATCTTTCTCTATTTACATTGGAAAATATTTTTCAAATTAGTTCATCAAATAAAAATTAGATTTCACAATACAATAGTTAAATTTTAAATATAATTGATAATATTTACATTTACATACCTGCTAAAACTTCTAGTTAAGATTGATTTGCCCTTTCAATATTTACCCACTCTTCCTTCTTTATTTTGTAATAGTTTCTAGCATATTCTCTATGAGCCTCAATGTATCTTGTTCGATAATATTTTCTCTTGCAATTTCTTTGATTTCCCATGATAATTCAATCTATGTAGATTTTTAAACTGCAACAAAAAAATCAATTTCAAAATTTTGCAAAAAACCTTACTTTCAAAATATATACCAAAAAACTCACTTTAAAAATTCAACACAAAATCTGTAGTTTTTCCATATTGATTCAATTCAAAAAATTATAGTAATTATGATTTGCATTAGTTGGTTTCATAAATATAATGATATCGAAGTAGAATCTGTCTAGATTGTTGCAACACACTCTTTTTTTCAAAAATGCCAAGTTAACAAAGAATACACTAGTGCTAAAAAACATGACGTTTTATTAATCCCTTGATTTTAAAGTACACACAGTCAAACAATTTCTAAGTTGACATATCGAATGTCAATAAAAAAATTCAAAAAAATAAGTAATAGAAAGCTAATAAAATTTATGACAAGTTTTCTTTTATTGTAAAATGAAATTCTAAACAAGAAAATTACTTTGTTTTGCCAAAGGTTGAAGAGCTTCTAAAAATGATATATTTTTCCTAAAAAAGGGCAAAAAGTGTAACCCAACTTCACATAAATAAAATTACAAGAGAGATATATTTCATTTTCAATGGATATTGAAGTTAGGATTTTGAAGTATATAAAATTAGCATAGAACAAATTCTACCAAGTGTTGAGAGGATCAAATCTCTCAATATGCAAACTCTTTTTTTTTAGTGCAAAACTTGAGGAAATGTTTGCACTTATATAGATTTGATTCCACTAATTTCTTGATAGATCCTTAGTTAAGATGGATACATTCTGATTATTTTAATAATATTATTTATATTATATAAATTTCACATCTCTAGATATAAAAATGTTCTCATTTTTTTTATTAAAACCTTGATATAATATATATGGAATATTAATGGAATATTTTAGTACTTATAAACTTTTATCTTTTAGAATTAATTAAAAAAAAATGTTATAGAATTAAATCAAAATATTTTTATTGTTAAATGAGTTATGGTTTTTTGGCATGTGGTATTGATAAGTCATGGTATTGTAACAACGCCTATCTACAAATTAATAATATCCATTGTAAAGTGGGGTGAATACCCATAATTAAGAATATTACGAAATTGTAAGTTTATTGTGAGTATTAACTTTTTTTTTTTTATGTTTATTAATTAAATTTAAATATGGTTACAAAATCATTATTTTAATTTACATGGTAACATGGATCTTAATTTATAACCATTATTTATATGTTATATATTTTAATATGATATGTATATTATAATTCTCTTTTATCTAATTTTTTTATTAATAAAACAAAGTTACAATATGAATTCAAAAGATGGGCGGTGGGAAAACATGCTCATGAGATTGAAGTCAAAATAATATAGTTCCATAAAAATGATGCAGGGTTCCTGTGTGGTTGCGATTAGGGTTTGAAGCTAGCCAACCTTCTCCTATAAACTTTCATGTTTGCTTGAAATAACGGTGATCGATTTTTGCTTCTGGCTATTGTGCCATTGGCTGGTTCACCTCAAAATAGGAAAAAAAATCCCCTACTGCTTAGCTGCATCGTTGTCTTCAGGGTGTGGTTTAGAGCCCATGGTTTTAGTTGGGAATGCGCATGTGTCGATTGAACCTCGTTTCTTTGCCAGTGTTCTTGAGAATGATGGGCACATTTTTTCAGCGCCTTTGGTGTCTGTCTCATCGACAATGTCGCTTGTGTTTGGTTCTAATGGTGTTGCCCCTTCTTCCACTCTCTTGGGATCTTGTTAGGCACCATCGAAGTCCTTTTGTGATATGGTTAAAGCTCCATATTACAGTCTTCCTTCTGTATTCAAAATGATCCCCATCAACAAGGCTCCAATGGTTGAACATACTATGGGAGAATAAACCCTCAGTGAAGTTGAGTTTTGCTCTAAAGTGGATTTAATTTGTAGGTTCACTCGTCTTTGGACAAAACTTGTTGATTTTCACTCTTAGATTAACGAGCATTGGAAGCCCCTCATCTCAACTGAGCTCAACATTTATCCTTTGGCTACATGTTCCTTTATCATAGTATTTAGTAATTTTAGTGATTGTCTGAGGATTCTTGATGCTGGTACCTCGTTTTAGGGTTGTGTAGGTCTCTCTCTTCAACCCCATTTTCCCTCCTTCAACCCTCTCTCATCTTCAATCTCTACTGCTCATGTATGGGTAAGGATTCCTAATCTCCCTGTGCATTTGTGGAACCTTGCTTCTCTTACTTCGATTGATAACATCTTATGCAGGTTTCATTAATGTAGCGAAGATAATAGATTTTATCTCAAATGCATATATGCTCATATATGTTGGGATATGGACTTCAGTAAGGGATTTCCTACTAAGATTAACCTCACTCATCTTGAATTCTCCTAGGATCAATCATTGGATGATGAAAATGTTTATTTTCATTGCAAAGGCTTCTATGAGACTCATAATTCCCTCAAGACCTGTCCCAATGATGGGAAAACAAAGTCGAAGTTCTCTTCCATAAAACCAAAATGGTGGGATGGTGTTTCTTTGATCATTATTCAATTTCCTCAGAGGCTTATGCTTCTGCTTCTCACAATTCATGTAGCACTCAAAAATTTGTAAAAATCTATGTACCAGTGGATAGAATATCTCAGGCTTCTCTCATCTCATCTAAAATCCCTATGGAGGTTCCTAATCATGACGCGGTTCCAATTAATCCGATGTAAACAATAACAACTGTTTCCTCTCCATAGTTTTCCAAAAGGAATATGTCCTCAGTGTGTGAATTCACTACTTTGGACAAAGGTAAAAACTTTGTTGATTCTTTGGATCTTGCACCGTTTTTTGTCATCAAAGTGAAAGGGATCTTGTGGAAAAAATAGGTGGAGGCAATTCTTCCCCCTCTGGAATGCAAGGCGGAATTCAAAATTAAATTTTCTTTAAGAAATGGAGATATTTTTGATCCAACAGGAAATGGGGCTTGAACCTAAGTTAAAAGAAAGATGAAGAATTCTCCAAGAAAGGTGAAAATGTAGCCAAATAAAAATCTTAATTAGGAATGTTTTACAAATTCACATGGAATTGAGGGGTTTCATGAAAAGTCTTTAAGTGGAACAATATCATTCAACATGTATTTTGAGAAAATTATAAAATATTCTAGGTTTTTCTTCCATGTTCTAGACGAAATCTTAAAGGACCCTTGGATTATTTGCTCTCAAAAATTGTAATTTCCTTCTTTTATTAATACAAATTCTTAGTAGTCACTTTGAAAAGAAAATGAAATTACAATATAAAAAATCTAATTTTATTACTTTTAACTTTTTATTATTAATTGAGCCAACATTTAAATGTTTACATTCATTTAGCACTACAATATCTCCCCTATACTAGGATATATATTGCTTTTAACCTTTTATTATTTTTTGATTGAACCGACATGTGAATGTTTACAAGCAAATATTTACACCACTACAACATGGTCCAATACAGGACTATAGACTAGATCTAGACACCATCATTTTAAATTAAGATGTTTTGGAGGTTTAAAAGTAAGATCAAATTTTGTAATGATTATAAAAAATAAGTAAAAGTCTTGATTAATATATCATTTTAAGTTGAGGGCTTCTCGAGGTTTGAAAGCAACATAAAATTTTGTAATGATTATAAGAAATAAGTAAAAGTCAATTAGTATATTGAATTTTGTATTGCTTATAAGAAATAAATAAAAGTTAATTAATATATTGAATTCTTGACTTAAATAAAAATAATAAATTTATTATATTTGAAAGTAAACAAAGATAATAATATAAATGGAATTTATTAATTAATATAATAGTAATTTTTTTTAATAGTAATGAGAATTTTGATAGTCAGACTTGAACCCATACAGTTCATGAAACAAATTGTTCATCAAACCATAGTGAATTTAAAAATCATAATATTTTTATAAATATTTCCATTTTAAATAAAGATTTTTAACATATTTCCATGAATAAAACTTCTTGTACATTCATTAAAAAAAAATCTCTATGGTCTCACCATGTTTTCTTTGCACTTTTACTTGTAACGTTCCCACCTAGGTAGTGAGACACATATTTATGGTAGTAGACTTAGTGAGGAGGAATTTTTATGGTAGTAAAATTGATTTGTTAGGTGTTATTAAAAGTGTCTAATTTATATGGAGTTGATAACTCAAATGGTTAGGAACATGGTTTATTTTCCCAAAAGTCTGTTTTATTTCACATGACTTACCCTACATATGTCAATCATCCAATCTCAACTCCTACTCCAATATCTCTACTGTGCCCAGACCCTATCCATCATTTTTGCAACACACTCTCACATACTATGCATCTTTGTGTCCATCTTTGGCATCTTGGTTGAATAAATGTCTTGGATCTCTATACTTTCTTTGTCATTTATTAGAGTTGCAAACTCTAACAAAATAACTATACCTATATTGAGTTAGAAGGGCTTAATAAAGGCTCAATAAATACAATATTCCAAAGACATACAATAATTATAAATTCTCGCCATCTCGTCCACATATTTTCATAGCTACCAATAGGTTGGCCATCACCTATCAAGCTATCTCATAAAAATGGGCAAAAATTACCTTGGTTGCCACCTTTAAACCATCTGACATTATAGATACTTCCAATATCCTCATATTTGTGAGATTTATGAGATCTCCTACAATGGAAGCCCTTGTGGGTTTCAAAATTATGGGAAATATGGATTGTTTCAATGAAGTGATTTGACCACTATCATGTGAATTGAGCACTAGATTATGACACCATCTTAATGCAAGGTGCTTTAACTCTTTAAGCCCTCTTATTGTATTGGGCAAAGCCTTCAACTACACACAAAAGTAAATATTTAAAACTTGAAGCACTAAAAGATTACCAATGCTCTCATGAAATTCTATCAGTTCCCATTAGTCACTCAAATCGAGGAACTCAATTAGTCTAAGCCACTCCATTGACATTGATAGCCTTGTTATACTAGTTCTATACAAATATAGAACCCTTAAAGACATGCCATTATGACATAAAAGTCTTATTCAAAGATAATGATGCAAGCTAATTGAATGGATTTCATTGAGCTTGTGCCACATTCTGTAGAATCTCCATCACTTTTGTAACTTTAACCATCAAGGATTTAGGAGACTCCAACAAATCAAGAACCTCAATTTGGTCCATTTCCAAAAGAATAACAATAATTTTGTCTGCATGACCATGTTCCAACTGATCCACCAAAGAATACAAGCTTTCTCCAGGCATTGCTCATTGTTATTCGAGAGTTTCATTTGGAAGAGCTAAAGCCAAAGATCCAATAGGTATAAGCTGTGAAATGGTTGTCTTAGCTGCACATAAAGGAAGGCCACCCATGTCTAATGGGAAAGGATGTATCCCTCTTGCAACACCACATAAAGGATTTTATTTATCATTCCTTCTGGGTGAATAAAAATATAGGTGATTAACATGAGGTAACATTTGTTATTGTATTAGTGGTATACATTGTTTTTGTTGTTTTAGTATGAGTGCTACACCACCTGCAAATCCAATAGACACCATTGCTTATTAGCTACTTTTAGCTCGTGGAAATTCTCTTGAAAACAATGGACAAACAAACCATCACAAAATTCACTATAGGACATCTACTCTTCCCATTATATAAATATTTTTGATATTAAAATAGACGAGGAATATACACCTAATAACAATACATTAAATATTATATAAATTGTTAAATTTAAATGTGGGATATAATATAAAAAGTAAAGTAAAGTTTGATGTGGATTTTATTTAGTGTGTTTATGTTACCGGCCTCCTCCACTGTGAAGGTATCTTCATGGGGAATTGATATGAACATTGATGGTTACATGAGATTAATTAGGACAAAAAGAGTTGCAGGGAAATGGGGCCAATGTTTGTCATAGCAGTTACCACATGCCTTCCCTTTCCAGAAAAATATATGTAGTGAGATAAGGATATATGCATAGTATTTGCACCGCCACTCCTCAACTAAAATTGATTGTGGCCATAATAAAAACCGAATGGTCGTTGAAGCAACAACATGGTTTGGTGGGTTTGGTGATAGTGGAGGACATCAGGGAGGATGTGGTGGCATTGGTGAGGGTGTAGGACATGTAGGAGGAGGTGGGGGGTTTGGTGACTGTGGAGGAGGATTTGGAGGAGGAGATGACCATGGGGGATTCACTTAGTGAACCTCTGACATATCACGTGTAGTCATGGCATATTAAACAATACCCCTTAATTTGACAACATATTGGACAATCCCTCTAAAAATCACACTATTTAACCCCCTACCAATATGAACCCAATATAGCTTCCCAATTTAAGAAACCCCTATTTCACTAGATATTGTAGGTATCCATTTTTTACATTAGCATTTTTTATATCCCTTTATATTTTTTCATTAACTTTAAGCTCCATTTTTTATATTTTCCAATATAAAAACCCTTTACCCCCTATACATCCGCCAATATATTATGTCATTCTTTCCTCAATATATATCCCCCAATATGAACCCACGTGGTATGATATTGTTCCCCTAGTGAAGCCCCCATGGAGGTGGCAGTGGGGATGGAAGGCATGGCAGAGGCGCGCAGGAAGCTCTTGGATTACACCCAATGGCATGATTATGATATGACGCTATGGATTATGAAGATGGATTACATGATGCTTGCATCAAAGCTCTTAGGTGATTCCGGATATGTTAGAAGGTTAGTGAAGAGAGTTGGATCCACCAAAGTTTTGATACTCAAATTTGGTCCAAATAATCATTCAACTATTTTTTTAGATCCGTTTACTTAAAAAAAGTAATCATAATATTAAATAAAGATGTAAATAGAAAATTTAAATGCTAATTAATAGTCTAATTATTTTTTAGTCATTTTTTTTTCTAAATTTAATAAGAATTCATGTAAACCATAAATTTAAACTATATAATTTACACAATTTAAATTTATAAAAATTTCATAATACTAAATTCATTTTAAATATTTTTCTTTTATCCCATAACCATCTCAAATGTGCATAATCCACCAAAAGAATCATATGCTTGCGAGGTTCAGTCATATTAAATCAAAGGAAAAATCCTTGCGGTCAGTGAGTACTATAACAATATAACCATTATGACTCAGTACTACAAGAACAATGTTGCGATAAGGATTACCATATGACAATAAAAATTAACTTAGTATTATCCAATTATTATTACATTAAGGATTTAGTAATGGTGCAAAATTCAACTCTTCAAAATAAGAGTACATTTATAAAATTAGAGTTTTAATATATAAAAAGTATGATTGACACTTAAATATTAAAAAAATAAAAATTATATATATATATATATATATATATATATATATAATTATGTATTATTTATGGATTATGGAAATAAATATCAATATTTTAAATAATTATGAATTATTTTTATAAATATAAATATTATGTTAATATTTACATTATTAATAAATTTAATAAAAATTATTTAGCAGTTAAAGTGATAATAAAATTTTAAAATAGGGGTTTTTATATTTATATATTGTGAAAGAAAAAAGGAAAAAATTGATACATATTAAAGTTTATTTGGTTAACAATTTAC
Source organism: Pinus tabuliformis (assembly GCA_031772625.1). Lineage (NCBI taxonomy): Eukaryota > Viridiplantae > Streptophyta > Pinopsida > Pinales > Pinaceae > Pinus > Pinus tabuliformis. The sequence goes on from CM062813.1 coordinate 405,302,451, forward strand.
AATAATTCATGAAATTTAGGAGAAAGCAGTATAGAAAATTATATTTCAAATCAATAGTGTTTCTTTTCCATCCTTTAAAGGAAAAAGATTGAAAAAAATAAATATATGACTTACAAAGAATTGAAAGTATTGAAATAAGAATAAAAGAATTAGAATGAAAATAGTAAATTTAAATGTAAGGAAAATAGTAAAAAAGAAAACATTGGTAAAAACCACTCATCATCTCCTCATGGGTACTAATCTCCATTATCAAGGAACAAGGATTGAGCAATCCAAAATATTTTTATTTTTCATGAAACCACCACCTCCTCAGTGCTCCTAATTTCTATTTTTATAATATTATCATGCAATAGAAATCCAAAGTAATTAGAAGAAACCTTGGACAAGCATGAGCAGTGGTTGCTTTCCATATATATATATATTTGATATTTTCATTTACTCGAAAATATTTGATTTTATAGATAGATAGATATAAATATAGATATAGATATTTGATATTTGATAAATAAATGTCACATGAATTACAAGTCTCTTTCATAGTGTATTGTAATCTCAATATTATTTTTAGAAGCTACTTGTTAATTCTATATTAAATAATGAAAGAATTAGACATCTCTCATTTTAAAAAGTAGAAAACATTTTATGTTTTTTTTTTTAACTTTAAACTACTTTGTTTAAATGTAAAAAAGAAATTGAATTATTTTATTGTGATCAACATTGAAATTTTTTTTTTTTTATTATTTAAATTTGTTAATATAAATATTATTTTACTATGTTTAAATGTAATATATATATATATATATATATATATTGAATGAAATAGAAAAAAGTAAGAAAAAATATATATTAAATTTTCTATAAAATAATATATATATATATAAACTTATTTTTGATATAAAAATATTTTAAATTAAATATTAAAATGCAGCTAATTCAATTTGAACATAAAATCAAAATAAAATTATTAAATATTTTTGTTTTCTATTTTTCCTCTTTTCTTTTTCATAAATGAAACTTTTTACAAATCACACATTTGTCTTTTGTTTTCGAGATATTTTAGACCTAGAGAGATGGTAAAGTGTGTGGGTATCCCGGGTTCAATTTGAACATAGAATATGTGGGAGGTTTGAACATAGAATATGTGGGAGGTGGCGATGGAGGAGGAGGACCTGGGGTGATGGTGAACACCCTGGTGGTGGAGGAGGGGGCAGAGGAGCTCCTGGAGGTGGCGATGGTAGAGGCCAGCAGGGAAGGTGAGGGGTGGCGAGGGTGGCGCTGAGGAGGCGAGGGTGGCGGTGGAGGACGTTAGTGGCATGAAATATATCTTTCCATATTTGTATTTCCATGGCAATTTGTTTAAATTTGTATGAATGTGATAGGCCTTCTTATCTCCTCAAGAGTGAAAGTATGTGTGTAAGTGGATCTTAAAAGATCTACATATTAATGTTTATAAATAAATGACGTTTAGGCGGTTCCGAATTATGATTCTAATTAGTTGCCATGGAGTTATCCATCCTTCTGTGTGTTGAAAATTATCAAATCTATGATTCTAATCGCCGTGTTGCTGTTCTTTCAGTTATTTGTTTACATATAAGACAATGATTGGAGTTGGATTTTAGAACTGTAAACTTCATTCATATTTTACATTTTGAGAAAAATTATCAAAATTTTAAGAATATTGTCAAATTCAATAGACAATAATACCACTTTTTCAAAATATTTCATAGGAATAAAAATGCTCCCAATAAAGCTATGAGAGGAAAATTATGATTAGTTTAAGTTTGTGAAATTTATAAAAATATTATTATCTAATTTTAAGGTCAAGGTTAAGTTAGACACTAAATTGATTTATGAGACTTTTTTGTTTGTAAGGTAAGGGATCCACTTAGGGGCAGCGATTCCACTGCTATGTCCAGCAAAGCATATATACTCTACTCCTCTAAAAAAACATACATATTCTACCCCTCTCCTTTTGAGGGTATGACCTCCTACAAGGAAACACATGCCCTTAATCATAAGCTCACTCACACATGCTCTTATACAGGCCTACTCACACATGCTCTTAACCATAGGCTCACTCCCAGTGTATAATAATATTAATTTAATTTTAAGATTATTGTAAAGTTAGTGTATTTGTATAAATTAAGTGTCCAATAAAAATCTATAGACATTTATTTATAAATAGATTAATTTTTATTTTTTTTAAATCATAAAATTAACTAAACAATAATTTTATTATTAATTAAATAATAATTTTATTATTAACTAAATAATAAATTTATTATTATTAAATAATAGAAACAATTAATATATGTTAAACATATATACATTTTAAAAACATGGAACTATATTCTTAACTATGTAGATTTACTCTTATTTTACCATGGATATTTAATTTGTAAATAGATTTTATTACAATACCATGGATTGTCATTACTACATACCAAAAAACTAATAACTCGTTTTATATGGCACTTGTTCATATGCCATTTTTTTAATTAATCAATTTAATTAAAACCACACAATTACTTTGGAAAAAACTTTCAACTTTTGATTTATGTACTACCGTGAATATTCTAGAATATTTTGTGGAGGTTAAATCTTTACCATCAATTTAATAATTAATGATAATTAAATTACTTAATAATTATTGATAATTAAACTAAAATTTTGAAAAGTTTTATTTCAAAATAAACACCCTATAGCTAGATATTAAATTGGTGTATATTAAATAATACCAATCTCATGACTTTGCAGGCCACCACCGCTGGATGCTCCAACGCCCAATAGTCTATCCAACCATCAGTGGACGAAACCTGCCACTCCCAAATCTAAATGATGCCACTACACCCCTATCACAGCAAGCCATTACTTGCCTCATCGAAGGCCCCAACCTTCAAGCTCTCCTATGGACCACGTTTCACAATGGTTCATACTGGATCCACTACTCTCTTTAATCAAACACTTGTGAGCCACATTTATTACATTTTCATACTAAACTCACAATAAAACAATCTTGTCATATATCAAACTCTGAATACATACCCTCAAACACAATCTTAGCCACAACCAATACACCACCTCAACACAATCAACAACATATGTAAAAATCTGCAATACCATGGCAAATATGATATAGAGTATACCAAACATCAAACCTCGAACATACACACTCTCAACACAAATACATCAACAACATAAAAAATATGACCACAAAAACTCATTCATGTGTCAACAATAGCATCCATATAAGACATAAACAACAATGCTACGCCCATAACAAATTTCTACAATAATAAAACATGATAAGCTCAACTATGATCCCTTGCATACACAATGTAAGAAATACAAATGTGCCATTGAAAACATGCTAACATCAAATCTTTAAGGTAGTGGCAATCTCCTCAATCAAATGTCTTCATAAACCTACATAAAACAATCATTGAAGCATGCACACAAAATTGCAATAAAATTGATCTCCTTCAACAATTTGCTACAACTATTTCTCTCCTCTCACCTTTGGATCTTAACGTTACCAATGCTTTCCAATACCTTACTCTTAGAAAATAACCAACCTCTCCATCACTGAGGCTACCTCCGATAAATAGATGATCTAAAGTGATTAAACAATAATAGCTCATAGATATGGAGAGACAAACACTCTTGTTCATACTTTGGTACTTTTCTCCATCACTTGATTGTCCATTTTCTTCATTCAATGAGAGACTTATCCTTGAGTTAATAACCTTCTAGAATAACACCAACTCAAATTGACTCTAAACCATAAAAAACCTTAGGCAAATACCTTGGGAAATGTTCATGGTAAATTATATGCACGCACATTTCGAAATTCCTCTCTATAACTATTGTTGTTGGGACATAATTGGATCTTAGAGACAATTGTCGCTTGGATAGTATATGAATCCGAACAAAATTGTTGCTCTCTTTTCTCTGTGCATAATTGTCTCCTAGAGAAGGTGCCTGAGCACATGGAAAATCACCTCCTCTTTGCGTAGAATGTTTCCATTTGTCTTTAATGGTTCTCCACCACCTATAGAGCCTATGAAAACATTAGGAATGCCTCAGTAACATGTCATCAAGCCTCTGATCATCATGAAAAATCCTCCAAGCGCCTTGACATCAATGCCTACATAATTGACTCCACGATTGACTCCTTAGGTAGACATCCTAGGTTAACATCAATTCCAACACCACAAGGTGAAAAATTTCATATTAATATGGTGGTAGTGCATAAGTTGAACAAGGTAACTCACTTTATAGTTGTTAAGTCTACGCATAAAGTAATTTATGTAACTCAAATATTCATGAAGGAGATATTTAGGTTACACAGATCACCTAAAAATATAATATCACACAGAGATGCCAAGTTCACTTCAAACTTTTGGAAACCATTGTTTTCTAGTTTTGTAACATTGCTAGCCTTTAACATCTCTTACCATCCTCAGACCAATGGTTAAATAGATAGACTGAATATAATATTGAAAGACGTGCTAAGGACGTATGTGATGCATCAACCAAGAAAGTGGGAAGACTATCTTCCATGGGTAGAATTTGCATACAACAATGGCTATCAAGAGTGATTAGGAATTATTCCCTTTGAGGAACTTTATGGCAAGAAATTCAACACCCCTATCAATGAGGACAATCCAATAAATAGAGTAATCATTGGACCAAATTTGTAACGCACCCCCTTACCACCCTAACCTTTAAGAGGTGGTTATCATGTTGATCTGACTCCCAATGTTCTATTATGGAAATGGGGTCTAAATTTTTTGACTTTTTTCAAACTCCTCAAAATCTAGAATAGATGACACCATCACGTTCATCTCGCCCAGATGATTCCAGTGATATACAATTTTGTCTCAAATGGACTTGAAGATCATAAGTTATGGTTTCCCAAAGTTTCATTAACAAACCCTACATACTACTCTTATCCTACCACATGGAACCCATGTGGTCTAAATGTGAAATATTACCTCGCCTCCATGTCATAGTTGTGGAATTCCATGGCCTTATGGCATGCCACCTCTGCCTCACCTAATCCAATATATATATATATATATATATATATATAGATATATATATATATATATATATATATATATATATATATATCTAGATAGATAGATATAGATATAGATATAGATATATATCTAGATATATATATATATATATATATATATATATATATATATATATACATATATATACATATATATACATATATATACATATATACATATATATATATACATACATACATACATATATATATATATATATATATATATATATATATATATATATATATATATATATATATATATATATATATATATATATATATATATATATATATATATATATATATATATATATATATATATATATATATATATATATCTATATATATATATAGATATATATATATATATATATATATATATATATATATACTTCTATGACCCCACCTAATACAACACATATATATGTGTGTGTGTCCACCACACTTTCGTTATACACACACATGCACACACAAGCAAACACACGTTACATGTATAAGAATTAACCCCTTTGTGGGCCCGTCTCTCTTATCCAATGCTAGTGGCGACATCGTAATTCAATTACTGTGATGCAAATGTGGACCCCCCCACCTTCGATAGAGAAAAGAGGAGGGGAGTGGGGGGTTCCACTATCGCGTTTCCAAAGCATGGTTCCTCTATCCCCAATCGATGGTCATGTTGTTTCTTAATCTTTGATGGCTAATATTTAAATGCGACCCCACCTCCCATTCCTAACCTGGTAGGGTGTGGGGTTTCCTATTGGATCCTTGTCATTCATTTCCTAGAAATTATCCATCACCAATTGTCTTGGTCCCATATGTCCCATTTGCCTCCACTGTCGACCCTAGTCACAACACTAGAACATATTACTTAACTGGATCGTTCATGTGCCTAACCACAAATACATAATAAATTTCCACATTGGGTTTTTCTAGCCCTTACCTAATGGGCCTTTCCACCTAGTCCCATGCCTAGTCATCTGAATGTGGGCTAATCTTGAGCGTTGGCCACCAAAACACAATGCGATAACATGTTTACATTATGCATGGTTTATAGTGACCTTGCCAAGTCCTGACATGTGACACAGATATAAATTATGCATCTTCTTCCTAACCATACCAATAAGAAGCTACCACATGGTGTCCACACGGCGATCCAATCCACTAGGATCCTCTTGGATCCATGCCACCTTAGCTTATGCCATGTCACTAGGCCAAGGGCCTCACATAGAAAGAGAGAGTTAGGATCGACCATCTCGATGAGGAAACACCTTGCACACACTGTCACGAATGTAACCTCCTGACCTCTGACCATACTCAGGCCTCGACTACTCAACCTTTCCTGGGCATCAGAGAGCTCGAGCACAATGCTAGGATGAAAGATATACATATATATTTAACTTCATATAGATGCCTATGTAGGTACATGAACATGGTGCTATATCCTTTGATCTTTGAGAATGCTTCAACCAACTCCAACTATATTTTTATATATATATTACTCTCATGTAACACTATCTATATGTGCTTTTAGTTAAGTGAAAGTGGGTTATCAATTTCGAGCTTTGATGCTTCCCACTGCGACTTACATATGCATACACATTTATAAACACATAAACTGCAACTTAAAGTAGATATAGCTATCCTTCCTAAGCTTTTTCAATCATAAAAAGGCCAATCATGAAAATCATTAAAACACAGAGATCATTCCAACACGAAGATTCTACCCATCTTTCATGATCGAGTAACTAGATTAATTTTCAAACTCATAAATAAACACAAGGATTAAATCATCCGTCAACATTTTACACATCTCGTTAACAATCCATTCATGTAGGAAACAACATTTCTCAACAATTTCCTTAACATTGTAGCAACATATTAAACAAAGACATGATGTCCACATGTAATATAATAAATATTTCAAGCATTTAGCTTACAACACCATGACAAAATTTTATGAATTTCATAGAACATTCAAGGAATTTTAACCAATAATTTCGAGCACCAACATCCTACAACCATGCAACCTTTCTCAAAGCTATACATATGTTTGATATGGAAGATATTTAATTTCAAAGCCCTCAGCTGAATGCATTCATTTACTGAAGACAAATGGCCAAACTGAAGGTAGGAATTTGATTTTCCACCCAACCTTAAACTCCCTCCAGTCAGAATCACTTGTTGTAGTCACTATTGAGATGCATCCACGATCTAAGGGAAATTTTATTTAGTAGTTTTAGAAGGAGGTCACACTGAGATCAAGAGGGAAAGGACTACTTATGTAATTAGGTGGTTTGTTGGCTAGTTAAGTACAACAAAATTTACAATATTGGGTGGTTTATCAACTATGGAAAACACTCTAAGAGTGGTTTATTATCCCAAAAGAAAGAACCCTAGGTGGTTTATCAACTCCCTCTTAGAAATCACCATTTTACATCTGGCTTATCACCCGTTTAGCAAGAACTTAGAGTGGTTTCTCATCCAATTTTTGGCAAGCACTCATTTCCATATCCTTAGAATTTTCTTGAACTCTCCTCGTTCAAAATTTCCTTTTACATGGAATTTCATTCCTTCCGCTTGTAGGCCTTTTTAGAGCTCGCCTTGCATTGATGTGCAATTATTTTTTTATTTTTTTCCTCGGTGTATCTTCATGCTCCTCTTGGAACCTTCCTCTAATTTTTCCTGATAACTTCCCGTAAATTAAACAGTGGTGTCACATGGCTCCACACATGCATTTTTTTCCTCTTCCTCCTTATATCATTGATCCATGGTCCCACTCATTAGGCCATTACATAAGAATATATTTATTTATAATTCAGAGTGTCATTACATTACAAAAATTAGGGGGAAGTCCACCACGGGTGTAAAAACCCCACCCATTTAAAGGGAACACCATCCTTCGTGTTCAAATTAGCAAAAGAAAAAATATAAATGAGGTCCAAACATAGATGTTACATCCACTTATTCAACAAACAAAATATGAGTACAATACCTTTATTTTCTCAACCATTTCCTAGGTGACTTCATCAGGTCCAAAGTGCTTCCATTGCACCTTGGCCTATACTATTGCTTGATTGCATAGTTTGATTTGGGTGTAGTCTAGGATGCACAGTTGCTATGGTTGGAACCATCCTTCTGGTTCTACTTATATCACAAACCAATCAACAATTTGATTATTATCATGAACATATTTATTATGTAAGGAAACATGAAAAACATTGTGTGCTTTCACTATGGGTGACAAGGCCAATTCGTAGGCCACTAGCCCCACACTCCCCAAGAACTAAAATGGTCCACAATATTTGGGTTCCAACTTGGTACATGAGCCCAATTTGAATGAGTTCTTCTTTGGCTTAACACAGAGATAAACATGCTCTCCCAGTTGAAATTATTTCTGAATTCTCTACTAGGCTACATAAATTTTCTGCCTAGCATGGGTTTCCTTTAACTTTTGTCTGATATTCATCATTTACACTTCATTTCTTTTAGAAAATTTGGTCCAATTATTACTCTATTTATTGGATCATCCCAACTAATAGGGGTGTTGCATTTCCTTCCATAAAGTGCCTCAAAGAGACACATTCCCAATGACTCTTGATAGCCATTGTTGTATGAAAATTCAACTAGTGGAAGATAGTCTTCCCACTTTCTTGGTTGATCCATCACATACATCCTCAACATGTCTTCTAATATTGAGAAGATTTTTTGGTGAAAATCACATCATAATACATTTGTCGACACATTTCGAACCAACAAGTGTGGTTCATCGTCAGGACAAGTTGAAGAACCAGATCATGGCAGTAGTTTAAATAGAGAGAGAAGAATATCCAACAGCTATATTTGACCAGGAAATGACTATATTTGACCGAGAAACTGTATTGGACCAAGGGATAGGGATAGGGACATTCAATTAATTCAAAAGTTAGTTTTTTTAAATTTATTACTATATTTTATTAAATTTAACTGTTTGTATTTAATGAAAATAAACTAATAATAGATTTATTATTAATATTAAAGCTATATAGATTAAATACAAGCTAATATTATTAAATAAATTAAAACTGTTTATTAAAGGCTAACCTACTTAGCTAGTTAGATTAAAATTATTTTAAAGCTATTAGTTAAATTCATTCATGAATTCTTATTCGTTTATATTAAAGTTTATTATGGGATAATTAGCATCATTCTTTAAATTCCTTCATTAAGGTGAAACTTATTATATTAATTATTACACTATGCTAATAATTAACTAAGGCTTAATTTAACTTTATATAATTAATGAGTATAAAATAATAGATTTACTGTTACTGTTAAAGCTATATAGATTAAATAAAAATTAATATTAAATGAAATAATAAGAAAAATTAAAATTGTTTATTAAAGGCTAACCTACTTAGTTAGAAAATTGACTTAATACTAAAATAAAGGACCTAAAGAATTGAAAAGGTGGTAATTTCATATTAATTTTTTTTTTAAGTTATTAAGGAACTACTCCAAAATTAGTTAAATTTATTAATGAATTTTTATTTATCTATATTAAAGTTAAAATGAGATAATTGGCATCATTCTTTAAAATTACTTTATTAAGTTAAAAAATATTATATTAATTATTACACTATGTTATTTAACTAAGACTTGGAAAGATTTTTACTACCTATATGAACAAATATCTTATTCTAATAAGAGAGGAAGTAATGTTAAAACAAATTGTTAAATCTTTATTAAAATCAAAGAGAAGAGAAGGGATAAATGACAACACATGGTCTAGAAGACGAGAGAAGATCTCAATAAAGGAACAACACAAGGGGTGAGGGCAGAGCGTGGACGGGGGCAGAGAATGGGAAGGGGCGGGGATGGCTAGGAAGAAAGGGCAGGGATGCAACATCTGCAAATATTCCATGCATCATCCCTATTGGGATTGCTTGGCCTTTTTTCAATTTCTATGGCCTCCCTAAACTTTCGGTGATGAAAAGGGGCAATCTCGACAATAACATGGGCCTCCTCAATGGATACATGATGCTTAGTTTTTCCCGCGTGTTCTGCCAGGGCAGAAGACCGGGTCCTCCCATGTTTTATGTTGGCTAAGTGTTCATGAATCCTTTGATTAACAGAGCGCCCAGTATCACCAACATAGGGGATCCCATAGGAACAAGGAATAACGTAGACACTTCTCATGTCCTTGGGGTCGATGGGGTCTTTAAAAGATCTAAGAGAGCTACAGATGGTGTTAAGGGGTTTAAATGAAGAGGGTACATTATGCCTCCCCAGGATTATCGCAATCTTATCAGTGGTCCCTTGGATGAATGAGAGATGAACGCCTGAGACCTGATCCTTAGGGTCTTTCTTAACCCTGGGACCTTGGTTGGCTTTAAGGAAAGCTTCCAGACCTTGGTGCCTACTATTACCATTATTAACAAAAACATTAAGGAGAGTGATTTCCTCTTCTCATGGTTCTTATCATCAGAGATTCTCAACACACAAGTTGCTAGCGTGTTGAGAACACCCAACTTTTGAGTAGGGAAATGATGGCAACTGGCATGAAGATACTAATCAGTATGAGTTTTCTTCCTAAACACTTTGTGGGAGAAGGAATCATCATCATTTTTTGAAATGAGAACATCCAGGAAAGGCGAACATCCATCATTTCTATTCACTCTCTTTGTTTGACCATTTGTCTAAGAATGGTAAGTAGTGTTAAAAGCTAGCTGGGTTCCAAAACCAACAAACAATAATTTCCAGAACTTTGAAGTGAACTTAGAATCTTTGTCTGATATTATCTTTTTAGGTACTCCATGCAACCTAAATATCTCTTTCATGAATATTTGAGTTATATCAATTTCTTTATGAGTAGAATTAACAACTATAAAATGTCCTACCTTTCCCAACTTATCCACTACCTTGATATGAATATTTGCATCTTCAATATTGAAGTTTGGATTTTAAAATTTATAAAATTATTTTAAATTAAAATGTTTTGCTTCATGGAAGTTTGAAGGAAAAATAAATTTTTATAACATTTATTAAAAAAGAAAAGGAAAACGAGTTAATTAATATGTTGAATCCTTAAATGAAATAAATCCTATATGACTTTTTATTATAATAATGAATTTACAAATCATGATATGGTTATAATTATTTTTGTTTTATATAATAGTTTTTACTACATTCTCCTAAACTATTTTTATATACGTATAGAGTATTTTTCATAAAATTGATAGTTTTTTTTTAAGTGGTTATACATTTTATGAATTTAGATTTTTTAGTTTGTTATTACTGGAATTTAGCGAAACAATTTTTATAAAAAATATAATTTTGAATCAACAATATTTGGTTTTAACTATAAAAATAGATTTGGAAAACCTTGATTTATAATTGTGGAATGTTAATATCTATATACACAATTCCATTACTCTATTTTTTTTAAATAACTAGTTTCCCTTATATCATTTTAAGTAACAAAAAAAAGACAATTTTCTAAAACATTTAAACAATCATATTCCTTAAAACTTGTCATTAAATCTATAATTTGAGATGTAATGTGCAAAAATGTTGTTTATAGGGAGTCATTCAAGTTGGAAAATCTATTGTCATAATAACAACTATTAAAAAATGTCATCGTGATGCATTTTGTATGCTTAAATTATGTATGGAGTATAATTGTGGAGTTAGATCTCACATCGACAAAAAATGACTAAATTGTTATGAATTTTCTACAATCACACTTAGGGTTATGTAATAACTCTATCAACATGAGTAATAAATCATACACATATTTATAAATAAAAAAGGATGACCAAATCTTATAATCTTAGGTATACTGAATGAGAATAATCATTTCCTCATTTCCTAAAATCAAGTTGAATTAGGCATGTTTTGACTTGGTAAACATGATCACTAGTGTTATTCATGTATTAAACTAGTTAAATTGGGTCAGCTAAATTGTTTCTCAGAGAAATGGCTTGTTGGTTCAGGTCATCATTGCATTCTTCATTATCATTTTCATTCCCTTATGACAGGTAACATTTTACCCAAAGTGCTTGCCAAGATATATGGGTCATTAGGGCTTAACAAATAAAAAAAATTTAATAAAAAAATGCTCAATGTACTTATTAACTATCAAATTAACAAAATAGTTCTTTCAAGTTCATTCTATTACTACAAAACACTTTGTACATTCTTATAAAAGTGACAATACTTGAGTTATTAACAACAGCCAATGTGGAACACACAAAAAATAACCTAAATAAGTAAAATCACCTAGATAAATATAGTACACTAGAAAATAATGAAAGAGGGAAATGATTATATTAAGTAATATCACTAAAAGCACCATGATTACAACATAAAAATTTCCTGGACTCTAATTTCCAATATGCAAGAGTAGGGAGGGTGTGATTATATTAAGTTATAGGGGAAAAAAGGAAGGATGGATAGGAAGGGAATGCTTATGTTAATTTATATCACTAGAAATATCGTGATCACAACATAACAATCTCTAAGTCTCTAGATGCAGCCCTAGACAATAATAATACTTGTACCCAAAACTTCAATAATAATCAATATTTATATAGTATGTTTATCTTTCTTTCTCCAACTAACTAACTCCAAAGCAAGGTGAGACAATTTCATTTATATCATTTGCTCATAGGTGAGGATATTTATTCAATCACTTAGCTAGATAGGCCACTACTTGTGCCATGATGAAAACTTTCTGACCACTTCCTCAAAACTAAAATCACAACTACCATCGTATTTGGATATCTCCAACAATCCTCCAAAATGGTTAGCATAATCTCCGCTTCTCATTATGATTAGTGTGTTCGTGCCACCTTGCCCTCATTTTAACCAATACCTAGTCATATCCAAATAGGCCCCAACCATACATGTTGAATCACACCTAATCAACTCCACTTCACATTAAATTTAGTCATGACCTCAAATAAGGGGTAAGTTCCAAAACATCAGTAATAATCTAAATTCAAACAAAGTATATCTATTGTAGTTGGGTTTTCCATGTTGAAGAAGAAGCATTGATCACTAAACTATAGTTAAAGACATGTTATGGATTCATATGTGTAGATTTCTTCTATTTCAATCATCCCCATTATTTATCTAGATACTAATCTAGTTGCCATAATTCTTTAAACCATGCCTATGCAATGGGCCTCAACTAGTTCAATTGTGCCTTGATAACATTGGTATAAGTATATATCAATTTATAAATATTCCAATCTAATGGATTATGCTAACTTAAGATCCACTTGATCATCAACCTCTTATGGAAATTGACATTTTCTATCTAGCAAAAGTTTTAGATTTTTTTTTTGCTTAACTTCCTTAACAACTAACCATTTTCTTGTAGCCTGATACAGTTCCTCCAAATAAATGGTGACTTGGGAATTCCTTCTACATCATTCCACTCTAATAGTAAGTGGAAAATTCAAGCCAATAAACTATGTTTTCGTGTATTTCTTTAAACCTTGTTTATTATCAATTTATCCTAAAACCTAGAAACTTAAGTAGTCACTTGTGAGTAAGAGGCATGCAAGTGATCAAGAGAAGTGGTGAATGTTAGACCCTAGATTTGTCTCAGGCTGAAAAAACAAGGTTCTAGGTCCACATCAAACCACCCTCAGCCTCGTACCTCGCCCTACGAGGATGGGAGAGGACTCTCTCTGGGTCAATCTCGGCAAAAGGTAATTGACGAGGCTTGAGGTGACTATATTTGCTATTAATCTTAGGCTAGGTATGAATTACAAGGAGTTTGAGGTTGATTTTTGAGGTTTTTGTTGAATCAAAGGAAAAGGCAATTTTGGGTGCGGGGATGAGACACAATTTTTGCAGAGGTCTACTTGGGGCAAGGTAGGCGATTGTCTTGATGCTTTTAAAGAAAATGAATGACTAGATCTGACTGGTGAGAAGCTAAGGAGAGCAAGAAACTTTCAAGGATTCTCCTTAAATAGACGAAAACATGGAAAATCAAACAAACTTAAAGGCAGAGCATAACAATCTATGGATTCTACCTTAACACTTCATTTGTTCAATTGCAGAAGATGAGAGAAGGAAAATGATACACATAACAACTTACAATTACTGAAAGAAGCACACCATCAACACATAAAGCCACAAGGATCCCAAACAGTGTTGCAAAATCTCGATCTTTCCTTTGCCAAAAATGCAGAAGTGAATGTACAATAGGGTGTCAAGCTTTTCCCAAGAGTCCAACCCTGAAAATGACTTAGAAATTACATAATATAGGAAAGCCAAAAACACGGCTAGTTTGACCAGTTTTGATTTGTGATGTAATTATTCACTTTTCTTGATGTAATTAATTGAATATGATGTTGGCTTTCTCCAATTGGATTTCCAAGGCTTGAATGTATGCTTCTTGCTCCTTAATCATCATTCTATATCTAGACTTCTCTAAATCCATAGCTGTCTCAACATCAGGAATGATAACGAAACCTGATGGATCACCTGAAGGCCCTTTCACATGCATGGGCTTCTTGCCCTTGTCCTGTACCTGTGCCTGTGGTGCTGATGTCGGAAGCGAGGCCCCTTCCATGCCAGGTGGAGATAACACTCGCTTTGCTGCTGCAAACAAAGGTCTGGTGCCTTTCGGATAGCCTCTCTGATATGTAATGAAAATAGGCCTGGTCTCATGACGCTCATACTGCTGATAAGGTTCACCCTCGTATTTCACCTCGGATACTTCTCATGAAGCTCTGAAGAAATCACGTGAGATAAAGTCATCCCAAGTGATGCCCTGCAAATCAAGCTGATGAACCACCAAAATCTTTATAAGTGCAAAATGATATACACTGTTGAGTTGCTGCTAAGGGGTTCTATGATGTATAAAGGTAGTCATACTCTCTACATTTCGACAGATGAAATACGGAATGTTCATCATCCACACCTTGATGAAATGCATAAGTAACCTGATGTGATAAGCATAAAGACGAGAGAATCGTCCCTCACAGCTGAAATATTTCATTATCAATCTCATGAGTGGAGCATATTCATCTTTCAGGTACCTGAACGGGAACACTCTTTTGAGCTGCCTCAAGCAATTGGGTTTGATGTATGGCTCATAATGCTGCTTATCAATCTGTTGTCTTTTATGCCATAGTTCACCAATATTTGGTATACCTGTTGCTAGCGAAACAGTTTCTGGTGTAAGTGTAAACGTGACCCCAGCCAAGGTAGCTTGATCTCCGTGCAAATGCAAGACAAAAAGACAAGCCAACTCATAATGAAACTGGACCTCAGCCACCTTTTGACAAAACTCATAGCATGACTGATGCTCAAAGCACTGCATAGCAAGAGGACAAGCATGCAATTCTCTAAGGTTGATTGGTTCTTCCTTGACATGTTTGCCACTTTTACGAGGCCTCTAGGGTTCCTGTTCACCCAAGGGAGAATCACTTTTGGTTTCTGCCTCATATTCAAATGAGTGACTAGATGACATCACTGCTGATATACAAACTGCCTCAAATGAATGCTGATAAGTGAAATTGCTGTGTGCAACTTGAATATGGACTATTCTTTTGATCTAAACAATGTTGTGACCAAGGGGAAACAATGTACAAGGGAATATTAGGAAGGGAAAAATATCAGGGAATTAGGGAATTTTGAAATAAAATGTAATTAGGGAAAGAAGGGGAAATGTAGATATGGGATTAGGGTTTTAGAGTTTGGGATATTAAATAGGATTAAGGGGTTTTTATAGGGGTGAGGGATTAGGATTTTAGGGATTGTAGTGTAGGATTAATGAGGGGATTAATGAGGAAGTTTGATGAGTGAATTTGGGAATGAGGAACAAAGGGAAATGGGGAAAAGAAACAACCTTGGTAACAAAACTGTTTTCAAACCCTACAACACTTTTTTTATATTGGAAAAGGGAGGCTTTCAAAATCTTGTCTCAATGGCAATCATCCATGAACCCATCACATTCACCATTAAAAACAATGTAAAAGCAATGGAGGTGAGCCTACCTGACAAATGGATGTGAAGAGGAGGCGATTTCATGAGTTTTCAAACCAGTTACGGGCTCCAAACTGTAAGCGTCGTGCTCCTTACCCACTGCATTGTGCAAGTTATATGTGCCGCGCTGGTTATATTTTTCACTAGCCTGAAGTCCTGTGTGCGCCGTGCAATTTATATGCACCGCGCAGACTGTTATATGCACCGCGCAGACTGTTATATGCACCGCGCAGACTGTTATATGCACCGCGCAGGTGAAATGGGGACCAATCCTCTCCAAAATGCACAAACTCGACTTGCAATGACTTTCTCCACCTTTGGCATGCACAATGACTTGAAACTTCATTGAAAAACCTTTATATAGACACCAATTTGATTTTTGCCTCTTCCATAACCCACTTTGTTATGTTTTGCAATTGACACTTTTTCAGGATTAATAGAATTTTGACCTTTTTGTTTCCTCCTTAAATTTGGTTGAAATAATGATTTTCTTTGACAATTTTTTGTAGGGATAGCTATGATATGATCTGGAAAAGGAGACCAGAGCTACGCCTAGACAATTCAAGAACTAAAATTTTTGAAAATTTATTACAAAAATGAAATGTCGACTTATCTTCAAAACAAAGTTTTGAAGAGAAGTCATAATCTATCCGTATAATGATAAAAATCTATGAGATAACAATCTAACAAGGACCTCCCTCTGGCCTGCTGGCTTTATTAAACTTTGTCAAAGATGCAATCGACTTAAGCCTAGACCTAATGACTGAAAAAACTATTATGACCTAGAGACTGAAACAGGACTGCAAATGAATTTTCAAGACTTGATTTTTATGAATAGACCTGAGCCAGCAGGGCCAAGCATGAGGGGAATGAGTGACACAAACCTCTTCATCAGATTTATGGCATGCTTCTAACGAAATGCAACTGATCGAAACTGATGAGACACCTAAACATGAAATGCAAAAAAGGGTTTTGATCTCTAACGGAGGGATAACCAGACTGACTCTAACATTGGATCCAATGGGGATGGTAGCTCCTTGGAGGTTCCAAGAATAGCAGATCTCTGTAGGAGCTAAACAATTCCTTCATCCATTGGGCTATGGAGTCATTATTTGGACAAACAATTCAAGATGTTGACTCAATTTATTTGACTGAAAATTAACTTGAAAATGACTCAAGAATATGACTAACAAACTGACTCGACAAACTGAACTCAAACTGAAATCTTTCCTCAGAATTATAGCCTTCACTTCAGGCCCCAGACTGAAGAAATGATCACAGCACACACTTGCATCAAAACTGAAATGAAATGGTATTTACAATGCTAATAGGACAACAGAAAAACTCAGAAAATGTACCGCTTGAGCAGCCGACCATTGACCGGCCCTCCTGGACAATCTTCCCCGTTCATCTCCTTAAGAAGAAAAGCGTTCTGACCTCGAAATGCTGCAATCTTAAAAGGACCTTTCCATAGATTTTCAAACTTGCCGTGCTTGCCCTTTTCTTCATTTCTTGCATCCCACTTTAACACCACATCATCCAACTGAAATGTATCCGCCTTTGCTTTTCTATCAAAAATCCTTTTAATTCGCTCCTGCAACTTACAGGTGTTCTGAAAAACATCTTCCCGTGTCTGCTGCAAGTGGATCATTTGATTTAGCCTTCGCTGCATTGGATCCTATTCACTACTAGCCTCTTGAAGAAGTTTGACTACCGGAGCTACAAGAGAGATAGGGAACATTGTATCGACTCCATAAACTAAATCGAAGGGGGACATGCCAATGGATTTCTTTTGACTCACTCGATTTGCCCAAAGTGCATGGACCAGCTTCTTATGCCAACTTTTCTTGTTCATTTCCAGCATTTTCTTAATGATATTTACCAGAGATTTATTTGAAGACTCCGCCAATCCATTTCCTTGCGGATGATAGGCGGTTGAGTGTCCCAAAGTAATATGATATTTATTACAAAACTCAACCATCCTTTTTGACTTGAAAGTTGCTGCATTATCAACGATTAACTTACTCGGGCAACCAAAACGAGACAAAATATTATTCTCAAGAAATGAAACTATTACCGCATCCGTAGCTTGCCTGGTCGGAATTGCTTCGATCCATTTTGTGAAGTAATCCGTACCCGTGAGTATCCATCTATGTTTACTTGAAGAAGGATGAATTTCACCAATAAAATCCAGCCCCCACTGCTAAAAAGTGGCACTCACCTCAATGGGCCTAAGTGGCAACGGCTGTAATCTTTGTTTCCCTTCAAAAATCTGGCAATTATGACAGCTCTTGACAGCCTTAAACACATCAACAAATAATGTCGGCCAATAGTATCCAGCCCTCAAAATTTTATTTACTATTGTTTTCCAAAAAAGGTGACTGCCACAATCGCCTTTATGGAAATCTTCTATGACCTGTTTCGCTTCTTCTTCCACCAAACAATTTTACAAAATGCCACCGGGATCTTTCCAATAAAGTGCAGAATTTAAAACACAAAACTTAGCAGCCTTCAACTTAAGAGTTCTTGCTTTGTTTCTAGCCATCCCAGGCAGTGCAGACAAATTTTGAAGAACATATATGATATCCGAATACCATGGAGAAAGAGCAAACATTTCTGGTACCTGAATTGTTCATCATTTTCATCGGACAAGGCAACGATCAAATTGATGTCTAAGAGGCACAGATTTGATTCAGCCATCAATTTTTCCAATCCCTGACCTTTAACAAGCTTTGTAGGCCTTATCTCCACATCATACTCCAGCAAGGCCACAATCCATTTGCCACGTCTTCCTTGCGGGTCGGTCTGAACCAAGACATCTTTGACAGCAACATTAGGAAAATAAGCTAAAATATGAGAATGCAGAATGTACACATGGAAATCTTTCAGTGCTTTTAAAAGTGCAAGGGCTTTTTTCTCGATAATGTTGTATTTCAAAGCAGCATCTCTTATGGTTTGGCTGAAGAAAGCAATGGGTCTTTCATGCTCTTCTTTTTTCTGCATTAACATAGCTGCCATAGTATGCTCCGAAGCAAAAGAAAACAATATAAAATCTTGAGTATAATCTGGGCTGATTAGAACCGGAGCTGAAGAAAGAATCAATTTAACCAAATTGAAAGATTTCACCGCCTCTTCCGTCCATGACACTTGGCTGTCCTTATTAAGCATGTTTGTAATTTCTCTAAGGTGCTCTGCAAGATTAGGAACAAAACGACGCAAAAAATTCATCTTACCATTGAACGGTTGGATCTCCTTTTTATTCCTGGGCAAGTCAGTTTGCTGAATTGCTTCCACATGTTCTGGATCAATATGAATGCCATCCTTTGAGATAATGTGCCCAAGGAGTTTACCTTCATCCATGGCAAATAAACTCTTCTTGGGATTCAGTGACACACCATATTTTCTTCACTTTTCAAAGACAATTTTCAAATGATGCAAGTGTTTATCATCTGATTTGGAAAACACGGTCATATCATCAAGGTACACCACTAAGAATACATCTTTCTCATTAGCGAAATCCAAGTCCATTTCCCGCTAAAAAGTAGCACCTGCATTCTTCAAACCGAAAGGCATTTTCGCATAATGAAAGGTTCCCCATGGAGTGGTGAAGCCTGTTTTGTCTCTGTCATCTTCATGGAATAAAATTTCGTTATATCCGGAATAACCATCGAGTAGGGACATGTGGGATGCTCCAACTACTCGCTGTAGTATGTGATCCATTTTGGGCAGCGGATAATTATCCTTCAATGAAACTTTGTTGAGATTTCGGAAATCAATGCACAAACGAATCTCACCGGTTTTCTTGCGCACAGGCACCAAATTTGATATCCAATCAGAAAAGCGGATGGGAACAATGATTCCTGATTTGTACAACCTATTTATCTCTTTCTCAATTGATGGCAGCAATTTTGGATTAAGCCTTCTTAACTTCTTTGTGAAAGGTTTTTGATTAGGCTTAATAGGAATGGTATGCTGAATTATATTTATATCATATGTCTTCAAATCAGAATAGTCCCAAGCAAACACATTGACAAAAGATGACAACATGTTGATATATTTGGCTTTTACCTCCGGTGGCAATGTTTTGGAGATCTTTACCATCTTTGGATGCTCAGTTGTTCCAAGATTCACGTCTTCAACTCCCTTTTCTGTTGGCTGCAATGTTGGTTTGCGAGCTACGTCATCATGATCAAAGAGCTCGTCTAAAGGTATCATGCCTTTAGGAATCACCTCATCCTTGAGCTACAACACTTCCATTGATTTATTTGTACATCATCGCTACCATCATCATGTTCTACATCCATTGAAGTATCCTTGAACTTACCTTTGCTTTGTAGAAAATCATTGATCTCCTCATCATCTTGGAAAACTTGCCAATGTCTTTGATTGTCCGGAACAGTTGGACGATGCTTCACATGGATTTCAAATTTATTGCTGAAGTTCATAGGAATCTTCAAATTGTTGGCTGCCTTAGCAAGTGCATCTGCAATGCTATTTGAATACGAGGCACACATGTCAATGTATAATGTGAAAACACTTTCAAGATACCTAAAACAGCATTCCGGTATGCCCGCATCCGTGGGTGTTTTGTTTGATATTCACCCTTAACTTGCTTGATCACTAATTCAGAATCACCATATATTGCAATCCTCTTAGCATTTAGATTTCTTAGAATTTGCATACCAGCGATCAAAGCTTCATATTCAGCTTCATTGTTCGAACAATCAAAAGAAAGCTTGTAAGAACATACCCGCACATTACTAGGCACTTTGTCTGAAGCAGAAAAAGGACTACGTACCCAAATACCAATCCCGTCATTATCATTGCCCACTGCTCCATCAAAATCCATGGTCCACAAACCATCTTCCTCTTCTACCAAGTGTTGAAAAGTTGTTTGCTGTGATTTTTCTGCTTGCTATCCATTACCTCCAGCTGATTGCTCAATGATGTTTTGTTGTTCTTGTCGTTCTTTCTTCAAAACTTCCCTGAAATTCTTTGCTATTTCTGGAATATCATCTACTACAACTAACTGACTATCAATATCATTGAGACTATCTGAATACAAAACAAAAGACTCTAGATCTGTATGTACATAACTGATGGGATGATTAATTGGTTTATCCTTGCTGGTGATCATGTATTTCATTTTCTGTTCCCGGTACAACTTTCTCATTTGGCCAAACACGAGAATCATTGCATAGGAGAAATCAAGATGTATTGTTCCTTGTAATTTTTCGCCCCAAGATCTGGAAAGGAGCATACCAAAGCGGGGAGGAATGTTAGCCATGACAACATCCATCAAGACATTCTTTGCAGGGATCTAATCCAAACTTACAACCAAGTCTTTAATTAGCCCAATACATCTCACCCTGCTGGAATCAAATGAATAAAGATCATGATATTTCCTGGTGATGTCCAAACCAAACTTCTCCATGATAGCTTTCGGCATAAGATTGTGGGAAGCGTCGGTATCAAACATAGCATTATGCAACACAAACTCATGCACTCTCAAACTGATATAAAAAGGAGGTACTTCAGACTCACCACTCAATGCTGGCCCAAATATCAATTCTGGTTGATCATCCTCTACACTCACCATATCAGACATTGGGTCAAAATTCAGAATTTTAAAGACTTGACCTCTATAGCTGCTGTTCTTCATGAGCTTAGTCAAAGGAATAAATACGTTCAATTTAGAAATTTCATTTTCTAAACTGAAAGTAGAATTCTTGTCCACTTCTTTGGCTGGAACATCTTTCTTTTCAGACTTATCCTTTGATACAATGGGTTGATTTACCTTTTCATTTGCTGGTGGAGGCTTGCTAGTCATAGGGTCAGCACTCTCTTTTCCTTTCTTTGATGTAGTCGGTGTTTCATATTTAGATGCTGGAACTTCTTTTCTTTTCTAAACTGGATTGATGGGAAAATTTATGCTTCTAAGTGAATACTGACATTGTTGGGCAGACAAAGCATGCATGTAACCTCTCTGATACTCATCAGACTCTTCCTCCAAAGCTATATCATTTGCCAAGATGAAATCTGCATCATATTGTACTACTGAACTTGTTGCCTTTTCATCATCTTCAGTGATAAATGTGGGCATATCATAGGGAGTAAAAAAGTGATTTTCTTCTCCAACTACATTATCTTCATCATCTGACTCGAGACCAACAAAATTCTGCTGAAGAGGTGTCTTGCTGTTGTTGTGATGCCGTGTCTTGTGCTCGGTGCTCACGCTGTTTGATCCTAAATTGTTGCTGTTGTTGACGGCGAAAATTAGGATTCTGAATCCGTGGTTCAAGCTTATCAAGAGCTAACCTTTCAATCATCTTTTCTACCTTGCGGAGAACTTGGTCTGATGTAGAGGTTTCTTCTTTTATTGAGACTTTCTTCTCGGCTTTCATTCTTGCTCGCTTATCATTCAAATTTGCCTCAACACTAACAACAATTTTCTGCATTTCTTCTAAGGTAGCCGGATCTCTCATCCTTAGTTGATAAGCCATGTCTAGATCAGAACCGTTTGGGAACTTGAGCAACGCTGATTTTCTACTTGGTTTTAAATCATCTGGAATTGCATTATAGACTGCATTGAATCTAATGCAGGAAAACTATCTCTTCAGATCTTCTAATGTAGGAACACTTCTGGCCGGCAAAGCTCTAAACCATTTCCTTACCTCTCCACCAAAAGTCTGCACGAATAGCCTCATGGTCACATTTTCTTCATCAATCTCATGGAGATCAAAGAAATCCCCCATTTTGTCGACATGCTATTGAGCTATGATATTCTGAGGTGTGCCATCAAACACAGGAATTTTACTTTGATAATCTGCGGGCATGTCATTCAAAACTTGAGGAAGAGCGAGAGGTGCAAACCGAGCAGCCATTGCTCTTGGAGGATTTGGTCTAGGAGTTGTTGGAGGAGTGGATGTAGCTGAAGTATGAGGAGTGTGAGGAGGTGTATGCGGAGGAGAAGCCACGTGGGATGAAGAAGGGGAATTTTTTGTAGAATTTGGATAAGTGATTATAGGTTGCAGGGGAATAGTGGGAATGAAAGGGGGTTCGGTGGGAACTTTTGAGGCGGAAGCCGTGATAGAAGATCCAATGTTTGTAGATGAAACTTCTAGGAAATCAGCAAGACTTGAAAACTGAATGTCTCTCTGAAGGCGCCACAAGATAAAATTTTCAATCAACTTATTGTTTCTTTCAACTTCAAGCGCTGCAACAAAGTCAGGATTTGGAACTAGAGAATCAAGTGCACTTTCAGATTTTGTTTAAAATAGCGACAATTCAAACTTTTCGTCAAAATCAAGTTCTTCAAGATACTTAAAAATTGCAGGACATGAGTGGGATTTAAACACGGGAGTCACAAAGCACTCTTGACGAAGAAGTTTTGGAATCAAATTGGGATTTTCGTAAACAGGAGGAGGATTAGGATCTGGATTAGCTCTGGTATATCTCTTTGAAGCCATCATGTTAATTTCAAGAAATCAAAGGAACATAAACAACTTTTTCAGCTTGTCAAACCCTAAACTTATCATCCAGGAGTTTAGAATTTACAAATGTACTAGGGTGTTTCAAGTGTCATAATTACAAGCTAGATCGGAGATTGACTGAAGTAGTGTTTATCTACTTGCGCTAATGCAAAGCAAAAGCATTTCGAAGGCTACCTGGCTAATCTTCAGGCTCTGTCTGTAGCTTATAAAACAAATGACATTAACAAACAAACCATTTTCTTCCCCAGTATGGTTGCCACTATGTTAGAGCCTAGATTTGTCTCAGGCTGAAAAGACATGGTTCTAGGTCCACATCAAACCACGCTCATCCTCATAGCCAGCCCTACGAGGATGGAGAGGGCTCTCTCTGGGTCAATCTCAGCAAAAGGTAATCGATGAGGCTCGAAATGACTATATTTTCAATTAATCTTAGGCTAGGTATGAAGTACAAGGAGTTTGAGGTTGATTTTTGAGGTTTTTGTTGAATCAAAGGAAAAGGCAATTTTGGGTGCGGGGATGAGACACAGTTTTTGCAGAGGTTTACTTGGGGCAAGGTAGGTGATTGTCTTGATGCTTTTAAAGAAAATGAATGGCTAGATCTGACTAGTGAGAAGCTAAGGAGAGCAAGAAACTTTCAAGGATTCTCCTTAAACAGACGAAAACATGGAAAATCAAACAAACTTAAAGGCAGAGCATAACAATCTATGGATTCTACCTTAACACTTCATTTGTTCAATTGCAGAAGATGAGAGAAGAAAAATGGTACACATAACAACTTACGATTACTAAAAAGAGCACACCATCAACACATAAAGCCACAAGGATCCCAAATAGTGCTGCAAAACCCTGGTCTTTCCTTTGCCAAAAATGCAGAAGTGAATGTACAATAGGGTGTCAAACTTTTCCCAAGAGTCCAACCCTGAAAATGACTTAGAAATTACATAATATAGGCAAGCCAACCTCTTCCCTTGCCTCTAGGGGTCGATCTCATCATTCTAGGAGCTGTTTCAACCAATTTTAAACAAAGCACTACAATCTAGGCAGTCAAAACAACTTGCCTCTATAAGGTAGGAAACTGATTCATATATTAAATTTTCACAATTTAGTGAATGAATCTTCTAGAACAAGTAACTAGGTGTCAAAATTACATCATATTCAATTAATTACATCAAGAAAAGTGAATAATTACATCACAAATCAAAACTGGCCAAACTAGCCGACTTTCTGAGCTGAAAGATGAAAATAAGGCAAAATATCTATATAAGCCGCACTGATTTCTATATGCGTCGTGCTACTGTGATGTTGATTTTGAGGTACCTGCAGGAGTCCAAATTGAGCTTAGTTTGGCTTGTTGGAAATCCCTGCTTGTCCACTATCCGACCCAAGTGGAATTTTCAAAATTGGTGTCCATTTGCCCCTCCAAAAGTGCATTCTTCCAAGACTGCTTCCTGTGTGTCAAAATAGGGGCAGTGAGGTCATTTTTTGCATGTTTTTTGACCTTTTGGGGACCCAAGACTTTCCCAAATCTCTTGTCGAAGTACCAAAATTCATGATTTCTCATGAAAAATCAAAAACTACAAGCCATTTGTGATTTGGAGCTCCCAATCCTATGCATCGCACAAGGTGCGCGACGCATACAGGGAAAAGGCCTGTTTTTTAAGTGCAAAAATTCCAAAATGACCAAAAATGCCCCAAATCTCTTGAAATTTGGGTTGGAGTTCCCTTATCAAGTGTGATGATGAGCTAAAGAGGCCTCGGCCAAAATCTGAAGACAATCGAGCTCCCTTTGTTCCTTTTGCTTGCGGATTGCCTTCTTTAATTTTTCCTTTAGATTTCTTATCCGAGCCTTGCAAACTTGGTTTCGTGCCCTGTAGTGAACAGCCATATGTCTCAACAATGCATTATCTCTATTGGCCTTGCTCAGCCACTTCTCCAAGTAAATGTTGACCCTTTTGAGATTAGACTCTCGATCCTCATTGACCTGTCGCTCTAGAGAAGTGAACTGAATCCTCCTATGTCGGGCAGCTTGGCGATTCTCACGGATGTTATGTAGCTCCATGATCACATGCTGATCTTCAAGATGCTTATTTCTTTCTTCCAGATACTTGATGTTTTGTTTGGCCATCTCCAACTAGATTTCCAAGGCTTGAATGTCTGCTTCTTGCTTCTCAACCATCATTCTATATTTAGACTTCTCTAAATCCGTAGCTATCTCAACATCAGGAATGATAACAAAACCTGATGGCTCACTTGAAGGCCCTTTCACATGAGTGGGCTTCTTGCCATTGTCCTATACCTGTGCCTGTGATGCTGATGTCGGAAGCGAGGTCCCTTCCACGCTAGGTGGAGATAACACTCGCTTTGCTGCTGCAAACAAAGGTCTGGTGCCTTTCGGATAGCCTCTCTGATATGTAATGAAAATAGGCCTGGTCTCATGATTCTCATACTGCTGAGAAGGTTCACCGTGGTGTTTCACCTCGGATACTTCTCGTGAAGCTCTGAAGAAATCACATGAGATAAAGTCATCCCAAGTGATGACCTACAAACCAAGCTGATGAACCACCAAAATCTTTATAACTGCAAAATGACATACACTGTTGAGTTGCTGCTGAGGGGTTCTATGTTGTATAAAGGTAGTCATCCTCTCTATATTCCAACAGATGAAATACGGAATGTTCATCATCGACACCCTGGTGAAATGCATAAGTAACCTGATGTGATAAGCATAAAGATGAGAGAATCGTCCCTCACAGCTGAAATATTTCATGATCAATCTCATGAGTGGAGCATATTCATCTTTTAGGTACTTGAACGGGAACACTCTTTTAGCTGCCTCAAGCAATTGGGTTTGATGTATGGCTCATAATGCTGCTTATCAATCTATTGTTTTTTATACCATAATTCACCAATATTTGGTATACCTGTTGCTAGCGAAACAGTTTCTGGTGTAAGTGTAAAGGTGACCCCAGCCAAGGTAGCTTGATCTCCGTGCAAATGCAAGACAAAAAGACGAGCCAACTCATAATGAAACTGGACCTCAGCCACCTTTTGACAAAACTCATAGCATGACTGATGCTCAAAGCACTGCATAGCAAGAGGACAAGCATGCAATTCTCTAAGGTTGATTGGTTCTTCCCTGACATGTTTGCCACTTTTACGAGGCCTCTGGGGCTCCTGTTCACCCAAGGGAGAATCACTTTGGGTTTTTTCCTCATATTCAGATGAGTGACCAGATGACATCACTGCTGATATACAAACTACCTCAAATGAATGTTGATAAGTGAAACTGCTGTGTGCAACTTGAATATGCACTGTTCTTTTGATCTAAACAATGTTGTGACCAAGGGGAAACAATGTACAAGGGAATATTAGGTAGGGGAAATATCAGGGAATTATGGAATTTTGAAATAAAATGTAATTAGGGAAAGAAGGGGAAATGTAGATATGGGATTAGGGTTTTATGGTTTGGGATATTAAATAGGATTAAGGAGTTTCTATAGGGGTGAGGGATTAGGATTTTAGGGATTGTAGTGTAGGATTAATGAGGGGATTAATCAGGAAGTTTAATGAGTGAATTTTGGAATGAGAAACAAAGGGAAATGAGGAAAAGAAACAACCTTGGTAACAAAACTGTTTTCAAACCCTACAACACTTTTTTTATATTAGCAAAGGGAGGCTTTCAAAATCTTGTCTCAACGGTAGTAATCCATGAACCCATCACATTCACCATTAAAAACAAAGCAAAAGCAATGGAGGCGAGCCTACCTGACAAATTGATGTGAATAGGAGGCGATTTGATGAGTTTTCAAACCAGTTACGAGCTCCAAACTGTAAGCGCTGCGCTCCTTAGCCAGTGTGCCGCGCAAGTTATACACGCCGCGTTGGTTATATTTTGCATTTTCCTGAAGTCCTGTGTGCGCCGCGCAAGTTATATGCACTGCACAAATTGTTATATGCACCGCGCAAGTTATATGCGCTGCACAAACTGTTATATGCGCCACGCAGGTGAAATGGGGACCAATCCTCTCCAAAACGCACAAACTCGACTTGCAATGACTTTCTCCACCTTTGGCATGCACAATGACTTGAAACTTCATTGAAAAACCTTTATATGGACACCAATTTGATTTTTGCCTCTTCCATAACCCACTTTTTTATGTTTTGCAATTGACACTTTTTCAGGATTAATAGAATTTTGACCTTTTTGTTTCCTCCTTAAATTTGGTTGAAATAATGATTTTCTTTGACAATTTTTTTGCAGGGATAACTATGATATGATCTGGCAAAGGAGACCAGGGCTGCACCTGGACAATTCAAGAACTGAAATTTTTGAAAATTTATTACAAAAATGAAATGTCGACTTATCTTCAAAACAAAGTTTTGAAGAGAAGTCATAATCTATCCATATAACGATAAAAATCTCTGAGATAAAAATCTAACAAGGACCTCCCTCTGGCCTACTGGCTTTATTAAACTTTGTCAAAGACCCAAGTGACTTAACCCTCGACCTAATGGCCGAAAAAACTATTATGACCTAGAGACTGAAACAGGACTGCAAATGACTTTTCAAGACTTGATTTTTATGAATAGACCTGAGCCAGCAGGGCCAAGCACGAGGGAATGAGTGACACAAACATCTTCGTCAGATTTATGGCATGCTTCTAACGAAATGCAACTGATCAAAACTGATGAGACACCTAAACATGAAATTCAAAAAAGTGTTTTGATCTTTGATAGAGGGATAACCAGACCGACTCTAACATTGGCTCCAATGGGGATGGTAGCTCCTCGGAGGTGCCATGAATAGCAGATCTCTGTAGGAGCTAAACAATGCCTTCATCCATTGGGCTATGGAGTCATTATTTCGACAAACAATTCAAGACGTTGACTCAATTTATTTGACTGAAAATTAACTTGAAAATGACTCAAGCATATGACTAACAAACTAACTTGATAAACTGAACTCAAACTGAAATCTTTCCTCAGAATTATAGCCTTCACTTCAGGCCCTAGACTGAAGAAATGATCACAACACACACTTGCATCGAAACTGAAATGAACTGGTATTTACAATGCTAATAGGAAAACAGAAAAACTCAGAAAATGTACCGCTTGAGCAACTGACCATTGACCGGCCCTCCTGGACAATCTTCCCCGTTCATCTCCTTAAGAAGAAAAGCGTTCTGTCCTCGAAATGGTGCAATCTTAAAAGGACCTTTCCATAGATTTTCAAACTTTCCGAGCTTGCCCTTTTTTTCATTTCTTTCATCCCACTTTAACACCACATCATCCAACTGAAAGGTATCCGCCTTTGCTTTTCTGTCAAAAATCCTTTTAATTCGCTCCTGCAACTTACAGGTGTTCTGAAAAACACCTTCCCGTGTCTGTTGCAATTGGATCATTTGATTTAGCCTTCACTGCATTGGATCGTCTTCACTACCAGGATCTTGAAGAAGTTTGACTACCGGAGCTGCAAGAGAGGTAGGGAACACTGTATCGACTCCATAAACTAATTCAAAGGGGGACATGCCAATGGATTTCTTTTGACTCACTTGATCTGCCCAAAGTGCATGCACCAGCTTCTTATGCCAACTTTTCTTGTTCATTTCCAGCATTTTCTTAATGATATTTACCAGAGATTTGTTTGAAGACTTTGCCAATCCATTTCCTTACGAATGATAGGTGGTTGAGTGTCCCAAAGTAATATGATATTTATTACAAAACTCAACCATCCTTTTTGACTTGAAAGCTGCTGCATTATCAGCGATTAACTTACTCGGGAAACCAAAATGAGACAAAATATTATTCTCAAGAAATGAAACTATTACCGCATCCGTAGCTTGCCTGGTGGGAATTGCTTCGATCCATTTTGTGAAGTAATCCGTACCTGTGAGGATCCATCTATGTTGACCTGAAGAAGAAGGATGAATTTCACCAATAAAATCCAGCCCCCACTGCTGAAAAGGGGCACTCACCTCAATGGGCTTAAGCGGCAACGACTGTAATCTCTGTTTCCCTTCAAAAATATGGCAATTATGACAGCTCTTGATAGCCTTAAACACATCAGCAAATAATGTCGGCCAATAGTATCCAGCCTCCAAAATTTTATTTGCTGTTGTTTTCCAAAAAGGGTGACTGCCACAATCGCCTTTATGGAAATCTTCTATGACCTGTTTTGCTTCTTCTTCCACCAAACAATTTAATAAAACGCCACCGAGATCTTTCCAATAAAGTGCAGAATTTAAAACAAAAAACTTAGCAGCCTTCAACTTAAGAGTTCTTGCTTTGTTTCTAGCCATCCCAGGCAGTGCAGACAAATTTTGAAGAACATATATGATATCCGAATACCATGGAGAAAGAACAAACATTTCTGATACCTGAAGTGAAGAGCTTTCGTCATTTTCATCGGACAAGGCAGTGATCAAATTGATGTCTAAGAGGCGCAGATTTGATTAAGCCACCAATTTTGCCAATCCCTGACCTTTAAAAAGATTTGTAGGCCTTATCTGCACATCATACTCCAGGAAGGCCACGATCCATTTGCCACGTCTTCCTTCCAGGTCGGTCTGAACCAAGACATCTTTGACAGCAACATTAGAAACATAAGCTAAAATATGAGAATGCAGAATGTACACACAGAAATCTTTCAGTGCTTTTACAAGTGCAAGGGCTTGTTTCTCGATAATGTTGTATTTCAAAGCAACATCTCTTATGGTTCGGCTGAAGAAAGCAATGGGTCTTTCATGCTCTTCTTTTTTCTGCATTAACACAGCTGCCATAGTATGCTCTGAAGCAAAAGAAAACAATATAAAATATTGAGTATAATCTGGGCTGATTAGAACCAGAGCTGAAGAAAGAATCAATTTAACCAAATTGAAAGATTTCACCGCCTCTTCCATCCATGACACTTGGCTGTCCTTCTTAAGCATGTTTGTAATTTCTCTAAAGTGCTCTGCAAGATTATCAACAAAATGGCACAAAAAATTCATCTTACCATTGAACGATTGGATCTCCTTTTTATTCCCGGGCAAGTCAATTTGCTGAATTGCTTCCACACGTGCTGGATCAATATGAATGCCATCCTTTGAGATAATGTGCCCAAGGAGTTTACCTTCATCCATGGCAAATAAACTCTTCTTGGGATTCAACGACACACCATATTTTCTGCACTTTTCAAAGACAATTTTCAAATGATGCAAGTGTTCATCATCTGATTTGGAAAACATGGTTAGGTCATCAAGGTACACCACTAAGAATACATCTTTCTCATTAGCGAAATCCAAGTCCATTGCCCACTGAAAAGTAGCACCTCCATTCTTCAAACCGAAAGACATTTTCGCGTAATGAAAGGTTCCCCACGGAGTGGTGAAGGCTATTTTGTCTCTGTCATTTTCATGGACTAAAATTTGGTTATATGCGAAATAACCATTGAGTAGGGACATGCGGGATGCTCCAACTACTCGTTGTAGTATGTGATCCATTTTGGGTAGCGGATAATTATCCTTCAATGAAACTTTGTTGAGATTTCGGAAATCAATGCACAAATGAATCTGACCAGTTTTCTTGCACACAGGCACCAAATTTGATATCCAATTAGAAAATCGGATGGGAACAATGATTCCTGATTTGTACAACCTATTTATCTCTTTCTCAATTGATGGCAAAATTTTTGGATTAAGCCTTCTTAACTTCTGTCAGAAAGGTTTTTTATTAGGCTTAATAGGAATGGTATGCTGAATTATATTTGTATCATATATCTTGAAATCAGAATAGTCCCAAGCAAACACATTGAAAAAAGATGACAACAAGTTGATATATTTGGCTTTTACCTCCAGTGGCAATGTTTTGGAGATCTTTACCATCTTCGGATGCTTAGTTGTTCCAAGATTCACGTCTTCAACTCCCTTTTCTGTTGGCTGCAATGTTGGTTTGCGGGCTACGTCATCTTTATTATAAAAATGAAATGTCGAGTTATCTTCAAAACAGAGTTTTGAAGAGAAGTCATAATCTATCCATATAATGATAAAAATCTCTGAGATAACAATCTAACAAGGACCTCCCTCTGGCCTGCTGGCTTTATTAAACTTTGTCAAAGACCCAATCGAATTAACCCTAGACCTAATGACCGAAAAAACTATTATGACCTAGAGACTGAAACAGGACTACAAATGACCTTTCAAGACTTGATTTTTATGAATAGACCTGAGCCAGTAGGGCCAAGCACGAGGGGAATGAGTGACACAAACCTCTTCGTCAGATTTATGGCATGCTTCTAACGAAATGCAATTGATCAAAACTGATGAGACACCTAAACATGAAATGCAAAAAAGAGTTTTGATCTCTGATGGAGGGATAACCAGACCGACTCTAACAGTGAACACTTTTTTATGAGATAATTCTACCACTTTAGGTCTTCCAACTGTGCATGTCATGGAAATATCTAGTTTTACATATCCACATTAGTGTGTCACAACTATAGATTTTCCATATTACCTCAGTTAGGTGATTCTAAGAGTCAAAATAGCTAGATGTAAGGCATCCTATTTTATTTCCCATTTAATTAGTTGAATATACAATTCCATTCTCAATTTCTAATTTTTTTTTGATAGTCTCCCTAGGAGCAATGGGTCAGACATGTAAAGGTTTAAAAGGAATATAATGTAAAGTGACCAATGGATTATATGTCATGATTGGGCCGAAGGTTTGCATTATCGCACCCACTTGGCTCTATGTACCTATTGGTTCCTCTACATTATCTTCAGTTGTTTACATTGTCAAATATTTATGTACCTTTTCCCTAGCATTGACTGTAGCCATCTTGAGAACATGTTAGTGTCAAACCACTTAATCAATCATGTGGCTACGGTATAATCATAGTGACTCAAAGTATATCAAGTAATTCATCTCTTCATTTTATTGTTTCTCCCATGCTTTAATGTGTTCCATTTTTTCCTCTGATACTTTCTTAAGTTCCCATCCTTCTGAAAGTCATTATCACTACTTTCTATAGTGGTGCATTTCAAAATTGGTGGAGTAGTGCTCGACTACTTTGTGTCTTTGAATATAATGGTGTGTCATATTGTCGTTTTGAAGGACATTAATATAAAAATCACAACTAGGGCTTCATTTTTTGCTCAAATTTTCCTTATTTATACTTCTCTTCTTCCTCTTCACTAGTGAGTTCAACCCCATGTTTATCTATGACCTACAACCCAAAGTTTGAAAGTTTCAAAACTTCGTTAATTTTTCCTTTTGATTCTAGTTGGTAATGGAAAAGAAACCATTAATATTTTATGTCTTTGAGAGGTTTTCAAGCACACTCTAGAGTACCTATATTAAATTGTTGACATATTTTGTTACTTTATAGATGGATAAATACGATTCTTCCCAAGAAGATGATTGAGAATTTTCAACATGTATATTCCAAGGGCGTCGCTAGAGGACCCTATAGCCTGATCTAGAATCACCTAAATGTGTTCAAATAATTGTAGTGGTATCACGTTTTATCCTTCATTTAGATGAGCCACCCAAAATGGGGAAATTTTCATAATCACTAGGCCTAGTATGTTGAAGGGAATTCTTTGGAGAAAACAACAATTTTTCCCTAAGTAGTATGAAGAAAATTAACACCAATATAGGGACCCTTAATATGCAATAGGGATATATAAAGATAATATATAACAAGGAATGAACACAACCAGCTAAGAATCACAAAGTCCCCACTACTTAGAATATGCTCTACTTTCCAAACTTTCACAAACTCACACTGATCGTAGTAATAGTAGCATTGGGACAATTGTCTAACAATTTTTTTTACGAGGAAAAACCATAAACTTATTTATATAGATGAAAAAAATTACATTTTATAGATACACATTAAGAGTGTATTTAAATTGGATCTACCTAGATCCAAATAGTGACCACAAAAATATATCCTGATCTCCAATTAGAAAATGAACAAAATTTAGATAAGTTAACAATAGGGGATTGCACAAAAAAGACCATGAAAATGCAACAAAGTTCACACCACATGATCATTCTAATACAAAATCATAGAATACAACCTAAAAATCTCCATCATCCTTGTCATGACAATTGATAACAACCTAGATCCAAATAGTGACCAAACAAATACATCCTGATCTCCAATTAGAAAATGAAAAAAATTTACATAAGTTAAGAATAGGGGATCGCACAAAAAAGACCATGAAAATGCAACAAAGTTCACACCACATGATCATTCTAATACAAAATCATAGAATACAACCTAAAAATCTCCATCATCCTTGTCATGACAATTGATAACAACCTGTAGCATACGAAGGGAAAAGAAAAAAACAAAAGAGCCGAGGATCCATTAAACCTGAGAGGCAAGCCTATCCATGAAGGGGTGATGAAATAACTTGTATTTATCATCATTCAAGACATATTCAATATACCAAAGGCCCCATTCCAATTGAATGATTTCCTTCAAAAGTTGATCTACATCACTATTTCATTCCCTATAAATATGTGTACAAGAATTAACATAAGAATTCATTATCCTCTGTAAATCCTCCAAGATATGAATAAGATGAAATCGTAAAAATTGTTGAGTATTGTTGAACCATCTTATAACTAGTAAGAGTCACCAAAAACTTGGAGCTATTCACAACCATTCTCACATGAAAAAGGCATTAATGAGTGACAAGATATAAGATTTGCTAGGTTTTTTTAACCCCTCGCAAGTCCCATACTAACTTTGAAGTAGAGAACAAAACCAACCAACAAGACAATTTTTCACCTAATGTAACCCCATCAAGGAACCTTGATGGTGTAGAACTATCAGGCTCCTCATGGAGCACGAGCCTATTCCCGTAAAGGATCAAACTCTGATGAAAGTGAGAAAGAATGCCAAAAACTTCAATAGTCACCGAATATAGGGGAGATTATTTGTTTTTAAATATTTACTTATTTCTTACAATTCAATTTCCTCAACAAATGAGCAAAGGTAAGGCCTTAAATGATTTATTATTCATGTTTTGGAACCAAGTCCTCAATTTTTCTTCAAAACACGAACCTTGTTAAACACATCCCTAATAAATAACCACATCACGCATTTGCCAAATATAACTAGTGAAAGAGTAGTTAGCAAAGAGGTGTTCTATAGATTAAACATTTGACGTATAAAGTGAACACCAGCTAGGACTAATCTTATGATTGCTTTGAAGCAGATCCCATGTAGGGACCTTTTTTACTAGAATTCACCACATCAATAGGGGAGATTTTGCTTGGAATTTCACCTTCCAAATGCATCTCCACTACCATTCCCCATCCTCCTCCACAATAACTGAATTTAAGTGTAGATACCCCATATTGGGTGTATAAATGTCAGCTAGAGAATGAGCCCAAACCAGCTCATCTTCATTCTTTAAAAGTCTTATGTGGGCCATAGATAGAGCACCAAGATAGCCCCTCCAACTTTCACTAAAAGTTGGTTCGATCTACAAGTCCTTAGCTGAATACAAGCATTGATGCCATAAAGTGGTCTGATTAGGGGAATTTATATGAGCCAACCTTGAGATGCCCCTATCCCTAAGAAAATCAATAATATCCCGAGGCTGATGAGGATCCTAACCACAACTAGGTCAAGGACCCTATCCCAATAGAATGATTAACCCATTTCAAATATTCCATCCAATCCTGAAGCAATAAGATCTAGTGATTTTAGAACAACACACCATATAATTGAAATATTTGCATGTGGCTTATCCTACAATAAAATTTTGTATTCAAGAGAAAAAAGATTTATATATTTGTGATGGACTACCTATGTCCATAGGCTATAAGTAGACATGAGTCTCCATTCACATTTAGCTGCTAAAGTCTTTGAAAACTAGAAAATATTTTTAAGTCTCCAGCCTCCCAGCCTATTTAGGGATCATTGTGCGCTTCTAGTTAATCCATGGAAGAACAAAGTGATCTTGAGAACTAGCCAAAAAAAAATTAAAATGTATCCTTCCATCTTTTCTCAAGACCCCTCGTGGAATCCACGTTACTGACATTAAGACATGGGAATAACTTCTAGGACTGATTTTACCAAAACCAATCTCCATACCCTTAACAACCACTTAAGGCTCAAACATTTTTTTCCTATTATCGAACTTTGCTTATAACCAAAACCAATATTCGTTCATGTAGTAGTTTTGTTTCAGATGGAAACCCAAATATTTTAGACTTGAATCCATTTCAATAAAGGGAAATGGGAACATATTCCTAATATTTCTCACTTCATGATTTACCAAATTTTGAAGTAAAATAGAAGAATTTCAGTTATTAAAAAAAATAGCAATAGCTACTCCAAAGAGGTTAATGATTTTTGATAGCTTAGCAACATTACTACATGTACCATTACAAAAGATTAATATATCATAAAAAAAGAAGCAAATGTGTAATTGTTGAAGAATTAGCAATAACAACACCCTGAAATTTGTCTCTATGATTAGCTTTAACCACAAGGCGACTAAGACCCTTCACTACAATAAGGAAGAGTAAAGGAGACTGGGGGAATCCTTTTCTTATCCCACGATGTGCATCGAAAAATGGAGAGGCAGACCCATTTATAAGAACAATAAAGGACAATGATTTTATGCACCCCATCACTCTACGAAGTGGAGGACAAAACCTGTAATATCCAATCCTAAGAAAAT
This sequence comes from Pinus tabuliformis, assembly GCA_031772625.1. Classification (NCBI taxonomy): domain Eukaryota; kingdom Viridiplantae; phylum Streptophyta; class Pinopsida; order Pinales; family Pinaceae; genus Pinus; species Pinus tabuliformis. Next base: position 405,338,702 of record CM062813.1, read on the forward strand.
TAACTACTATAAAAACCCGTTTTACAATTAATGCATGTTTTCTCGACCTGCAAACACAATGAAACAACAATGATCGAAAATATTTATCTCTCACCTCCTAAAATGGGTAACACACAATAATAACCTATTAATAGTAACCAATGTGGAATATAAAAAAGAAACCTAAGTAAAATCATCTAGATAAATAGAGTATAATAGAATATAATGAAAGAGGGGAATAATTATATTAAGCACTCTCACTAAAAACATCATGATTACAACATAATAATCTCCAGGACTCAAATTTCCAATAAGGCTGAGTAGGGAGGGGTTGATTATATTAAGTTCCAGGGGAAAAAATAAGGAAGGACAGATGGGAAGGGAATGATTATATTAATTTCTATCACCAACAATATCATGATTGCAACATAACATATCTAAGTCTCTAGATGAAACCCTAGACAATAACAATATTTGTACCCAAAATTTCAATAATAATCAATCTTTATATAGTATGTTTATCTTTCTTTCTCCAACTAACTAACACCAAAACAAGGTGATACATTTCCATTTATATCCTTTTATCATACATGAGGACATTTATTCAACAGATTAGCTAGATAGGCCACTACTTGTGCCATGATGCAAACTTTCCAACCACTTCCTCAAAACTAATATCACAACTACCAATCATATTTGGCTATCTCCAATGATCCTCCAAAATGGGTCTCATAATATTTGCTGCTCCTTATGATTAGTGTGTTCATGCCACCTTTCCCTACATTTATACTGAGACATAGTCATAGCCAAATAGGTCCCAACCATATATGTTGAGTCACGCCTAATCAACTCCACTTCACATTAGATTTAGTCATGACCTGAAATAAGGTGTAAGTTCCAAGATTTCAGTAATAGCCTAAATTCAAACAAAGTCTTGTTACTATAGTTGGGTTTTCCATAAGCAAGAAGAAGCTTTGATCACTCAATGATATTTAGAGGAATGATATGGATTCATATGTGTATGCTTCTTTTGTTTCAACCATCCACATTATTTATCTACATACTAACCTAGTTGCCACAATTCTTTAATACATGCCTATGCAATTGGCCTCAACTAGTTCAAGTGTGCCTTGATAACATTGGTATACGTATATCTTATCTTAGAAATATTCCAATCTAATGAATTATCTTAACTTCACATCCACTTGATCGCCAACCTCTTATGGAAACCAAAATTTTCTATCCAAAACAACTTTTTGTATCTTTTTCTTAACTTGCTTAACAACTAGCCATTTTCTTGCAGCTTGGTAGAGTTCCTCATTCAAATAAATTTTGGCTTGGAACTTCCTTCTACATTGCTCCACTTTAATATTAAGTGGAAAATTGAAGCCAATAAACCATGTGTTCATGCATTTCTTTGAACCTTGTTTATTATCAATTTATCCTACAACCTAAAAACTTGAGTAGTCACTATTGAGTAAGAGGCATGCAAGTGATCAAGAGAAGTGGTGAACACATATTTTTGAGATAAGTCTACCACTTTAGGTCTTAAAAGTGTGCATGTCATGCAAATATCTAGTTTTTCATATCCACATTAGTGTGTCACAACTACAGATTTTCCATATTGCCTCATTTAACTGATTCTAAGAGTCAAAATAGTTAGATGTAAGGCATCCTCTTTTGTATCCCCTTTAATTAGTTGAATATAAAATTCCATTCCCAGTTTATGATTTCTTTTGATAAGCTCCCTAGCAGCCATGGGTCAAACATACAAAGGTTTAAAAGGAATATAATATAAAGGTACCAATAGATCATATCTCATGATTGGGCCTAAGGTTTGCGTTCATTAGGGGAATGTTGAGGTCTAAAATAGGCCTCCTAAGAAAAATGTACAACCAAAATGAACTTTATAAGAAACAATACGATTTAATATGATGATGTCAACTATGTGGGATGATTCACCATTTTCAGAGTAAAAAGGTAAAAGGATTAAAATATAATAAAATAATAAAATAATTTTTTCAACTCGTATTTTCAACTTATATCCCTAAGTTTTTACTCAAATTTCGAGCACGAGTACTCATTGGATGCTAAATTTAAATCATCATCCAAGGAATAACCATGCTGCATAGTTTCGATGGACCCTGCTACACGAAAAATGAGAAATACATTGAAAAACGTGTTTGTAGTCACATTTTTAATGTATTTCTCATTTTTCATGTAGTAGGGTCTGTCGAAAGTATGAACCATGGGTACTTCTTGGATGAGAAATCAAATTTTGCATCCAACAAGTGCTTTGGCTCGAAATTTGGGTAAACACACAGGGAGATAAGTTGAAAATACAAGTTGTTTTTATTTTTTTTCTTTTTTCCCTGTAAAATTTGATGATGTAATCTAATCTTATTTTATTATTTCTGCTATTATTTTATAATTTCCTTACGAGACCCATTTTAGATGTCAAAATTCCACTAATGGTGCCACCCACTTGGCTCTATGTATCTATTGGTTCCTCTATGTAGTTATGGACATTGTCAAAGCTTTATATAGATTTTCCCTAGCATTGACTCTAACCATCTTGAGAACATGTTACTGTTAAAACATATACTCAATCATGTGTTTCATGTGCTAAATGAAATTGAGAAACTTGTGGATGGTATACAAGATGGTAGGATATAATTGTAGTGACTCAAAGTATATCAAGTTCTTTATCTCTTCATATTATTGTTTCTCCCATGCTTTAATGTGTTCCATTTTTTCCTATAATAATTTCTTAAGCTCATGTCCTGATGAAAGCAATTATCACTACTTTCTATAGTGGTGTGTTCCAAAATTGGTGGAGTAGTGCTCGACTACTTTGTGTCTTTGAATCTAATGGTGTGTCATGTTGTTGTTTTAAAGGATCATTAATAGAGCCATAAAAAATAGGGCTTCATTTTTATTTCAAATTTTCCTTCTTTCTACTTCTCTTCTTCCTCTGCACTGGTGAGTTCAACCCCATGTTCACCTATGTCCTACAACCGAAAGTTTGAAAATTTCAACACTTCCTTAATTTTTGCTTTTGATTCTAGTTGGTAATGGAAAAACAACCCTTAATCTTTTATGTCTTTGATAGGTTTACAAGCACACTCTAGAGTACTTAGATTAAATTGTTGACATATTTTGTTACTTTATAGATGGATAAATATGTTTCTTCCCAAGAAGATGATTGAGAATTTTCAACATGTATATTCCAAGGGAGTCACTAGATAACCCTATAAGATGATTTATAATCACCTAAATGTATTCAAATAATTGTAGTGGTATCATGTTTTATCCTTCGCTTAAATGAGCCACCCTAAATGGGGAAATTTTCATAATTAGTGGGCCTAGTATGTCCAGGGGAATTCTTTGGATAAAACAACAAGTTTCCTCTAAGTAATATGAAGAAACTTAATGTAAAACCCTCCTCCCGCATCTACCCAAGCAACCAACCAACTAGGGTAAATATGCGACAAAAGGCTACTATAATGGGATTCAACCTCCTAGGTGACATTAACGAAGTGGAATCGATGGAAACACATCACACAAACCTTCCACATCAGCAACAAAGCTACTAGGAGCTAACCCAACCACTCAGGTAACCAACCCCTGAGACCAACTGATGTTTTAGACCATTAATTCCTCAGACGCTCCCTTGATATGGACAAGCATGCGTCCATGAGGGTCCAGAGACTCCCACAACATGGGTATGCATGTGTCTAGGGACTTTTCTGCCTAGTGTTGTGCCTGTTTCTTTGGGATTTGGGCCATGTTTTTAGGCCCAAAGCCCAGGTCACTGCCCAGAACTCAATGACACTTTCAGAACTAGAATATAACAACATAATAAGTATGCAAATGAAATTACTTGAACAAGAAATTTACTAGACCCATACTAGCCATGACAGGAATTTCGTCTAACATGTCACAAACATGTAATCTATAGGTTTAAACAATAGAGATAATCATAGGGGTCTCATACTTATCTAGGAATCGTTAAGAAGCATTGTTCCCTTATATCATTATCTGCATTATCATCTATTAGGTCATAGATACATTATTAATTCATTTACAAACCAAAACATGAGGAGAACCATACATCACAAATGTCATAATACATGCTTATAACTAGCATAATAACAATAGAAATACCAAGGATACATTATCCATAGAATACACATAATAACCAATACATTTACACATAATATGTCAAGGAAATAACCTCTTATTAATGAATGTAAAAGCCAACCTACGATAGGACTACGACATTCCACCCAACCATATAATGGTTGAGCTAATCCTCTCTTCAACAATTCACCCTTGTGCCATATTCCAAGCATGACTATCAGACTCAAACCAAAAGAACCAACCAGGGAATCATGAGGCTAAACCACCTCACCCTCACCAATAGAAACTAGGCTTTACCACAATCCACACCATATCACTAGGTTAACACAATAAACATGTAATAACAGGCTTTACCATGATCTCCACCATATCACTGGGACAAAACAAGCATGGATGCCACCAGATTTCTCCACCTACAACATGAGGAATTTTCCTATCTCCTGGTCACTAAGGCTTTACCACAATCCACATCGGATCACTAGGCCCTAATCCGAGACCCACTCTCCGAGATTTGCCAAATATCCTATACTGGGATTTCTAGGCCTGATGGAGAGCACCCACCTCTAGTATTTACCATATATCCCTCCATTCACTGGTCTAGGATTCCTAGGACCATCGAGAGGACAAAAAATATGGCTTTACTGCAACCTACAGTCTGGTTCAGGGGTTACTAGGCCATGTATTCTATTATTTAGAGATCCATCTTACTCAAATTCGAATCCATCTGGCAATCCATCTCAACCAAAACATGTGAACCCCATCACACCATGGTTATTCATAAATGGAAAGGTTAGGTTGAAAGCACTGTTTAAGCTGCTCAAAATTCGCCTCACATTCCTCTATCTATTCAAACTTCTTACCTTTCCTCTGTAATGATGTAATAGGATAAGAAATCTATGAGAAGTTCCTAATGGACCGCCTGTAATAACCTCCCAATCCCATGAAGGATATCACCTCATCTACATTTCTAGGAGTTTCCCACTCCATGATATCTCTTACCTTTTCTGGATTCACTACGTTGCACTCCTTGGAGACAACATGTCCCAAGTAATGTACCTTAACCTGAAAGAAATTGCATTTGTTAGATTAACATACAACTAATTCTCTCTCAACAACCTCAACATTACTTCTGAATGCTCGACATTCTCTTCCTCATTGTTTGAATATTCCAACATGTCATCAATGAAAACAATAATAAACTTATCCTAATATGGACACACCACATTGTTCATCAAGTACATAAAGGTAGCTAGAGCATTAGTCAAACCAAATGGAACTACAACAAACTTATAATTTCCATACTTAGTCCAGAAAGTTGTCTTATATATGTTCTCTTCTTTAATGTGTACTTGATGATATTTGGATCTCAGATCAATCTTCGAGAACACTGCTTCTCTCTTCAACTTATCAAACAAGTCATCAATCCTTAGAAATGAATACCTGTTCTGGATGGTCACTTTGTTTAACTGCCTATAATCAATGCGCAATCTGAGAGTACCATCCTTCTTCTTTACAAACAATACCAGTGAGCCCCAAGGTGATATACTTGGCCTAATGTATCCCTTTTCCAACATTTACTTCAACTACAAATTTAACTCTACCAACTCGGATGTGCTCAACCTGTAAGGTGATTTTGATGTTGGAGCCACCCCTAGCACTAACTCAATAGAAAAGTCTACTTTCCTGTAAGGTGGAAAATTTGAAATATTTGTAGGAAACACATCTTGAAACTGCTATAGAACTAGGAACCTTCTCAAATAATTCACATCTTCAACCTCCTTACCTTTGTCACTAGAAATATGTGTTGAAAATAAAATACACCCTTTTCTGGGACTCCTCTTTGCTTGCATAGTTGTCAGCATCCTAACTGATGTGGATTTCTTCTTTCCCTATAAGACTCTTGGTTCCCCATTGTCATCCAATAACTCAATGGATTTTTCATAAGAATCCAACTTGGTCCTATGAAGATACAACCAATCCATGCCCAATAACATACTGTATGATCCCAATGGTAATACATTCAAATGTGTTGTGGTAGGCATACCATTCAAATAAAATGTACAAGCTCTTACCTAATGATGAACTCTCTTCTTGGTACCCTTAACCAACTCCACTAACCAAGATTCTGCGTACACTTCTTTATTCAAACCACACTTATCCATCAATTTAGGACTAACATAATTATAATTAGATCCAGGGTCAATTAAAATAGAAACAAATTGATTATAAATCTTACCATCCATCTCAATGATAGATGTCTGATGGTTTGCTTGTCTGTTACCCAATGTTGCATAGATACGAGGAATAATTTGGCCAACACCCCCAATAGTTTGAACCCCGTGTGCACTACATATATGAGGCCTACCACCTTGATTCTATGGACAATCTCTCTTAAGGTGTTCCTTACCACATGTCCAGCACTCCAATCATCCAGTACCATCACCTCTATGTTGTTACTTTAGTCCATGTCCCTATCTAGTTGCATTGAACTTATTTTCTGGTGCCACATTTTCTTTCTCTTTTACATTCTGAGGTCATTTTATTTTCTATTGCCATTTACCCTTACCTCTATCCTTATCCTTCCCTTTCCATCCTTGCTGAGATACATTCTTACATTTTGACTGTTCATAGAAATGTTTCAATTCCCCAATAATTTGCTTAAGTGACTAAAGCTCATCATGCTCAATTCGATCTCTAAATGCTAATGGAAAAACACCGAAAAATCGATGAACTTTAGCCTTAATATTTAATATACTATACATACCTCAATAGCTCTAGGAACTTGGTCGTGTACTCTATCGATCCCATCTTTAGCTTATATAATTATTTGGCCTTATTGTTGTAGTACCTTTCTAAGAAGTACCTCTTCCTGAAAATAGTCTTGAACTCATACCAAATCAATTCCTATGTCCTGATGTCTCTGACCTACTTGACATCATCCCACCAGATCTCTTCTTTACCTCTCATGATGAAGATAACTACTCTGGCCTTCATATTATGTATGTAATTATGTAACTCAAAGAAATTCTTCATCTCAAGTATCCAAGCCTCTTCATCTTCTGGCTTCTTCAAATATCCATCAAAGTAGGTGGATTTTTTTTTCTTAAATTCGTCTGGTAAGTATCCCTTATAGCTGTTCCTGTAAGGATCATAACGATGATGATCATAGTTCCTATTAAAATTAGAACTAGAGTAGTACCTGCGTCCATCACCTCTCCTATCCGAAGTATCCAAAAACCTATCATCTTTAACCGTCTCATCTCTATATGAATTGTGACCACCATTAGACCCATTTCCATACACCCCATTAGTTTCATCCTCCTACCATGGCTGATCCGCAGTGGCCCCTACCGCTACAATTATTACAAACTTTGATGGATTATCGCATTAACCTTTGCTTTTTTCTCTTGTGCCTACATGATTTTGTCATTGTCCGCCTTACAACTCCTTATTTATTCCTTCAGGATTCTCCTGTGTCTCAAAGTCAAAAGAGTTCCCAACACCACGATGCTCATCTGATTCATAGGGAGAATCTTTGTAGTCTACCATCTTGATAGTCATTTTGATCTCTTTCCTATAAGGCATACTATGTTAGCTAAATGAAATCATAATAAACAAACGTACCTTATCAAAACTTAGGGAGGATATGTCATCTTAAAGATCAACAAATCATTGCAGTACATGTATAACATAATCAGGACATCATATATACATATAATACATAAGCATATAAGAATATAAACATCATTCTAGCTAGCGTCTAGTCATCAATGCACGACCATATCAACTGCACATACCAATGTATATTGACACTACACAAGCATAAAAAACATGTAACCAATCATACACTCATGGTGAAACACTTAAAAACAACATCCTCTTTCACATGGAAACATCACTAAAACCATGACCAACATCACACATATGCAACAAGCATATAGACCACATGATGATTAACACACGTGCAACTGATATGAATGCATGACCAACACACACTGCTCGTCCAGTCCAAAGGATGAACCACACTCTGATGCCACTCTACGATATCATATATGACCCAAAGAGAGCACAACCCACTTTGATACCACTCTGTAAAACCCTCCTCCCACATATACCCAAGTAACCAACCAACCTGGCAAAATATACAACAAGAGGCTACTATAATGGGATTCAACCTCCTAGTCGACGTTAAGGAAGTGGAATTGATGGAAACATATCACACAGACCTTCCACATGAACAAAAGAACTCCCAGGAGCCAACCCAACCAATCAGGTAAACATCCCTTGAGACCAACTAATGTTTTATACCATTAAACCCTTGGACGCTCCCTTGATATGGACAAGCATGCATCTAGGAGGCTCCAGATGCTCCCACAATGTGGTTATGCATGTTTCTAGGTAATTTTATCTCGAGTATTGTGCCTATGCCTCCAGGATTTGGGCCACTTTTTCAGGTCCATAGCCCAGGTCACTACCCATAACTCAATGAAACTTTTAGAACTAAAATATAACAAGAAAATAATGATGAAAATGGAATTACTTGAGCAAGAACTTGACTGGACCCCAACTATATATTTATATATATTACTCTCACGTACCAATGTTTAATTCTAGTGTTATTAGGTTTACTTGTTCTACCTTGATGCTACTCGGTAACATACTTTACTTGATTTTGTTGCTATATGTTAATTTATGTTTCCTTTTTCATCACGTGTATTTCACTTTGCTTCCCTATTTGCTTGGAACATGGGTCTTATTAGCTTCCTAAGATGAGGCAAAATACACTTAACTAAAGGTTCTTGTACTTCCTCTTTTCAAGTAATAGTTTCTTTTTGAGATACATCTTTTTCATTAATATTTTGTTGGGTTCATGAGATTGAAGCTACTTAGAGTGTTGGCATTGCTTTGTAATCTATCTTTGGTGTTTTAATTTTAATGTTATTGGGTTGACTTGTTCTGCCATGATTTATCTCGTAAAACAACCTTGATGCTTCTTAGTAACATATTTTCCTTGCTTTTTTTGTTATATGTTCATTTATGTTTTCTTTTTCATGATGTTTAATTCACTTTGCTTCACTATTTTCTTGGAACATGAGTCTTATTAGCTTCCTAAGATGAGGCAGAATACACTTAATTGAAGGTTCTTGTACTTTCTCTTTTCAAGTAGTAGTTTCTTTATGAGATACATATTTTTCATTTCTATTTTGTTGGGTGCATGAGATTGAAGCTAATTAGAGTGTTAGCATTGCTCTGTCATCTATTTTTGGTGTTTTAATTTTAATGTTAGTGTTTTAATTTTAAGAAGGAAACATATATATTAAATTTACTAGAATAAAACTAGGTCTATCATTTTTCATTTTATTTTATTTCATCTTTCTTAACTATATTTTGAAAGAAACATATATAAATAGACCAATTTAGGCTATATAAATAAAAATGTATTATAATTTTAGTAAGAAAATTTCATAACAAGGTAATATAAGTGTTAAATTTTGTTGGCTTGATGGGTCCTGACCGAGGTTCAGCATTAGTCAACCAAGAAAATCCCTACACTACTCGCCCTTTCGGCATCAATCCGAGGAGCACAGACTGAAGTCTCACCTGAAGCAGTATGGGGGGATGCACGAACCAAGTTTCCGCACCCTGAGATGTCTGTGATGTCGGATTTATACCTTAGCTCTACTTTCATGCAGATTAATAAGCCTTTAGGGCTTATCGATGTACTTCTCTATTAGTCATTTAGAACCCTCGCGAAGGTCTGCAATTGTCCTTCGCGTAACCCTAACAAGTAATCTTGGCACTTACGCACGTCTATAGCTACTTTGTTGTATAGTTCCCTGAATTATCTTAAGTGTTTGCCAATTCTATCATGCAATTAAGATTATCTTTGTGTAAACATATATCTCTACTTGCTTTCATATAATAGAGGAAACATATAGATTCCTGCATCAATATAGAAATAATACATAAACCTAGTGCTTAACATAACATAATCACATGCAATTAACAGAAGTAAAATAAAAAGTAATTTCAGAATACTCTTCTTTACTGATGATCCATATTTTTAGTACAGACTCTAAGTACCCTACGCACACAACTACAGGGGTCTGCGCACTCAGCTGCAGACTTATACCCTAGGCCTCTGCGCATTCAGCTACAGAGCCTCTTTCCTACGCTAAGACTCTCACTCTTAGCTCTTTACAAACACATCAATGAATCTATCTCCTTTAACTGAACTGAACTTCACTTAGACTCCTCTAAGACCTCCTTTTTATACAATCCCATGGTCCACAGACCAAGGGAAGATCTCATCAAGCCAACAAAACCTATCTAAACTAAGGGCAGAAACCCTTTTTGACTCTTTATATCTTTGCACTCCACAATCACAAAATGTGGAGATTTTACATTTCCTTATACAAAATTCACGCTTTCTGCACCAAAACTTGGGTTTTTATCCCCAAAATTGACCCGAGGGGACCCATTGCTAACAGACCCTCAACAAAAACATGGTGACTTAACCTCGATTCACTTGGCTGGCATGGAGATCTTGTCGCGAAGACCTCCCAGCTCTACTTGGAGTACTGCAACTTTGGCAGTGCATTATGTTTCCATCTGCTTCATCTCCTCAACCAGCTGCTCCATCATTGGCCCTGTATTACCTAACTATATCTTCTATTGAGTCGCCTGCAGACCAACAAACGTTACTTTGATGGTGGTGGTGAGAACATAGGCTTCATCAAGACAAGGTCGTATTTTGGCCTTAAGGATGCTCTCTTCATGTTGTGCTGCATCCACCTGCTCCTTTAGTACCTTTGCCTCCTACAATTTTGCTAGCCTCTACTTAATGGCGATGGTGTGTGCCATTGCTTTGACTTCATCATACCTCTGCTGCAGCTCCCCAGCCTTCATTTCCAACCTTTACAAGGTGGTATCCTCCTGCAAATTGGTAACCACTTCGAGCGCCTACTGGAAGAGCACAATACACTCTATTATGGTGCTATTCACTACTGCCATGATGTCTTTCATAGCTATCTCGCGCTGCTCTCAGACTTCTGGAAGGGTTGAAGGCTGGGCCTTCAATTGCAGTTCTGCAATCTTGAGGTTCAGGTCAAACTAAATATTCACCAACACTGTTCTGGTGTCACGCACTCCAAAAGTGAGCTTCTGAATCTGCACATCTACTGGCTCATCATTGGGAATGGCCAGCTCTGAGACAGACCTGCATGCCTTAGCCACCACCTTGGTCATGTGCTCATTTTATTATGTGATGGCTTTAATGATGTTAACAATGAAATCTCTTTGTACCATCATTCAAGTGTTGTTGACTTTCTGCTCACTTGACAGTAGGCCTGTGAGCTTCAATATTTGTCGTTAGTGCTCCCTCAGGTAGCAGTATTTCCCAAGGATTGAATGTGCACACCATCCCTACTCCTTTCGATGTGTCGGGCGGCAAACTAGTTGATGCCGCACTGCTTTGTCACACACTGGTTTGGACCTTGGACCCCTGGATCTGTAGCTTGCGCAAACCCATTTAAATGGCACCCAAGGCATGCTTCTGTTGTAGCTCCAAATGCTGCAACAATTACACGGTGGAATCTCTAATCATATCACCGATATCATTTAAATCACCTTCTATTAAGGTGATCGGATCGAGAGAATTCTTGCTGGACTTAGACTTCTTTCGTGACCCTACCTTCTATGGATCTTTGTTGCACTTAAAGTGAAACATAGTGGTCTCTAGGTATGCTCTTCCCTAGTTCAACTGTTGTTCCTCCTCCTCTGTGTCTAGAGAAGGTGACTTTTGACTCCTATCAGACCATGCTCCTCTTCTTCTGCCTATCCTCCCGTCTGGTTTGTGGTGGCGCACTCTACTTTGGCCTTGTCCTCAGCCTCGTTTTTTTCTCTTTGTGGCCAACTGCTCCATCTTCAGCTTGGCTTCTTCATTTTTCTGCTGTGTTGCGGTCTTGCTAGACCCAGCTGTCAAGTTCAAGGTAGTACGCCAATCTACCAGGTAGTGGTCGCAGTCCACTGTAATCGCCTCGTCTGTGGCCAGGTATGGCAGGTCATACCATTTCTTCTCAAGATCCTTTCATGCACATATCAAGACTCGGTGGAAGTCGGACTTGAACTCCAAATACTCATGTAGCTTCTCAAACATAGTTGGCGACAACCGCAGTTTGTGGTTGATGGCCATATGGATGCTCATCTCCATCAAGATCCAAAAGACCTTGCCTTCCTTAACCCTTTGAGGGTCCTTTGTAGACCATAGTGAAGCAAACTTCGTTGCCTCTAGTAGGTCGGGCACGACTGGAGGAAACTAGCTATCCTCTGGTAACTCTCACGCCCAGCACTATGGATAGCAGTAGCCAGGCATATTGGAATTTTTTGTTGTGATCCTCCGCCTCTCTGCAGTTCGTGAGGAACTCCTCGCAAAGGTAGCATGCCCAGTCAAACTATATGCCCTCTGCGCACTGGGCAGCTAAGGCTACTACTTGTGCTGACACTTCATCTATGCAACTCTTTCGCATAATCTTTCCTGCCAAGATTTGTGTTGCTACTTTGACTATGGGGTTAGCTATACTCATGATGGCATAGTGGCATGATTTCTTAGCGAGTTTGAATTTGTCTTTCATTGCTTTAGCAAGGTCGCACTCACCTATCTTTCTGCTAAATGCCATGGCCAGATTTTCTCTCGAGTGCGGCATTCGAGTGATCCTATGGATCAACATGTCAGTGATGTGTATCAACTCTTCTAGCCATAGACACCCATCGTGCACCAAGCACACTAGCTTCTTGATCACTATCATGGTTATGGGTGTGTGGTTGTAATGCGACACCGACAACATATTTAACAGACCTGCCTTATCCACCCCTTTTACCCACTTTCTTGGGTCCAACGTGGTCACACCAGAGTCTTTGTAGAAGACGCGATGCATGAGTTGGTTCATGTCTAAGCGGGGAAAATGTTCTGTGTCAGCTATATCCCAGTTTTCCAATTTTAAAAGGGGGATGCATCTTAGGTGTGGAGCTCCAAAGATGATTTGGTCTGGTATTAAGGGTGTGTGCAGTGTGACCTGACTTTCATCAATATCCTTTGGAACCTTCGTCTTGCCTCTACGTAGAGGAATATACTCAGGAAATTTAGAAATGAGGTCAGATCCAACCACATCAATGTCCTCCGCCCCCTCCATATCAATGTCATCCTCACCCACATGGAGTTCTTCAACATCAACTTCAGGTTCTAGGTCAATCACCTTGCCCTTCTCCTATGCGGTGGGATTTCTTATCTGTGGGTGCTTTCTGGGTGATGCTGGCACTAGCTGTTGTGCCCTTTGCTTGTCCTTCTTTGATTTTGGACCCTCCTTGGTCAGTGTAGGCCTCAGCCTGGGTGTCCTGGGGGATTTAGGCACTTTTGTTGGTACTTCTACACTTCCAACCTCTAGGGCAGCACCCTTAGTTGCCATTACGACCTCTGGGGCAGTTCCTTCAGGTGTCATTGCTTCTCCTAGACTCACAATTTTTGTGGGCGTTGACATTATGCTAGACAACAACACCCATGTCTATGTTGGAAACTTCTCAAACACTGAACTTGTTATCAAGGCTTCAAAGATCTCTGGGTTCATATGCACCTGAGAGCTTAATACCTCAATTCTCAAAATGACAAGTGTTTTTTGCTGGGCAACCACTTGTAATTTATAGGCATTTTCAATTTCAAATCTGATAGTTGCCCCCATAACTCATTCATAAATTCTGGATTGGTGGTGTATTTTCACTGATCTCGCCCTTAAATTCCAGCTTAAAAGCCGCCCCCTGCTCCCTTTGGTCATTTTCCGACTGTCATGTCATGAACAGTGACCATAACAATCACTTTTCGGCTGCCCTGCATAGTCCCTCCTTGGATAACACAGATCCTTGTGTGCGTCTACTTATACTATGGCATTCCCTCATTCCGCGCAGTTCCCCAACCATGCAACTCCCCAACCTAGGCAATGTAGTTCATAGTCTCGTGCCTGCTTTCAGCTACCTAGACTGCTAGGACTGTGATTCCATCATGTATTCATCTAGATGGATTTCCGGTGTATCGCTTTAATCAGCTGCCATTCACCCATCCTGGGAATGGTTCTCCATTCAATTTTACCAACTAAACTACTCCACCATCGGTAATTTCCTTGATGACATAGGGCCCTAGCCAATGCATCCTAAATTTCCCTCGAAATTTATCAAACTTGTTGTCATATAACAAAACCAGATCATTTACCTTAAAGGTGCGTAGTTTGATGTGTCGATCATGCCATGCCTTTTCACACTGCTTTTGAACCTCTTGATGAGATACAATGATAAAAATATCTTCTTCAAGCTCTATTAGTTGTGTGAGCCTCTCCTCCAGGGCTCCGCGATTTTCCATTCTCGTGAATGCCACTATGCACAGAGTAGGTACAATGTAGTCCATTGGAATCACAGTTTCCATGCCATAAACCAGTCTGAACATCGTTTGTCCAGTCAAGTTTTTACAAGACGTTATATAAGCCCATAGCACCGCGGGTACGTGAACATCCTAGTCATTTCTTTGAGCATTGCAAACCTTCATGAGCATGCTCTCCAATATTTTATTAAACACTTCCGCCGCCCCATTAGCCTGTGGATGATAGGGTGTTCTCTTCTGATGGTACACCTAAAACTCCTCCGTCGTCGTGCCGATCATCTCATTGAGAAAGTGTGTACTGCGATCACTCATTAGAATTTTTGGACAACTAAACTTTGTTAGTACATACTCAAAGTTAAATTTTGTTGTTGTCATGCTCGTATAGTCTTTCAAAGGCTATACCTCCACCCATCTAGTTAAATATTCAGTCACTGTAATGATGTACCGCGCACCCGTCTTCTTTCCTGGAGGCTGAATTGATCCTACAAAGTCAACGCCCACTTCTCGAAGGGCTGTAGTGATATATGTGGATTCAGCGATAGCTCATCCCTGCATGAGGGTCCGCCCGTCATTTGGCATGTGTCACATGCCCTACAATATGCTTTTGAATCCTTATGCAAGGTCACTCACCATAACCCGGCGTGTAGAATCTTCTGCGTTGTTTCTTTTCCTACATAATGAACTCCTGCAACTCCATCATGAGCCTCAGCGAGGATGTTGTTTCGTTCAAACTCTAGCACATAACATTGCAATATTTCATTTGATCCCATTTTGTAGAAGTGCCTTGCAATGACATAAAAGTCTACTGCGCGTACCACCAATTCCTTCGTCTGTTGGCTTGTATATCCTTCTGAAGCCATACCTGTTGTAAGGAAGTGTATAATATCTTCAAAGTGAATGTCTGCAATGTGCACTGCAAAGAGCTATGCATCAGGTAGCCCCTCCATCATATTAGTAAGTTCATCTCCCATTTCGATGCACAACAGATGATCTAGTCCAGCATTCAAACATCTTGGTTTCACAATAACTTCAAAATCATACTCCTGGAACAACAACAACCACCTACATATCTTTCCCCTAACACAGTCATTTTGACCAGGTATTTACTTGCAAATGCTATAGGATGATCCAAGTCCCCTTCACCAGCCTATGTTAGTACTTCTCCCAGCGCAATACATGACATGTCCACATGTACATGAAATTTCTTCTTCCAATCCAGGAAGACCAGGATCAATTTGGTGACCATATTATCCTTCAACACATCCAATCTCTTTTGTCATTCTTCATTCCAACAAAATATAACACCCTTTTTTAACAGTTATTCCATTGGTGTGGTAATCTGGGCACAACTCTTGATGAATTTCCTATAGTATCCTGTATACCCCGATGTTGAGTGCAGCTGTTTCACACTTCTTGGCGCCTCCAAATTGATTATGATCACGATCTTAACTGGGCCTACCATTAAGCCTTGTCTGCATACCACATGGCCCAACAAGATCCCAAAAGGGACACATAACAAAAATTTCTTCAGATTGAGCACAATCTAGTATCTATGACATGTATGTATCTAGCATCAAGAGCAGACTTGCCACATGGCGCTTCACGAGTCCGAACATTATTTAATCATTGAAGTATACTTACAGAAATTTATGAATAAAATCCTTGAACACTGCGATGACTATGCGTGAAAAGATTTTTGGCATGTTCTTCAGCCCAAAAGGCATCACCGTATACTGGAAGCATCCCCATTCAGTCGGGAAGGTCATCTTACTTCTATCCACCGATGTGACCTTGATTTGGTGGTACCCAGAGAACCCATCAATGAATGAATACGCTTCTTGGCTGCCAACATTATCCAAGACCTCATCGGTGAACGGGGTTGGGAAGGGATCATGTATGCAGGCATCATTCAACTTCTTGAGATCTACGCATATCCTTATTTCTTCCTTCTGCTTCTTTTCCTGAACCAGGTCAATATTACCTGCCACGAGCATCTTATCTAACTCAATGCAGACCCTTATACTTCGTGTTGAGGCAATAAGGTCTTTGTCTGATAGGTTTCGCATCCAGTTTTAGTTTGATATTCATGACACCAAGGTCTCCTATTATTCCTTTCAGATCAGAAAACTTCATTGGGAGTAAGTCCGAATATTTGTGGAGCTGTTTGGAGACCTCATCTACTATCGCGTCATCCCAATATTCCCCAATCTTTGCAAACTTTAGTTCTGCCTCCATGCCAATTTTCACCTATCTAGTTCTCAACATCTCTATTATGTCGAGGTTCTCTAGTTGCGGTCCTTCAATTCTACGGTGACCTTCAATCTCCGGGATATTAATATTTCTTGGGTCTTCCTCTTCTTCTTCTGCTATTACATTGTAACACTCCAGCGTGTGGCTTAACTAGGTAGTCCAATCAGGTTGAATCAAGTCTAGAGGATCCCATGGCATCTTAAGGATGGTTGTCGTAACCTCCTATAATGCTTCATCGATGGATTCAAATCCATCCTCAAAACTGAACGCCATCAAAAATCCTTGGAATAACACATCCCATTCTGCGGTGCCATGAAGGAGTTCTATCTCTAAGTACCAATTCATTAGTATAACATAGAAGGTATGACAAACAGATGGACCCACTCTAGCTAAGGCTTCACTCCATATACCTCAGTCCTTTGGCCAAATGGTCGTGCAAATCATTCCTCCTGTCATAGTTTTCTGCTACTCGTACCTTTAGGTGGCCAAAGCGTGTCCTTATCATCCTTCTATATTTGCGCCAATCCTCAAAACTATCCTTATGTGTACCCCACCATCTTACGGGTGTAGCGCACAATGCCCAATCTAATACCTAGAAATGATGCTTCTCGGGCACTTCCCTTTTGAATGCATCCAAAAAGCGATCAACGTCAGTTAACCCATCACAGTGAGGAAGATTTCTTACCTCTGATGATACACAGCGCAACTACTTGGTCATCATATTACAACATAGAGTAGATACTTCATGCAACTAATTTTACCAGTGCTCCAGTTCTTTGTTTGAGTTTGATGTGCAGGAGCTCTTGCGCTCCCATGCAATACGTTCATCTGTTGTCGAATTCACCCAATTCTGGTCTCGCATCATTACCTTGCAAATCTGGTCCAAATCATCATCACTTTCATAATCACGGACTGATTCCGTATAGGGCAGTCCTTCTACAGGATCCAGTGGCACCACTATGTGGAGCACTTTCTTCTCAAATATCATATTTCGCTTTTTCAGGTTGATTACCCCATTCATGTTAGTGGCCCAACCGATCCCAAGGAGCGTGGGGTAGGGATTACTATCATCCACAGTCTCTATTACATCAAAATCCGCCAGTGTGCTTACACCTTTGGTGTCAATTGTTACACCCTACAGCCTCCCCATTGGAATGATTTTCTGTTGATTCACCATCCTTAACTGGATCGGAGACCACTATAGCGCAGGTCTCCTCATTCTTTGCCATGTTTTTTTCGACAAAACATTTACGTCGGACCCCAGATCCAGGACAACTTGTTCCATTTCATGTTCCCCTATCTATGTGGTGAGTCTCATTAAACTCTATCACAAACCCTCCCATCATATGGTCAAGCCAATGATTGATACTGCACACAATCTTATCTTCAAAGGCTTCCAATTTCCTCACTAACTTCAAGGTACAGATAATTGGACCATCAAGCGTCTAGCTTCCCTTGTCGTCTGCCAAATTCACAATCCACTGATATAATTCAAATGAGAAAGAACAAAAGAATATTTCATGAATTTCTGTGTGCAGATATCTATCCAACCACTGTTCCTTCGTCAATCATGGGTTCCTGTTTTCTTGTGCTGCAAATTCGTGGATCTTTCTATCCAACAAGTCTTCAATCTCTTTCTTAGTTAGATTCCAATGAAGCGACATCACACATCCTATTATGCAGATCCCGGTCTTGGCAACAAAACCATTTGTTGGCTTGATGGGCCCTGAACCAAGTTCAATGTTAGTCAGCCAAGCAAATCCCTACACTACTGGCCCTTTCAGATCAATCTGTGGACCGCGGAATGAAGTCTCACCTGAAGCTGTATCGAGGGATGTAAAAAACAAGTTTCCACACCTTGAGATGTCTATGATGTCATTTTTATACCTTAGCTCTGCCTTCGTGTAGATCGATAAGCCTTTAGGGCTTATCGATGCACTTCTCTATTAGTCTTTTAGAACCCCCGCGAAGGTTTGCTATCATCCTTTGTGTAACCCTAACAAGTAATATTGGCACTTACACGCCTCTGTAACTACTTTTTTGTATAGTTCCTCGAATTATATTGAGTTTTAACCAATTCTATCATGCAATTAAGATTATCTTTGCATAAACATACATCTCTAGTTGCTTTCATATAATAGAGGAAACATATAGATTCGTGCATCAATTTAGCAATAAGGCATAAACCCAGTGCTTAACATAACATAATCGCATGCAATTGACATATGTAAAATACGCAGTAATTTCATAATACTCTTCTTTATTGATGATCCAAATTTTCCGTACAGACTCTAACTACCCTGTGCACACAACTGTAGGGGTCTGTGGACTCAACTACAGAGTTCTACCCTATGCCTTTGCACACTCAGCTGCAGAGACTATTTCCTACACTAAGACTCTCGCTCTTAGCTCTTTAGAGACTCATCAATGACTCCATCTCCATTAACTAAACTTCACTTCACTTAGACTCCTCTAAGACCTCCTTTTTATACAATCCCATGGTCCGTGGACCAAGGGCAGATCTCATCAAGCCAACACAACCTATCTAAACTAAGGGTGGAAACCCTTTTTGACTCCTTATACCTTCACGCTCCACGATCAGAAAATGTGGATACTTTACATTTATTTATACAAAATTCGGGCTTTCTGCCCCAAAACTTGGGTTTTAAACCCAAAATTGACCCCAGGGGACCCGTTCCCAACAAATTTACTAGAATGAAACCGATATATCATTTTTCAAGTTGTTTTTTTCCTTTGTTAACGATAGCTTTTAAAGAAGAATATAAATAGACCTATGTATGTCATATAAATAAACATGTATTATAGCTTTAATAAACAAATTTTATAACAAGGCAGAATAAGTGTTAAATTTTTAAGAATGAAACTAAAAATAAATTAAGAAATACTTTCAAAGTTGGGTAATTTGAAGCTAAGTTGAATTAGAAAGATTTGTATCTGTGGAGTGAACATAAAAACAAATTAGTAAATACTTTCAACCTTCAGTTGAGTTGAAGCTAATTTGAATGAATTAGAGATTTGTATTTGAGTTGAATTAGAGATTTGTATTTGAGTTGAATTAGAGATCTCTAGTTGTTTTGTTCTTAAAATTCTCCAACCATCCAACCAAAAAGAAACAACCTTTCTTGCTACCTAGCCTTCTGACAGATTTTTCTAAACAGTGATCTTTTGCACAACCTAACAATACATGTATAAATATAATAAATTCATTTTATTCAATTCGTTTTTTATAGGGATCAGAAAACCCATTTAACATGGTTGAAAAATGGACATTATGCATAGAAGTTTCTTGTTATGCCAATCCAGGGCAAGTAGTGATTAGCTATGTGATATGCAATATTGTGATGAATAGAGTCCTCCAAAGGAAAATGAATGTACTTGGAAGAACAACAAACAATGAAGCATATTATCTTGCAATGATAGAAGGCTTAGGAACAACTAGGGAGTATGGATCCAATGGAATTGTAGTCTTCACCAATTCTGGACTTGTGTGCAACTAGATGAAAGACATGTACCAAGTTAAAAGAGAGAGGTTAAAACAATTGCATGGAGAAGCAAAAAATATTGTTAGTCAATTTCAATAATTTAGCATAAGACATTGTGCAAATTCTAATAGGATTTCTAGTGATCTATTGTGTGGGGCAATGGAAATTCAAGATTTGTGTGTTAAAGACGAATTAGTGTTAATAAGTTATCCATCAATATTTATTGATGGACATTGCAAGATATCTTTGATATGTGTGCATTTTTTAGTTATAAATGTGTCATTTTAATGACCATGTGTTTTTTTCAATTCTATAGCAAGTGTGTCCCCACTAAATAAACACAACTTGGTGAAATTGACATGTTTTAGAAAAATCTATATATAATTTTCAAAATGTGCGTGCTTCAACATTTGTGTTTTTAGTCTTGAGTATATGTTAAATGAATAGCTTCAGATTGTTATATTAATTTTATGAATTCTTTCAATGTTTTTAAATAGCAATTTTAATATCTTAAAATGCATGATGTAATTTCAAGGGTTACATCAATTAAATGCATGAGGTAACTTCAAGGGTTATATCAATTTTATGAGTTATTAATCTTTTTAAATAGAAATTTCAAGATTTTTAAATGCATGAGGTAACTTCAAGGGTTGCAAAATTTTCTGAATTATGGATCTTTTTAAATAACAATTTTAAAAATAATTGTAAATGGACGAGGTAAATTTTCAAATATCATGCATCTATATATCTATAGATATCCATATCATGGATGAGAATTTTCTACATGATTCTTCAAGGTGAACATCAATATAGTCTCATGCATCTATTAGAAGGGGAGGTCAAGGTCATGGATCAAAGAGAATATCAAATGAATTGGGGGAGGTCCATCATTCACATCGTGGTATTTATTATATATATGTTTATGTGAATTTACTTAAATGATAAACAAGTAGAATCATATGTATGTACACATATGTATTGAATTGATTTTCTATTTTTTTCTTCAGATGCTTCACTCACTATGTTGTCACATGACAGTGGTCAACATTATCTGGGTGGTCAACATTCTCTGAGTGGTCATCAATCTCAAGGTGGTCAACATAATTTTGGTAAATTATATAACTTTTCTATGTTAAAACAAATTTGCACATGTAAATGGATTATATGTACATATGTGTGTACATATCTATATTGCATACATGTATGAATACATTTGTTCACATGTTTTTATATTTATGTAATTTTATATGTTGATCGAGAGGGTGGAAATCTTGGTCCAAGTAGATGTAAGGAAAGCTGGACAGTTCAAAAAGAAGGTCATGGACCAACTACAACTTATCCATATGATATTCCTGATGAGCTTCCTTGGGAGACAAACGTCCAATAATGTACATTACAAAGGTGCAAAACTCATTATTCAAAATTGAGGAAAGATCTTGGGAGTTTGGAGCTCCCTACAGAGAGTTGAGAAAGCTTAGAAATAGTTGTGCACTCTTTAAGTTCATTTCTTGATATTTACAATAAGCTTGGGCCAACCACATATTCATTTATAGATATGATGAGGCATATAAAGGAAGTAGTGATGGGTCTCGATAAATAGATCGGGGTTAGTAAAAGGGTTACAAAAGAAAATGAAAAATATACATTTAATTTCAAAGAAGTACCGAAAAGAAAGATGCTCAAGGTGCAATATTTCAAGCATCCTAATATAGCCAACCATTTGTATGATAGGTTCCTTGCAAGTTATGGGAAGCTGCCATGGAATGACAAGGTTCCAATGTGTTTTGAAAATTTATTTTATGCATAATTATTTTTGGGTATGAAACCCGATTATAATGACCTTGAATTTGAATATTATTGTAGTGGGAGAGGTCAATTATATGATCATAAGGGTGCATTACGTGATACTGAATTGCCTCGCCCTCAACCACATTTGGTATGCAAACCTCCTCGTCTGGTAAATTTGCGGTCCTAGATGGATGTCACTTCTCAAATTGGTTGAGAAGGAAGGGATGCCACTATAGACAACATACAGAGTGCATTGAATAGAGTTGATATCAGTCTAAATTGACAAAGAGTAAGAGCTAATGCATGTGCTAATTTTGTATATAAAATAGATGAGGAGATAGATAATATGAATACTAAGGAGCTTAAAGAATATGTAAAGGCTTGTCATAATGGTTGCCAATACCTAATTTTTCAGGAAGAAGAGGGTGTGGGATCAGTATGTGTTAATATTTAGGGTGGATATTTTAATGCAATTTTTAATGTATGTGTTAATGTCGATTCACATACATTTTCCTATTGTCTTCAAATTAGTACCTGAAAAAACTCATTTGTTGAACCATTTTCATTTAACTCATTTTTTGAACCAAAATTTTGATAATTTAATAACCCCAGGTTCAGGTTCCAATGAAGATATTTTGAGAGATGTTAGTGTTTTTGAAGAGTTCATGTTGATACAATTATTATTCTACTTTTATTATATCGGTATATTCTGAGGACATATTTTGAAAAGAAATAATTATCTATATATAATTAAATGTTAACAGGAGCCCCAAGAGTTAGCTCAATCGGTCAAATCAAGTGCCTTGCCAATGGGAGGTCACAGGGTCGAATCCCGAAAGCTCTTAGCGTTAGGTCAATAAATAGGCTGAGGGGTGTTGATGCCTTTGGGTGCGTCCACTCAGTGTTGAACAACCCTGGATGTAGCGGCTACCCATTGACCCGGGTATCCGTGAACCAAAAAGTGGAAAAAAATAATTAAATGTTAACAGATTCTTTATTTCGTCCAATGTTTTGGACATAACACCACCCTCTTCCTCCCTATATGGAGATGTGCCACATTTATTGAATATTTAACTTATGTTTTGTTATAAATTGAAGTCAAAGCTTAATTAAAAAATGAGATAGATATATCTTATAGTTTTAAAATTTTGGAATTTTAGGTTTGTGGAGATGGTTTCCAATCTCCATGGACTTTAGCGATGGAGTCGACAATGAAGATAGGATCATCTAAACAATTTGAAAAAGTCATGTAACAATTTTTTTAATATTGCGAGCTTATGCATTTTCATGTGTAATTTTAAATTTTTAATATATACATGTGCATGTATTGTACAGAGCATCCACAACGGCACAATGCATGGCAAACAGCACAATGACACAATGGATGGGGACCACCATGAGGTATTGCATAGAATTTGAAACTTTTTATAATTTCGTTTTGATGAATACATTCTCATTTAATTTTAAAGTACATAATCTTATGTATATACACAATTACACATGTTGTGTAGGGAACCCGTGATTGAGATGAGAGCATGAGGATGTTGATAGTTCATATATTTCAGCGATATTCTCTAAATTTATGCAAATTTTTATTTGATAGTCTTTTAATGCTATATTTACTTTTATCGTGATATAAATTTTGGACATATTTAAAATAAAGCTCTTCATTATGAATTAATGCATCTTATTATTTGACAACTTTTTATTATATATTTACTTTATAATGATATAAATTTTGAACATTTTTAAATCTTGAACTCTTTATTATGATTTAATACATGCTAATTTTGGAGTTTATGTACATTTGGCATGGTATAATTTTCATGATGTTTGGTTTGATGCTTAAAACTTGGTTTTACATATTTAATTTTATGAACATGTAGCAATAAGAGTAAATTTGCATTTTGTTGGTACGTTTTGCATTCAATCATTCCTATAATGTTAGTAGATGATTCTTAGGTTTTGTTTAAAGTTGTTTTGTCAAGTTATTTAAAATGAATCTATTAAAATTGAAAATTAAAAAATGTGAATCTACATTTTGCATTTGAATGAATCTTATAATTCGGTGTAGATGTCTAAAAAACTCATAACTTAAAATGCATTATAAAACATGTTATGTACATTTTTCATTCATTGTTAGGCCCATATACTACTAGTCTAACTGCTTATTGTTATTAGTACAACCCCCTTATTAAATTGTTGTACCCATGTAGTCCCCACATTGTTATTATTGTGCCCCATAGAAGCCAACTATTGTTATTACTGTGCCCTTGCATTATTATTGTTATGTCGGCTCTGATTATATTATGACCCCTTAGACTCCTATATATAGAAAGGAGGTCTTGTCATTTGTATCATCCAAGAATTGTTCATTTGTGTAATGTAAAGGAGGTTTCCCCCGCGAAGAGGCTTATTTATAAGGCGTTGATCTATCTTTTCTATCTTTTTGTGAGCAGGTTTCATATCATTTGGTATCAGAGCATTGGATTCTAGGGTTTCGCTGCACCAAACAGGTCATCGTGGAAGTTTCACTATAAATTTTTCACTACGAAGTTTTAGAATATAAAAGAAAAAGTTATTTGAGAAGAAATTGGTCTAAAACTTGAATCCAAATTTCATATATTTTCATGCTATATTTTCGGAGATATGATCTGAGGAAGTTAGGGTTTTTGCAAGCTCCAAAAATTCATCTAAAATAGGTCATTGTGCAATTTTCGCTATAACGCTTTCACTACGAATTTTAAGAAGCTAAAACAAAAACCCATTTGAGACGAAATCGGTGTGAACCTCGGCTCCGAATTTTAGATTCTGTCTCAATATATTTTTGGAGATATAATCTGAGGACATTAGGGTTTTTGCAGACCCTCGAATTACATTCCAAATAGGTCACCTTGGGAAAATCATCATAACTTTTGTTTTGAGCATCAGATTGAAATTTCATAACAAGTTTTAGAAAGAGTACCGCTTTTGGTTTTCTATATATCAATTTTAGGTACTAAGGTCAAAACAGTGAGACACGACACGTTGTACAATTTCGCTCTACTGAACTAGTTTATAATCAGGTCACCGTGGGAGAATTGGCATAACTCTTTCTTGGATAATCAAATTCTGATCAGACTTGTGGGGTTAGAAAGAGAACTTAGAGGGCTACCATAGGAAATCAAGAAAAATTGAGATGAGGAATTTTGATGGCAAGGATCTAGTAAATTGGATACTACAGATGGAGAAATACTTTGATCTACATGGTGTACCACTGTTACAAAAGGTATGTATTGGATCTTCATATTTAGAACAAGATCACATTTTATGGTATAAAGCACTTTGTTCTCATAAGCCACTTGTTACATGGTCAATTTTCACAAAGGAAATTATAGCACATTATGAGGATACAAAGAGAAACACCTTCTTTAGAGAAACACCACAACAATTGGAAGAAAAAGGAGAAAAAGGGCTTTGTTACAAAGTGGAAAGAAAAATTATGGAAACAAGGAAGTCTACCCCTCACCGCTATAAAGTTGGAAGTGTTGTTTCTACTAGCCTTTCACAACCTACAAGGGCTACACCACAACAATTGGAAGAAAAATGAGAAAAAGGGCTTTGTTACAATTGTGATAAAAAATACATTAAAGGTCATAAGTGTGCTGAGAAGAAATTATTTTACATTGATTGTGGAGAGGAGGAAGAAAAGGATCGAGAACCATCAAAAGAAGAGTATATACACCAGGAACCAACCCTGGAGAAAGAAGAAATAAATCTGACCACATCTTGTAAAGCATTGGAAATAATTACTACTCCTCAAGCAAGGGATGAATGGAAGAAGGATGAAGAAGTGTGGCCACTCATTCAAAAGTTGCAGAAGATCCCAATTCAAACAATATTGCCAAAACTTGAAGAGGAAGGAAAAATCATATTGGAACCTGGAGCAGTCACAAAAACAAGAACCTGACAGCTACGAAATCAATCAATTTGAGAGTATCTCATCAAGTGGAAGAAATTACCCGCTGAAGATTCCACATGGGAGGACAATAATTTTATACAGAAGCAGCAAGAACTACTCAAGCATTGAGGACAACAGATTTTGTAGGACAGAGGCATGTTAGGCCCCTATACTACTAGTCTAACCCCTTATTGTTATTAGTACAACCCCTTATTATATTGTTACACCCATGTAGTCCCCATATTGCTATTATTGGGCCCCATAGTAGCCCACTATTGTTATTATCGTTCCCTTACATTATTATTGTTATGTTGGCTCTGATTATATTATGACCCCTTAGACTCCTATATATAGAAAGGAGGTCTTGTCATTTGTATCATCCAAGAATTGTTCATTTGTGTAATGTAAAGGAGGTTGCCCCCTCGAAGAGGATTATTTATAAGGCATTGATCTATCTTTTCTATCTTTTTGTGAGTTGTCTTCATATCATTCATGTATAGAAAGGATACTATGGATGTCGGTTGATAGTTAACTTTTAATATAAATTTGTTTGAATGCACCAACATAAGTTAGATAAAATTGCATATTAAAACATGGCCCACAATTTGCATGATGCATGCATGGTTTGATGCTTTTAAAGGTTTTACATATTTAAGTTCACGAATATGTGGCAATGAAAGAAAATTTGCATTTAGTTGGTACATTTTGCATTCAATCATTTCTATAATGTTATTAGATGATTCTTAGGTGTTATTTAAATTTGTTTTGTCTTGAGTTATGTAACGAATTTATTAAAATTTCAAATTACAAAACATGACACACATTTTTCATTTGAATGAATCTTATAATTTGGTGTAGGTGTCTAAAACAATGATAACTTAAAATTGCATTGTAAAATATGGTATGTACATATTGGATTCATGTATAGAAAGGCTATTATGGATGTTAGTTGATAGTTAACTTCTAATATAAAGTTGTTTGAATGCACAAACATAAGTTAGATAAAACTGCATTATAAAACAAGGCCCACAATTTGCATGATGCATGCATGGTTTGATGCTTTTAAAGGTTTTATATATTTATATTTAGTTGGTACATTTTCAGTTCAATCATTCCTATAATGTTAGTAGACGATTCTTAGGTTTTGTTTAAAGTTGTTTTGTCAATTTATTTAAAATGAATCTATTAGATTTGCAAATTACAAAATGTCAGGTTTATATTTTGTGTTTGAATGAATCTTATAATTCAGTGTAGATTTCTAAAACAATGATAACTTAAAATTGCATTATAAAATGTGGTATGTACATTTTGCATTCATGTATAGATATACTACTATGGATGTCGGGTGATAGTTAACTTTTAATATAAAGTTGTTTAAATGCACAAACATAAGTTAGATACAATTGAATTATAAAACATGGCCCACAATTTCATGATGGATGCATGGTTTAATGGGTTTAAAGGTTTTACATATAATTTAAGTTCACGAATATGTAGGAATGAAAGTAAATTTTGCATTTAATTGGTACATTTTGCATTCAATCGTTCCTATAATTTTAGTAAATGATTCTTAGTAAATGGCTCAACCAACCACAATCACAAATTAATAGAGAAGTATACATCACAAATTAATAGGGAATTAAATCCTCAATACAGGTCTACATAATAGGTAGTATACATATAACTTTGTAACTCAATACAAGACCCATTGAGTATCGCTTTCACATTATCACATTCTTAAGAATGTAAAACTTGAGAGTGCACAAAAATAAATGCTAAAAATGGAACTCTAAGTTCTCAAAGATGAATCCAAGTAGAAGAAATTGTTGGGAAGTTCAATTAAAAAAATTCCAATGGAACTCCATCGTCAACGATCCATTCACGGACAACTTTTGACATTCTCCATTTTTTAACTTTCAGTTTCTTTTTGGATTGAGCTTATATCAACTTTATGTGTGTTTCACAAACCAAGCGACTATATTCACAACTTATGACATCGGGTTGATAGTTTGAAAGTAAACATTACTCTCAGTTTGGTGAGTTTCTTGGAAAAAATAACCTTTCAGTATAATAGATGCACTTTCATACGTAAAATCCTTATCATCATAGTCTTCCAATTACTTCATCTTTCATTTAGTGCACCACATCAAATAATAGTTGACATTTTCTATGTTGTTAATGGGTGCAACTGCAACAAAAGCATCTCCTGCACAATAAAACAAGTGTAAATTTAGATAATAATTAATATGAAATTAAATTTATAGACATGGAATTGATTTATTATCTATTTCTAGATCTCTATATTTTAACTATTATCTAGATACTTATAGACATTGATTTAAAAAACATAAGACACACGCACACACACACACACAAACACACACACACACACACACACACACACACACACACACACACACACACATATATATATCCTTTGAAAGCAATTGAAATGTTACCTTCTCTAACAAGATCAAAAACTCAATCACCTTCAGATGATACTATAGTCTCCTCTGATTCCATCTCTTCGAAGCTTGCAACTGACATTTTCCCCTTTGTATTAAGTTCTATATGTTTCCAAGATTTTACATACATATTATTTTCAAAAAATTGTTGGATTGTGTGTCGTCTATGTAAATAGGACAAAAACATGAATATTTTATTTTATCAAATGTAAACGCATTACAGTAATCCTTTGTTTTAATTGAATGCAATTTCAAGTCTCTTTTACTATTTCAACTTCATATGTAATTGATTTATCTACATCTTTGACTCCAATATGCCAAAAAAACCTATAGTAAATTCAAACAAGAATTTAAATATGTTATTTAAAATAAAATTTATACATCAAAGATAATCATCCTCATATTGCTTAAACTATATAATTTTTGAATGTTTAAAATTAGAAAATTAATAAAAATTATCATATATTAAAACAATATATAATTTAATTTGCATATATGTACATACTTCTGTACCTCCCTTGACGGGCTAGTCTGATGGCTTAGTGTAGAATTGCACTATTGAGCAACTTGTCCAGTTGGGAGAAGTCTGTTTACATAGTGGTCCATTTGATATCTTCAAAGTGCTCATTTTATACATGCCCCTGTACCATCACGTTCTCCTTTTCAATGACCAGAATCAAAGAAATTCCAACAATGTTTAATGTGGATTTTCTTATGAAGACGACACAACCAAAAGGATGATTGTGAAGATTTGAATTGACTTGCACATCCATCTAACCATATCCAATGTTCATTGAATTTTATTCCATGACCTTTCAATGATTCATAAATATTATCAAAACAATGTTGTACAAAATTTGTATCATGTGTACGATCATTGGTGATATAAAAGTGATATTCTTTAATAACATATTGATTCTCACTAGTGCTTTCTATATCATCAAAATTTTGTTCGGTATGTCTATATAGAAAATGGACAAGCATAGAGACTTGGTCAGAATGATAATATTCACTTTGTATTTCATCTTGTGCAGCAAATGTGTAATTCTTAAAGCAAAATCGACTATTGACAAAATGGTCCCTAGTGGAAAAATTTCACAAGATTTTTTGAATTGCAGGTCTTACCATCGAGCTCTATGTGAATGCTTCGTGTACATATAAATTTTGTCTCAAAATTTTTCAAAAAGTCTATCACATGAATTTATTCTTCTTGTAAATCAATCCTTTTATCACTTGTAATATTATTTGAATTAATCGATGTATGGATATACTCATATCTTTTCCATTTGACTTTTAGGTTAGACAATGATTGATCATTTATATCAATATAATATTTGTTGTGAAATAAATTTAAATTTGCACAATGATCACATTTTTTTACCACCAACACATTTCTTTTGGTAAAATAATTCATGAATTTCTCTTGCACAAAGAATTTCGGATATGAAACCATCGATAGCGGAAGGATGAGATGATATTTTCCAAATTGTTTTACCAAAATTAGGGAAGGTGTCATAATATAATTTAAATTCCACACGATAACAACAACAAGTGTCACGTATAGTGGCTTAACATACCATTTTTTTATTGCACAAAAGTATTGATTGAGACATTAATTCCACGATGCTCTTCTATGAACTTATTGAACAACTCTATCTGAGTGGTGTCCAAGATATGTTTTTCAAGTTCCTCATATTGATTTCATGTTATTATTCACCACATCACATCTCTTGATTTCAGTGAAACACGTGAATTTTTCATCCAATATTCATATATTATTTTTTTAATATCTTCTCCAAGTCTATCTTTGTATGGTTTCCTACAAATAACATCCCAACAAGCAAGCTCATCATTTACATCTATTTGCAATCAAAATTTCCTATGTTTGTGCATTGTTTTTCATGAGGTCCCTAATATTTTTTTCCATATATTTTACCAAACGATTTTCTTTAGTACTTGATGAAACCACTGCCATTTGTATTGCTCTACATGCAACTACATGATTTTTCTTTCTAGATATTCCAATTGTTTTTAGAGCACTATTTATATTTTGAATCACATTTTCCTTCACATTTTTATCTTTCGTTGATTTTTTAATACTCAATAGAGCTGTTGTGTCTTTTAATTTCTTTGATGTTAAGGGACCTCTCAAAAATTTGAGTTTGAAATGTCACACATTCATCTTTGAAGAACCTTTCAATAATGACCTTAACACGATATCGTATAACATTGTTAGGTTTTTTATCTCCATATTGTCATTGTCAACATTTTATAACATCTCACCATCGATATTGATTTCATTTGTACATATGAAAATTAAATGTAAATGAGTATAAATTTTCATTAAATAAATAAATTAAAAAATATAGTTTGAATGGAATTGAAATTAATAAATATGTATAATTTTAATAATACACATGACATATATATATATATCTATATATATACTTGATGTTGATTCAAATTCTTCACTTGAATCTATTTCAACATCTTCAACAACATCATCAATCATTGGTTCATTATCTTTTTCACTTAGTCTTCCAACATTTTCAATCTCATCATTAATGTTATGAGGAATATCTCAATCTGTTTACATTGAAAAATATTTTTCAAATTAGTTCATCAAATAAAAATTAGATTTCACAAGACACTAGTTAAATTTTAAATATCATTTATAATATATATACATTTACATACCTGCTAAAACTTCTAGTTGAGATTGATTTTCCCTTTCAATATTTACATACTCTTCCTTCTTTATTTTGTAATAGTTTCTAGCATATTGTCTATGAGCCTCAATGTATCTTGTTCGATCATATTTTCTCTTGCAATTTCTTTGATTTCCCATGATAACTCAATCTATGTAGATTTTTAAAATCCAGCAAAAAAAATATCAATTTCAAAATTTTGCAAAAAAGCTCACTTTAAAAATTCAACCAAAAAAATTTACTTCAAAGAAAACCCACTGAAAAAATTCAGAACAAAAAAACCCACTTTAAAATATTTTCCCCAAAGACTTACTTTAAAAATTAAGCTAACAAATCTCACTTTAAAAATTCAACCCAAAAGACTTACTTTAAAAACTAAGTCCAAAAAATTTCCTTTAAAAATTTAGTTGAGAAGATTTAGTTTAAAAGTTCACTTCAAATGAGGTAAGAGTGTGAAAATAATGTTTCGGCTCCATTTATTTATATAGTTCAGGAGAAACATTTTTTTAGCAGGAACACATCGTTTCATTTTTGTGGCCGACGGAAAATATCGACACATTTTCGATTGAAATTTTAAAATTAATTTGGTCGTACTTTTACAGTAATTTGGCCAAATTATTTTTTCCATTTATTTTAATGGGCGTCGACGACAAACACAACTTCGCATGAATGTGGTTTTAGTTCAGTTGAATTGCTTTAACTTGCAACTCTGCAACAAATCGACTATGGCCACCTTTTTCCAACTTTGGAATGCTTAAACTCTATCAAATTTGGTGAATTTACTACCAGAACTAATACAATCATTTGCCTAATTGAATCTACTTTCTGTAGATATAAATTTTATGGAGTTTCATAGAAATTTACTAATTTTAATTAATTTTCTAAAAAAATGCATGCAAAAATTTTCTGAAAGTCATTATGATTCAATGAAATAAAAAATCTATATCATCCAAAATACCCAATAAAAAAGTATGAAAAAATTATGGTTCATTACATTCGTCTGTCTTCTTTATGGGTAGTTTTTATATTTTTATTTTATAACTAGTATGTTGAGAAATTTGACGCTCAACTAAACATCTTGAAAATCTGTGGTTTTTCCATATTGATTCAATTCAAAAATTTATAGTGATTATGATGTGCATTAGTTTGTTTCGTAGATATAATGATATCGAAGTAGAATTTGTCTAGATTGTTGCAACACATTTTTTTTTTCAAAAATGCCAAGTTAACAAAGAATACACTAGTGCTAAAGAGCATGACATTTTGTTAATCCCTTTATTTTTTAAGAACACATAGTCAAACAATTTCTAAGTTGACATATCGAATGTGAATAAAAAAATTCAAAAAATAAGTAATAACAAGCTAATAAAATTTATGACAAGTTTTCTTTTATTGTAAAATGAAATTCTAAACAAGAAAATTACTTTCGCTTGCCAAAAGTTGAAGAGCTTCTAAAAATGATATATTTTTCTAAAAAAAGGCCAAAAAATGTAACCCAACTTCACATAAATAAATATACAAGAGAGATATATTTCATTTTCAATGGATATTGAAGTTAGGATTTTGAAGTATATAAAATTAGCATAGATCAGATTCTACCATTTGTTGAGAGGATCAAATCTCTCAACATGAAAACTCTTTTTTTTTAGTGCAAAACTTGAGAGAACCAAATCTTGCAAAATGCAATCCTTTTCTTAGTGCAAAACTTGAGGAAATGTTTGCACTTATATAGATTTGATTCCACTAATTTCTTGATAGATACTTAGTTAAGATGGATATATTCTGATTATTTTAATAATATTACTTATATTATATAAATTTCACATCTCTATATATAAAAATGTTCTCATTATTTTTATTAAAACGTTGATATAATATATATGGAATATTCATGGAATATTTTAGTACTTATAAACTTTTATCTTTTAGAATTAATTAAAAAAATGTTATAAAATTAAATTAAAATATTTTTTTATGAACTATTTTTATTGTTAAATGAGTTATGGTTTTTGGGCGTGTGGTATTGATAAGTCATGGTATTGTAACAAAGCCTATTTACAAATTAATAATATCCATTGTAAAGTAGGGTGAATAACCTTAATTAAGAATATTACGAAATTGTAAGTTTATTGTGAGTATTAAATTTTTTTTATGTTTATTAATTAAATTTAAATATGGTTACGAAATAATTATTTTAATTTACATGGTAACTTGGATCTTAATTTATAGCCATTATTTATATGTTATATATTTTAATATGATATGTATATTATAATTTTCTTTTATCTAATTTTTTATTGATAAAACAAAATTACAATATGAATTCAAAAGATGGTTTGTGGGAAAACATGCTCATGAGATTGAATTCAAAATAATATAATTCCATAAAAATGATGTAGAGCTCCTACATGGCGGAAATTAGGGTTTGACGCTAGCCAACCTTCTCCTACAAACTTTCATGCTTGCTTGAAATAATGGTGATCAGTTTTTGCTTCTGACTATTGCACCATTGGCTGGTTCACCTCAAAATAGGAAAAAAATTCCCCTATTACTTAGCTGCATCGTCGTCTTCAGAGTCTGGTTCAGAGCCCACGATTTTAGTTGAGAATCCTCATGTGGCGACTGAACCTCGTTCCTCTGCCATTGTTTTTGGGAATGATGGGCACATTTCTTCATCCCCTTTGGTGTGTGTCTCGTTGACAATGTCGCTTGTGTTTGGTTCTAATGGTGTCGCCCCTTCTTCCACTCTCTTGGGATCTTGTTAGGCACCATCGAAGTCCTTTTGTGATATGGTTAAAGCTCCATATTACAGTCTTCCTTCTACATTCAAAATGATCCCCATCAACGAGGCTCCAATGTTTGAAGATACTATGGGAGAATAAGCCCTTAGTGAAGTTGAGTTTTACTCTGAAGTGGATATAATTTGTAGGTTCACTAGTCTTTGGACAAAACTTGTTGATTTCCACTCTTTGATTAATGAGCATTGGAATCCCCCCATCTCAACTGAGCTCAACATTTATCCCTTGGCTACACGTTTTTTTATCATAGTATTTAGTAATGTTAGTGATTGTGTGAGGATTCTTGATGCTCGCCCCTGGTTTTAGGGTTGTGCAGGTCTCTCTCTTCAACCTCGTTTTCCCTCCTTCAACCCTCTCTCATCTTCAATCTCTACTGCTCCTATATGGGTAAGGCTTCCTAATCTCCCTATGCATTTGTGGAACCTTGCTTCTCTTACGTCGTTTGATAACATCTTATGTAGGTTTCATTAATGTAGCGAAGACAATAGATTTGATCTCAAATGCACATATGCTCATATATGTTGGGATATAGACTTCAATAAGGGATTTCCTACTAAGATTAACCTCACTGATCCTGAATTCTCCTAGGATCAATCACTGGACTACGAAAATATCTATTTTAGTTGCAAAGGCTTCTATGAGACTGGTAATTCCCTCAATACCTGTCCCAATGATGGGAAAACAACGTCAAATTTCTCTTCCATAAAACCAAAATGGTGGGATGGTGTTTCTTTGATCATTATTCAATTTCCTTATAGGCTCCTGCTTCTGCTCCTCACAATTCATGTAGCGCTCAAAAAGTTGTAATCGCATTTGATCTGATCTAAAACCCATGTGAAGGTTCCTAATCCCGAGGCAGTTTCAATTAATCTGAGCTAAACAATAGCAATCGTTTCCTCTCCATAACTTTCCAAAAAGAAAATGTTCTCATCAAAGTGAAAGGGATCTTGTGGAAAAAACAGGTGGAGGCATTTCTTCTCCCTCTGGAATGCAAGGTGGAATTCAAAATTCAAATTTTTTTAAACAATGGTGATATTGTTGATCCAACAGGAAATGGGGCTGGGACCCAAGTTAAAAGAAAGATGAAGAATTCTCCAAGAAAGGTGAAAATGTAGCCAAATAAATATCTTAATTAGGAATGTTTTGAAAATTCATGTGGATTTGAGGGGTTTCTTGAAAAGTCTTTAAATGGAACAATATCATTCGACATGTAGTTTGAGAAAATTCCAAAAGGTTTTGGGCTTTT
The DNA here is from genome assembly GCA_031772625.1 of Pinus tabuliformis. Taxonomy (NCBI): domain Eukaryota; kingdom Viridiplantae; phylum Streptophyta; class Pinopsida; order Pinales; family Pinaceae; genus Pinus; species Pinus tabuliformis. Next base: position 405,373,945 of record CM062813.1, read on the forward strand.
CCTCCATGTTCTAGATGAAATCTTAAAGGACCCTTGGATTATCTGCTCTCAAAAATTGTAATTTCCTTCTTTTATTAATACAAATTCTTAGTAGTTCCTTAAAAAAAAAACAAAATTACAATATAACAGATTTAATTTTATTACTTTTAACATTTTATTATTAATTGAGCCAACATTTAAATGTTTACATTCATTTAGCAATATAATATCTCCCCTATACTGGGATATATATTACTTTTAACCTTTTATTATTTTTTTATTGAACTGACATGTGAATGTTTACAAACAAATATTTACACCACTACAACATGGTCCTATACTGGACTGTAGACTAGATCTAGACACAATCGTTTTAAATTAAGATGTTTTGGAGGTTCAAAAGTAAGATCAAATTTTATAATGATTATAAAAAATAAGTAAAAGCCTTGCTTAATATATCATTTTAAGTTGAGGGTTTCTGGAGGTTTGAAAGTAAAATATAATTTTGTGAAGATTATAAGAAATAAGTAAAAGTCAATTAGTATATTGAATTTTGTATTGCTTATAAGAAATAAATAAACGTTAATTAATATATTGAATTCTTGACTTAAATAAAAATAATAAATTTATTATATTTGAAAGTAAACAAAGATAATAATATAAATGGAATTTATTAATTAAATAATAGTAACCTTTTTTTTAATAGTAATGAGAATGTTGATAGTCAAACTTGAACCCATACAGGTCATGAAACAAGTTGTTCATCAAACCATAGTGAATTTAAAAATCATAATATTTTTATAAATATTTCCATTTTATATAAATATTTTTAACATATTTCCATGAATAAAAATTCTTGTACATTCATTAAAAAAAAATCTATATGCTCTCACTATGTTTTCTTTGCACTTTTATTTGTAACTTTCCCACCTAGCTAGTGACGCACATATTTATGGTAGTAGACTTAGTGAGGGAGCATTTTTATGGTAGTAAAATCGATTTGTTAGGTGTTATTAAAAGTGTCTAGTTTATATGGAGTTGATAACTCAAGTGGTTACGAAAATGGTTTGTTTTCCCACAAGTCTGTTTTATTTCACATGACTTACCCTACATATGTCAATCATCCAATCTCAACTCCTACTCCAATATCTCTACTGTGCCCAGACCCTCTCCATCATTTCTGCAACACACTCTCACATACTAGGCATCTTTGTGTCCATCTTTGGCATCTTGGTTGAATAAATGTCTTGGATCTCTATAGTTTCTTTGTCATTTATTAGAGTTGCAAACTCTAACAAAATAACTATACGTATATTGAGTTAGGAGGGCTTAATAAAGGCTCAATAAATACAATATTAGAAAGACATACAATAATTATAAATTCTCGCCATCTCGTCCACATATTGTCATAGCTACCAACAGGTTGGCCATCACCTATCAAGCTATCTCATAAAATTGGACAAAAATTACCTTGGTTGCCACCTTTAAACCATCTAACATTATAGATGCTTCCAATATCCTCATATTTGTGAGATTTATGAGATCTCCTACAGTGCAAGTCCTTGTAAGTTCCAAAATTATGGTAAATATCAATTGGCTCAATGAAGAGAGTTTACCACTATCATGTGAATTGAGCACTAGCTTATGACACCATCTTAATTCAAGGTGCTTTAACTCTTTAAGCCCTCTTATTGTATTGGGCAAAGCCTTCAACTACACACAAAAGTAAATATTTACAACTTGAAGCACAAAAAGATTACCAATGCTCTCATTAAATTTTATCAATTCCCATTAGCCACTCAAATCAAGGGACTCAATCAGTTTAAGCCCCTCCATTGACATTGACAACCCTGTTATACTAGTTCTATACAAATATAGAACCCTTAGAGACATGACATTATGACATAAGAGTCTTATTCAAAGATAATGATGAAAGCTAATTAAATGGATTTCATTGAGCTTGTGCCACATTCTGTAGAATCTCCATCACTTTTGTAACTTTAGCCATCAAGGATTCAGGAGACTCCAACAAATCAAGAACCTCAATTTGGTCCATTTCCAAAAGAATAACAATAATTTTGGCTGCATGATCATGTTCCGACTGATCCACCAAAGAATACAAGCTTTCTCCAAGCATTGTTCATTGTTATTTGAGAGTTGCATTTGGAAGAGCTAAAGCCAAAGATCCAATAGGTATAAGCTCTAAAATGGTTGTCTCAACTGCACATAAAGGAAGGCCACCCATGTCTAATGGGAAAGGATGTATCCCTCTTGCAACACCACATAAAGGATTTTCTTTAACATTCCTTCTGGGCAGATAACAATATAGGTGATTAACATGAGGTAACATTTGTTATTGTATTAGTGGTAGCCACTGTTTTTGTTGTTTTTGTATGAGTACTACACCACCTGCAAATCCAATAGACACCAGTGCTTATTAGCTGCTCTTAGCTCATGGAAATTGTATTGAAAACAATGGGCAAACAAACCATCACAAAATTCAGTATAGGACATCTACTCTTCCCGTTATATAAATACTTTTTATATTAAAATAGACAAGAAATATACACCTAATAACAATACATTAAATATTATATAAATTGTTAAATTTAAATGTAGGAAATAGTATAAAAAGTAAAGTAAAGTTTAATGTACCCGAATGCGGGTGATATTATGAACAGTTAATGGCCATACGAGCGACGCCGGCGTGGGACGCCATTGTAGAGCAAGTAGACGAATTTTGTCAGAGCATTAAGTCCCATTAATGAGGAATTGGGTGAACAGCATGTGCGGTAAGTACTTCAGGATGAGGAGATTAAGATCTATATCAATTGCCCAGAGCCCGGCACTCTCTCTGGCTCATTCTAGTAGAGATATCCCAGGTCGAATTGGTTCACAGGAGTCAAGTATAGTGCTAAGCATTTGGAGGCCATCAGCACTCCATCGAAACCTGCAACAGGTCTGCCTCATCTGGTATGGTTATTGTTTTCTCCTTGGATCTATAACTGCAATTGGTCAGGTCACGGAGTTGGTTGAAACTGTTTGGGTTGGATGTTGGATTCATTCAGATAATCCTGGAAGTCATTTCAGGATTCTGTTCTTCATCTGTGTGGTGCTTTCTCTGGGTATTTTCTTCTCTGGGAACTGCTATCCTCGGTTTATTTCAAATTGGGGTGGGTCGTTCTTCTGCCTCATCCATCCCTTTGGTCCTCTCAGCTTATCCCTTATTGCTAGTATGGCTCGACCTCGAGGTGGTTCCCGAAGGGGAAGAAATTCAGGCACACGGGGGGGATTAGAGGAAGGGGAGGTCCTGCTCCTCGACGCATCTCCCCGCTTGTTTCAGTCTCACCTGTCTCTCCACCTTCCGACCACTCTGGTCCATCCCACTCCAGTTCTTTCCACACTTCCCGCTACACTTTCAAGAGCAAGCTTCACAAGCCTACTATCTTTGCCACTATCACGGTCATCTTCTCAGAGGAAGAAGATGACCGCCCTGGCTCTGCCGATCATTCAATTGATCGAAATCTGTCTCAGAATTCCAAGGACACTCAAGGAGTCAGGGTAGAGGTTACCCCCAATCTCCCAGAGATGCAGCAAGATGAAGGTCATGAAGAGGATGAAGGTCATCAGCAAACTTCCTCACATGAGGAGGTCATTTTCTGTGCATCGGTGCAGTTCTCTGGCACTGTTCTGTATCCGGTGATGCCTCCTGGTCGCAGTATTACGGACGTTGAAGACAATGTAATGATTTATTGGGTCAGTTCTCCGGGCAAAGCCAATCGCGATGATGCAGAGTTACCACCTCGGGCAGAATCAATCAACGGCGGAGATTGATGGAGAAGATCGGATGGCGGAGGAGGATTTCGGAAGGCCATTTTTGGCGGAACTTTACGCCCTGAAAAGTTAGACTTGATGACGTCAGGCGAAAGCCACGTGTCAACAGGAGGCTTTATCGGGCTCGTCCTTACATAAACCGCTCGCTGGTCGATGGCGGTCCGATAAAATGGTGGTTTTTGTTACGCGGTTTTGTGCTGCCGCTGATGTCCTCGTCAGCCTTTTTTCATTGTAATGCTCTATCGTCCTCTTGTTTGTGCTTTTTGGTGGTGATGTCTAGTGATATTAAGTCCTGGGCTCTCGTTTTTATTTATGTAAACAAACAGTCAAGCGCCGAGGGCCGGAATTTTTCTGACAGAGGGCTGGCTTTAGCCCCCTCAGAGGTTGCTACCTCTTTGTAAATATTTTTCTCTTTTCTTTTTACTTAATAGAATAGTCTTTACTCAGAAAAAAAAAAAAAGAAGTAAAGTTTAATGTGGATTTTATTTAGTGTGGTTTATGTTACCGACCTCCTCCATTGTGAAGGTATCTTCATGGGGAATTGATATGAACATTGGTGGTTACATGAGATTAATTAGGATGAAAGGAGTTGTAGGGAAATGCGGCCAATGTTTGTCATAGCAATTACCACCTGCCTTCCCTTTCCAGAAAAATATATGTAGCATGATAAGGATATATGTATAGTATTTGCACTACCACTCCTCAACTAAAATTGGTTGTGGCCATAATTAAAGCTGAATGGTCGTTGAAGCAACAACAGGGTTTGGTGGGTTTGGTGATAGTGGAGGACATGGAGGAGGATGTTGTGGCTTTGGTGAGGGTGTAGGACATGTAGGAGGAGTTGGGGGGTTTAGTGACCGTGGAGGAGGATCTGGTGGGGGAGATGGCCATGGGGGATTCACTTAGTGAACCTCTAACATATCACGTGCATTTGTGGCATATTAAACAATACCCTTAATTTGACTACATATTGGAAAATCCCTCTTAAAATCACATTATTTAACCCCCTACCAATATGAACCCAATATAGCTTCCCAATTTAAGAAACCCCTATTTCACTAGAAATTGTAGGTATCCATTTTTCCATTAGCATTTTTTATATACCTTTATATTTTTTCATTAACTTTAAGCTCCATTTTTTATATTTGCCAATATAAAAACCTTTTACCCCCTATATATCCATCAATATATTATGTCATTCTTTCCTCAATATATATCCCCGAATATGAACCCACGTGGTATGGTATTGCTCCCCCAGTGAAGTCCGCGTGGAGGTGGGAGTGGTGATGGAGGGCATGGCAGAGGCGCACAGGAAGCTCTTGGATTACACCCAATGGCATGATTATGATTTAAGGCTTTGGATTATGAAGATGGATTACATGATGCTTGCATCAAAGCTGGAACACTTAGGTCATGCCTCATGTGTTAGAAGGTTAGTGAAGAGAGTTGGATCCACCAAAGTTTTGATACTCAAATTTGGTCCAAATAATCATTCAACTATTTTTTTGGATCAGTTTACTTAAAGAAAGTAATCATAATATTAAATAAAGATGTAAATAGAAAATTTAAATGCTAAGTAATAATATAATTATTTTAAATTTTCATCTTGTTTATTTTTTTTATATTTTAATTTATTTAAAATATTTTTTAGTCATTTTTTTTTCAAAATTTAATAAAAATTCATGAAAACCATAAACTTAAACTATATAATTTACACAATTTAAATTTATAAAAATTTCAAAATACTAAATTCATTTTCACGTTAAAAAAACATTTTAAATATTTTTCTTTTATCCAATAACCATCTCAAATGTGCAAAATCCACCAAAAGGCATCATATGCTTGCAAGGTTCGGTCATATTAAATCAAAGGAAATATTGTTGTTGTTATTGATTACTATAACAATATAACCTTTATGACTTAGTACTACAAGAACAATGCTGCAATAAGGATTATGATATAACAACAAAAACTTACTTAGTACTACCAAACAATATTACATTAAAGATTTAGTAATGGTGCAAAATTCAACTCTTCAAAATAGGAGTACATTTATAGAATTACAATTTTAGTATATATCTTTCCATATTTGTATTTCCATGGCAATTTGTTTAAATTTGTATGAATGTGATAGACCTTCTTATCTTCTCAAGAGTGAAAGTATGTGTGTTAGTGGATCTTAATAGATCTACATATTAATGTTTATAAATAAATGACGTTTAGGTGGTTCCAAATTATGGTTTTAATTAGTTTCCATGGAGTTATCCATCTTTGTGTGTGTTGAAAATTATCAAATCTATGATTCTAATCGGCGTGTTGCTGTACTTTCAGTTATTTGTTTACACATAAAATAGTGATTGGAGTTTACTTGGATTTTAGAACTGTAAACTTCATTCATATTTTACAGTTTGAATAAGAGTTAGTCAATACATAAATAATTAATCAGAGATTTTTTTTGGTTTAACAAATGTTGATCAGTGGTTAATTGTTGTGTTGTTCTAGACTTCGGTTGGTAGCATTTATGGTAGGCATTAACTTTTGCTGCACTGGCGGTCCTTACCTTGGGAATCGTTCTCCCGCTTCCCCAGTCTGCTCCAAAACCCTGTTCTCCATGTCATTTGTTCATTTTTGCATTGCAACATTGTCGCTCTGAGGGTTTGGGTCTGTAAGTGAGTTTTGGCTGTGGGTTGTTGAAAACAAAGCACAGGCTCTGTCTGCACCGACGGTGGCCTCTGCTACCTGTGAGTATGGCACCTGCATTTGTTTCGGTAACTTGTGGGCTTGATTCTTTGAACACTCAATGATGGTTCTACTCTCTGACATAAGAGGATGGCTAAGTATGTTCTATTTGGTTGCTTGCTTTGATTTTGTCCCACTGTTATAGCTTTTTTGAGGACATTCTACTAGTTAGCTTTGTTTAATTGTGTGCATGCTACAGGTCAGATCTACAGTGGTCTTCTTCTATTCGCGGTTTTATTCCAGGTAATTCATAACTCCATGATTCTTTTTCACTCTTAATCTTTCTTCATTGCTACAACTTTTGCTCCTTCGTCTTAGGCTATTACTGTGGAATGTGGCTTACTGGTTTTTTCCTTCTTTCTCTGCGGCCGAACCTCCAGGTAACTTTTCCTTACTATATGAGTAGTTCACTAAGCTTTGTTTGCTTTCCTCCATTAACAAAAGGGTTGATAGTGTTGCCGTTTTCAACTTTGCAGGTAGGGGTTTGGCTCTCTGGCATACTAGGTGTGAACGTTATAGTCCTTTCTCGGTCGGCTCTGTTACTGTCTCGATTTGTCTTTTTGTGCTTAGTCTCTGTCAATTTAGATGGGATTGAGTCCTAGTGCTTGTTTTCTCATTCACCCTATCATCGCTATGCGACCTGGGTTGTTTGGCACAAACCCTTGCTTGACTTCATGAAGTTTTGTAATGATACAATGGTTATAGAAGATAGCTTGAAAGCTATTTGAAACCCTTGTCTAAGGTTCTACTGGCTGGTTTGGCTTTTTAGCAGTTCATTGTATACAAATATATTTATTTCACTGGAACTGAAACCCTTATCAAGGGTTCTGCTGGTTAGTGCGACTCTTTAACAGTTCACTATGTTGTACTTGGACCCTATTATATATATATATATATATATATACATACAGACATTCCGTTTTTACAAGAAAAAGAATTACAGTGAATTATTTTGTTTGCATTTGTTACCTCTGTCTTGAATGTGGTTACTCGTCGTTTGTTTTCTCGTTCTGAGTTGAACTTGTTCGAACCGCACTTGATTCCTTCGGTCGTGGACTTTGCTTGTGGCTTGCTAGCCTTTGTGCTAGGGTTCTCGTGTAACTTCTCTTGTCTGCTTTCAAATATTTAGAAGAGAAAAATGAAAGAAATGTGCATGAACTGTATTTGTTTATTATGGTTATTCAATAACTAGAAACGTAGATAGACATGTCAATGACTATTACAGATGGATGGATTTGAAAATGAAATAAAACTATTCTCTGTCTTGTATTTCTGTACTCATGTCTTGAACCTCCCAACTGATTTACAATTTTCCATTTGTACTTTTTGTCCATAGTTATCTGAACTGTGCATAGTTACTTTTCAGTTTCTATTCTATTAGTTATACAACTATTTATGCATTCGGTTCTTCTTGCATTGCAAGATTTTACATTTGACATGTTTGTCTTTTTTTTCCCTAAAATGAAAGAAACAGTTATAAAACTATTGTTTATTAAAGACAAACAAGACAGTGACCCTAACTGACTAGACTATTCCCTAACTGATACTGAAATTAAAAAGAAACAAATTCCTACATTCTACTTTGACTAATTGAACATAAAGAAACCAATCACTGATAAAACTTTCCACCTTGGTGGAGACCAACACCCGGTCATGGTGCCCTTAGCTGGATGCTCCTGCATCAGGCTCCTGAGGTAAAAAGAAATCATGACTCTGGTCCATGAGCTTCTTGACCGAATAACCCACCTACTCTATTTGCCTGGTGTCAAGCCACGAACTGTCCTCAATAAGATGGTTCTTCCACTTGACCAGATATTGCAGATACTCTTTCTGCTGAGTTCACTTAGCCACTTGAGTGTCGAGGATCCTCTCGATCTCGAGAGGCTAAACATAAGGCATTTTTCTCATGCAAGTTTCACTTCCATCTTGGGTGTCCCATGTAAGCCATGTGGTACTCTCTTCCTCTGAACCAACAGTGTACGGAAATAGGTCTGCTACATTAAGGATGGGTGAAATGCCTATTCGTAGTAGCAATTGTATTTCGTAGGCATTCGTTGAAAATTTCTGGAGGATTTTGTAGGGACCTATCTTCTTGTACTTTAGCTTGTTGTATGTACCTCTACGAAAGCATTCCTTGCACAAATGCATGAGAACTTTATCTCCCACATTAAACTGCACTTCTCTCCGTTTCAAATCTGCTTGTTGCTTATATTTTTGACTATTGTCCTGCAATTTAATTTTCACCTGCTCATGCAAATCTTTCGTCGCATTAGCGAAATCTTCCCCATCAACGCTTCTCCTTTCCTACTGTCCTAGATCCTGCAACTCATGCACTTTGCGAGGATGCATGCCATATAGGATCTGAAAAGGATTGCAACTCGTGTTGTGATTGGGTGAGTTGTTATAAGCGAACTCTGCCTGGGCAAGTGCTCGATCCTACATCTGTGAATTTTCACCAATCAAACTCCGCAGCAGGTTTCCTAGACTCCTGTTTACCACCTCTGCTTTCCTGTAGATCTGCAAGTGATAAGCAAAGTTGTAACTCAACTACGTGTCCATCTTCTTCCATAGGGTGTGCCAAAAGTGCCCTGTAAACTTCACGTCCCTGCCACAGAGAATGGACTTAGCTAGACCGTGTAGCCTGACGATCTTTATAAAGAACAAGTGGGCCACATGAGTGGCATCACTAGTCTTTCTGCAAGGGATGAAATGCGCCATCTTCAAAAACCGATCCACTACTACCATCATCGAATCATGACCCTGTTGTGTCCTTGGTAGACCCAAGATGAAGTCCAAGCTGACTGAGTCCCAGGGTCTACTTGGAATGGGCAATGGCGTGTAAAGTCCCATATTATGACTGTATCCTTTTGCCAACTGACACACTTCACATTTGTTCACAAATCTCTGCACATACCTTCATATTTTTTGCAAAAAGTAAAAAATGGTTGAGTTGCTATACTATCTTGTTTATGTCGAAATGTTTGGATAGACCTCCACTGTGCTTCCCTCGAATGATATTCTCTCTCATTGAGCAGTCAGGAATGCATAACTATCCTCCCCTAAACAACATCTTCTCATGCAAATTATAGTCCAACCATGGACTATTGTCTCTCACCAAAGTATTTTGGCACGCTTCGTAAACCTTCTTACAATCTGTGTCAGTCTAATACAAATCTTTCAAGTGCTCAAAGCCTAGCACTTGTATAGTACTCTCCTGCAAGAGTAAGGCTCTCCTACTTAACGCATCCACCACCTTGTTGGCCTACCCATTGATGTGTTTGAATAGAAAGGTGAAGCTACACAAATATTCAATCCATTTAGCATGTTTGTGATTCAGCTTGTGCTGTTTCATCACATACTGCAGTGCAGAATTATCCGAGAATAAAACAAATTCATTTCCCAGCAAATAGTGTCTCCAATGCTTCAGTACTTGGATGACAATATAGAATTCCTTGTCATAGGATGAATACTTCTGCCTACTTTCATTCAACTTCTCGCTGAAAAATGCAACAGGTTTATCCTCTTGGTTAAGTACAGCTCCAATAGCCATACTGCTTGCATCACAACGAACTTGAAAAATCTTTTTAAAATATGGAAATCTCAGGATCAGTATCTCTATGATATTCTTTTTGAGTAGCTGAAAACTCCTCTCTGCTGCCTCAGTGCAACAAAAAGGCTGAGTTGCCTTCTTCATAGTGTCAAACATAGGTGTGCAAATTTCACTGAAATTTCTTATAATTTTTCAGTAAAAGCTTTCCAGCCCATGAAAACTACGTACCTCAAACAAGATTTTTGGGGATGACCAATTGACTATCACTGCAATCTTCTTTGGGTCCATCTTTAACTCGTTTTCTACAATTACAAAGCCCAAATAAACTAATTCTTTTTGCAGAAAAGTACACTTTTTCAGATTTATCAACAACTTATTCTACTGCAATTTTTCCAGCACTTTTCGAACATGTCGAAAGTGTTCCTCTCTCATCTTGTCGAAAATTAATATGTCGTCCAGGTACACTATCACGAACTTGTAGTCTTTCAACATTTCATTCATTAACCGCATAAAGGTACTCGGTGCATTTCTTAGTCCAAATGGCATTAGAAGCCACTCATACAGTTCCTCGTTAGTCTTGAAGGCTGTCTTCCATTCCTCCCCCTCTCAAATTCGAATCTGATGATACCCACTCTTTAAATCAATCTTGGAAAAATATGTTGCCCCGCTCAAGCAATCCATCATGTCGTCAATCCGTGGCAGTGGAAATCTATAATGGATGGTGATCTTGTTCATGACCCTCAAATATGTGCACATCCGCCATTGTCCTCCTTTCTTGGGAGCGAGAACTATTGGAACTGCGCAAGGGATCAAACTCTCCCTTATCAACGCTTTATCTAGCAATTCCTGCACCTATTTTCTAATCTCCTCATTATCTTCGGGGCTCATCCGATATGTTGCCTTATTTGGCAAACTTTCTCCACGTATAAAGTCAATATGATGACTTATACTTCTTTTAGGAGGCAGTTTATCTAGCAAGTCATCTACCACTATATCGCTAAACTCTTGCAACATTTGCTAAATTTTTGTGGGAAAATCTGACACCTCTGTGTGTAGCAGCACCATCTTTGCTCTTCTAACAATAACATAGCTTGCCTAACTATCCTCAACTTGTTTCAAAAACTATTTTCCACTCATTAAAAACACTCTTGTCTCACTTGTTCCCACCGTCTCTTCCCCTTTGATGGGTACAAGCGTGTGCTTGATCCCATCTTTCACAAAATTATAGCAATTTGTCTTCCCATCATGTACCACCTTCCTGTCATACTGGCATGGCCTGCCTAGGAGTATATGACATACATCCATTAGCATTATATCACAAATGACTTTATCCTTATATCTGCCGATATGGAACTCTACTTCGTATTGCTCATCTACCAACCACTGATGGCCTTTTTGCAGCCATGATACCTTGTACGGAGTGGGATGTTTCAACCGCTTCAACCCTAGATTTTCCACCATCTCCATGGCAACCAAATTATTTGTACTTCCACTATCTATAATTAGCTTATAGAACTTACCGTGTGACTTACAAACTATCCGAAACAAAGATTTTTGCTAAGTTTGTTTAGCTGTTTCATTGGTTGGTTTCAGCAACACCTTGTTCAAAACTAAGGCTTCCCCTGTTTCTGGTACATTTTCTGCTTCTTGAGGAGGTACCTACTTCTTCTGGTTGTGCGACATACACACCCCTCTGTCCAGCTTGTTCCACCTCAGGACACTCAAACAATCTGTGCCCCACTTGTGGTAGTTGTAACATTCATAACTAGATCCTCTGCCTCAGCCATTTCCCCTGCCTCGCTGATATGGCTTACCACCTCTCGTGTTGTCACCTTTTTCTGCTGTTCTGGAAGCTTTAGAAGTACTGCCTTCTTCATTGCTGCTATCAGTTCACCCTCTACCATAAGACTGCCCTCTTCCTCTGCCAGTTCCCCATCCTCTCCTGGCATTTTGTTTTTTGGCAATCTTCTCCTCTACTTTCATAGCACTCTGATATGCTTCTTCGATGTTTTTCTGGGAAAGAATGTTGATTTCATCTAATATTTCTAACCTTAAGCCATTTACATACCTGGCTATTTTCTCGATGGTGTCCTCTATATAACCGGCCCTTAAATTCACCCAGTAAAATTCCTTAGTGTACTCCCTTACTGTCATCCCTTTCTGCTTCAGATTTTCCACTTGCCAGTGTAGTGCAATTTGGTAGTCCTTAGGCAGAAATCTACCCTTCAACTTGGCCACCATCCTTGACCATTTCTCGATTGGCAACTTGTTCAACCTCCTTCTCTCTGTTTGGACACTATCCCACCAGAGGGCTACATGTCCCTTCAACTTTGTTGCAACGAACTTAACTCTACGGTCTTCATTGACCTCTTCGCACTGGAAATACTTATCCAGCTCGCTGATCTAGTCAAACAAAACCTCTGTGGACAAGCTTCTGTCATAATTTGGAATTTCCGGTTTAGGCTTGCTACTTGATAACAGGACCGACCTCAACAATCTCATCTTCGACCCTTCTTCCTCTGATCCATCTGTTGTCACTATAGCTTCCTCTTCGCTGTTATCTGCTACCTCTGGATCCCTTCTTCTCCTTGCTTGAACTGCCTCCAGACAGGCAGTAAGGATCCTGATCTCCTCTCTCAATCCTTCATCTGCTGCTCTCTGAGAACCTCTTCCATGTCCTCGCCTTCCAACTTCCATTTCATAGGAAAACACTAAATCCTGCTTTGATACCACTAAGATGGGACCAGCCCAACATTCTGTGCAACAACGTTAATCAACAATGCAATAATGAGTTAATCAATACATAAATAATTAATAAGAGATTTTTTTTGGTTTAACAAATGTTGACCAGTGGTTAATTTCTGGATGGTTATGGACTTCAGCCGGTGGCATTTATGGTTGGCATTAACTTTTGTTGTACTGGTGGTCCTTACCTTGGGTATCATTCTCCCGCTTCCTCGGTCTACTCCAAAACCCTGTTATCTATGTCGTTTGTTCATTTTCACATTGCAACGTCGTTGCTATGAGGGTTTGGGTTTGTAAGTGAGTTTTGGCTGTGGGTGGTTGAAAACGAACCACAGACTCTGTCTGTGCCAATGGTGGCCTCTGCTATCTTTCAGTATTGGACCTGCATTTGTTTTGGTAACTTGTGGGCTCGATTCTTTGAACATTGGATGATGGTTCTACTCTCTGGCATAAGAGGATGGCTGAGTATGTTCTTTTTGGTTGCTTGCTTTGATTTTGTCCCACTGTTATAGTTTTTTGAGGACATTCTGCTAGTTAGCTTTACTTAACTGTGCGCATGCTACAAGTCACATCTACGGTGGCCTTCTTCTATTCGCGGTTTTATTCTAGGTAATTCATCTCTCCATGATTCATTTTCACTCTTCATCTTTCTCCGTTGCTAACAACTTTCGCTCCTTCGTCTCAGGCTATTACTGTGGAATGTGGCTTACTGGTTTTTGCCTTCTTTCTACGCGGCCGGGCCTCCAGGTAACATTTCCTTACTGTATGAGCAGTTCACTAAGCTTTGTTTTCTTTCCTCCATTAACAAAAGGGTTGACAGTGTTGTAGTTTTCAACATTGTAGGTCGAGGTTTGGCTCTCTAGCATACTGGGTGTGAACGCTACGGTCCTTTCCCAGTAGGCTCTGCCACTGTCTCGATTTGTCTTTTTGTGCTTAGTCTCTATCAATTTAGATGGGATTGAGTCCCAGTGCTTGTTTTCTCATTCACCCTATCATCACTGTGCGACCTGGGTTGTTTGGCACAAACCCTAGCTTGACTCTGCGAAGTTTTGTAATGATACAATGGTTAGAGAAGATAGCTTGAAAGTTGTTTGAAACCCTCATCTAGGGTTCTACTAGCTGGTTTGGATTTTTAGTAGTTCATTGTATACAAATATATTTATTTCACTAGAACCGAAACCCTTATCAAGGGTTCTGCAGGTTAGTGCAACTCTTTAATAGTTCACTAGGTTGTACTTGAACTCTGTTATATATATACAGACATTCCATTTTTACAATGAAAAGAATTACAGTGAATTTTTTTGTTTGCGTTTGTTACCTCTATCCTGAATGTGGTTACTCGGCATTTGTTTTCTCATTCTGAGTTGAACTTGTTCGAACCACGCCTGGTTCCTTCAGTCGTGGACTTCACTTGTGGTTTTCCAGTCTTCGTTCTGGGGTTCTTGTGTAACTTCTCTTGTCCGCTTTCAATTATTTAGAAGAGAAAAACGAAAGAAATGTGCATGCACTGTATTTGTTTATTATGGTTATTCAATAAGTAGAAACATAGATATACATGTCAATGACTGTTATAGATGGATGGATTTGAAAATGAAATAAAATTAGTCTCTGTCTTTTATTTCTGTACTCGTGTGCTGAACCTCCCGAATGATTTACAATTTTCCATTTGTACTTTTTGTCCATAGTTATCTGAACTGTGCGTAGTTACTTTTCAGTTTCTATTCTATTAGTTACACAACTGTTTATACATTTAGTTCTGCTTGCACTTCAAGATTTTACATTTGACATGTTTGTCTTTTTTTCCCTAAAATGAAAGAAATAGTTATAAAACTATTGTTTATTAAAGACAAATAAGACAGTGACCCTAACTAACTAGATTGTTCCCTACCTAATCCTAAAATTAAAAAGAAACAAGTTCCTACATTCTACTTTGACTAATTGAACATAAAGAAACCAATCACTGATAAAACTTTCCACCTTGGCAAAGACCAACACCCAGTCATGGTGCCCTTAGCTAGATGTTACTACATCACTAATACCCTGAAATTTGGTAATTGTGGTCTGTACATAGGGATGAAAACCGCCCAAAGTAAGGTAAGGGTTCGTTCGAAACAGGATTGAGTTAGTGTAAAGGTGATTAGAATTTCTCTCAATGTGAGAGGAAAAATATGATTAGTTTAAGTTTGTGAAATTTATAAAAATATTATTATCTAATTTTAACGTCAAGGTTAAGTTAGATACTAAATTCATTTATGAGACCTTTTTTTTTGTGAGGTAAGGGATCCACTTAGGGGCAGTGATTTGACTACTATGTCTAGCAAAGTATACATACTCTACCCCTCTAGAAAAGCATACATATTCTACCCCTTTGGTTTTGAGGGTATGACCTCCTACAAGGAAACACATGCTCTTAATCATAAGCTCAGTCACACATGCTCTTAAACATAGGCCTACTCACACATGCTCTTAACCATAGGCTCACTCCCAGTGTATAATAATAATAATTTAATTTTAAGATTATTGTAAAGTTAGTGTATTTGTATAAATTAAGTGTCCAATAAAAATCTATAGACATTTATTTATAAATAGATTAAAAATAAATAAAAAATCATAAAATTAACTAAACAATAATTTTATTATTATTTAAATAATAATTTTATTATTAAATAAATAATAAATTTATTATTATTAAACAATAGAACCAATTAATATATGTTAAACCTATATACATTTAAAAAACATGGAACTAGATTCTTAACTATGTATATTTACTCTTATTTTACCATGGATATTTAATTTGTAAATATATTTTATTACAATACCATGGATTTTCATTACTACATACCAAAAACCAATAACTCATTTTATATGGCACTTGTTCATATACCATTTTTTTAATTAATCAATTTAATTAAAACCACACAAGTACTTTGGAAAAAACTTTCAACTCTTGATTTATGTATTACCATGAATATTCTAGATTATTTTGTGGAGGTTAGATCTTTACCATCCATCTAATAATTAATGATAATTAAATCACTTAATAATTATTGATAATTAAACTAAAATTTTGAAAAGTTTTATTCCAAAATAAACACCCTATGATTAGATACTAAATTGGTGTATATTTTATTTTATTTATAAAATACAAAAAAGTTTATTTAATATTAATACCAATCCCACGACTTTGCAGGCCACCACTGCTGGATGACCCAACACCCAATAGTCTATCCAGCCATCAGTGGGAAAAACCTGCCACTCCCAATTTTTGAGTCCTCTATCTAAATGATGCCACTACACCCTATCATAGCAAGCCACTACTTGCCTCACCGAAGGCCCCAACCTTCAAGCTCTCCTGTGGACCACGTTTCACAATGGTTCATACTAGATCCACTACTCTCTGTAATCAAACACTTGTGAGCCACATTTCTTCCATTTTCATACTAAACTCACAATAAGACAATCTTGTCATATATCAAACTCTAAATACATGCCCTCAAACACAATCTTAGCCACAATCAATACATCACCTCAACAAAATCAACAACATATATAAAAATCTGCAGTACCATGGAAAATTTGATATACAATATACTAAACATCAAACCTCCAACATACATGCTCTCAACACAAATACATCAACAACATAAAAAATATGACCACAAAAACTCATCCATGTCTCAATAATAGCATCCATACAATACATAAACCACAATGCTACGCCCATATAAAATTTCTACAATAATAAAACATGATAAGCTCAACTATGATCCCCTGGATACACAGTGTAAGAAATACAAATGTGCCATTGAAAACATGATAACATCCAATCTTTAAGGTAGTGGCAATCCCCTCAATCAAATGTCTTCATAAACCTACATAAAACAATCATTTAAGCATGCACACAAAATTACAATAAAATTGATCTCCACCAACAATCTGCTACAACTATTTCTCTCCTCTCACCTTTGGATCTTAATGTTATCAATGCTTTCCAATACCTTACTCTCAGAAAATAACCAACCTCTCCAACAATGAGGCTACCTCTGATAAATAGATGAACTAAAGTGATTAAACATTAATAGCTCATAGATATGGAGAGACAAACACACTTGTCCATACTTTGGTACTTTTCTCCCTCACTTGATCATCCATTTTCTTCATTCAATGAGAGACTTATCCTTGAATTAATCACCTTCTAGAATAACACCAACTCAAATCGACTCTAAACCATCAAAAACCTTAGGCAAATACCCTGGGAAATGTTCATGGTAAATTATATGCATGCACAATTTGGAAATTCCTCTCTACAACTATTGTTGTTGGGACATAGTTGGATCCTAGAGATGATTGTCACTTGGATAGTATATGCATCCTAATGAAATTTCTTCTATATTTTCTCTATGCATAATTTCCTCCTAGAGAAGGTGCCTGAGCACATGGAAAATCACCTCCTCTTTGCGTAGAATGTTTCCATTTGTCTTTAGTGGTTCTCCACCACCCATAGAGCCTATGAAAACATTACGAATGCCTCGGTAACATGTCATCAAGCCTATGATCATCACGAAAAATGCTCCAAGTGCATTGACATCAATGCCTACATAATTGACTCCACAATTGACTCCTTAGCTAGGAATCCTAGGTTAACATCAATTCCAACACCACGAGGCCAAAAATTGCATATTAATATGGTGGTAGTGGATAAGTTGAACAAGGTAACTGACTTTATAGTTGTTAAGTATAAGCATAAAGTAATTTATATAACTCAAATCTTCATGAAGGATATATTTAGGTTACATAGAGCACCTAAAATTTTAATATCACACAAAAATGCCAAGTTCACTTCAAACTTTTGGAAATCATTATTTGCTAGTTTTGTAATGTTGCTAGCCTTTAACATCTCCTACCATCCTTAGACCAATGGTTAAACAGAGAGAGTGAATAGAATATTGAAAGACGTGCTAAGGATGTATGTGATGCATCAACCAAGAAAGTGGGAAGACTATTTTCCATTGGTAGAATTTTCATACAACAATGGCTGTTAAGAGTCATTAGGAATTATTCCCTTTGAGGCACTTTATGGCAAGAAATTCAACACCCCTATCAACTAGGATGATCCAATAAATAGAGTAATGATTGGACCAAATTTGTAACACACCCCCTTACCACCCTAACCTTTAAGAGGTGGTTATTGTGCTGATCCGACTCCCAATGTTCTATTATGGAAATGGGGTCTAAATTTTTTGACTTTCTTCAAACTCCTCAAAATCTAGAATAGATGACACCATCACATTCATCTCACCTAGATGATTCCAGTGATATACAATTTTGTCTCAAATGGGCTTCAAGATCATAAGTTATGGTTTCCCAAAGTTTCATTAACAAACCCTACATACTACTCTTATCCTACCACATGGCACCCATGTGGTCTAAACATGAAATATTACCCCGCCTCCATGTCATAGTTGTGGCATTCCATGGCCTTGTGGCATTCCACCTCCACCCCACCTAATCCAACACATATATATTTGTGTGTTTGTGTACGTGTGTCCAGCACGCTTTCGTTATACACACACATGCACACACACAAGCAAACATGCATTACACATATATAAGCATTAACCCCTTTGTGGGCCCCTCTCTCTTATCCAACACTGGTGGCGACTTCGTAATTCAATTATTGTGATGCAAATGTGGACCCCCCCACCTTCAATAGAGAAAAGAGGAGGTGGGGGGGGGGGTTCCACTATCTCGTTTCCAGAGCATGGTCCCTCTATCCCCAATTAATGATCACATTGTTTCTTAATCCTTGATGGTTATTATTTAAATGCGACCCCACCTCCCCTTCCTAACCTGGTAGGGTGTGGGGTTTCCTATTGGATCCTTTCCATTCATTTTCTGGAAGTTATCCATCACCCATTGTCCTGGTCCCGTACGTCCCATTTGCCTCCACTGTCAACCCTAGTCACAACACTATAACATATTCCTTGAATAGCTCGCTCATGTGCCTAACCACAATTACATAATAAATTTCCACCCTGGGTTTTTCTATTCCTTACCTAATGGGACTTTTCACCCAGTCCCATGCCTAGTCATCTACATGTGGGCTAATCTTGAGCATTGGCCACTAGAACACAATGCAAAAACATGTTTACATTATGCATGGTTTATAGTGACCCATCCAAGTCCTGTCCTATGACACAGATATAAATTATGCATCTACTTCCTAACCATACCAATAAGAAGCTACCACATGGCACCCAAATGGTGTCCATATGGCTACCCCATCCACTCGGATCCTCTTGGCTCCATGCCATCTTGGCTTATGCCACATCACTAGGTCAAGGGCCTCACATTGAAAGAGAGAGTTAGGGTCGACCCTCTCCATGAGGAAACACCTTGCGCACACTGTCACGGATCTAACCTCCTGACCTCTGACCATACTCGGGCCCCAACTACCCGCCCTTTCCTGGCATCAAAGAGCTCGAGCACAATGCTAGGATGAAACATATACATATATATTTAACTTCATACACATGCCTATATAGGCACATGAACATGGTGTTATATCCTTTGATCTTTGAGAACACCTCAACCAACTCCAACTATATTTTTATATATATTACTCTCATGTAACACTATCCATATGTCCTTTTAGTTAAGTGAAAGTGGTTATCAATTTTGAGCTTTGATGCTTCCCACTGCGACTTCCTAAGTTTTTTTAGTAATAAAAAGGTCAATCATGAAAATCATTAAAACATAGAGATCATTCCAACACGAAGATTCTACCCATCTTTCATGCTTGGGTAACTAGATTAATTTTCAAACTCATAAATAAACACAGGGATTAAATCATCTCTCAACATCTTAAACATCTCATTAACAATCCTCATTCATGTAGGAAACAACATTTTTCAACAATTTCCTTAACATTGTAGCAACATATTAAACAAAGACATGATGTCCACATGTAATATAGTAAATATTTCAAGCATTTAGCTTACAACAACATGACAAAATTTTATGAAGTTCATAGAACATTCAAGGAATTTTAACCAGTAATTTCGAGCACCAACATTCTACAACCAGGCAACCTTTCTCAAAGCTATACATATGTTTGATATGGAAGATATTTAATTTCAAAGCCCTCAACTACATGCATTCATTTACTAAAGACAAATGGCCAAACTGAAGGTAGGAATTTGATTTTCCACCCAACCTTAAACTCCCTCCAGTCAGAATCTTTTGTTGTAGTCACTCTTGAGATGTATCCACGATCTAAGGGAAATTTTATTTAGTAGTTTTAGAAGGAGGTTGCACTGATATCAAGAGGTAGAGGACTACTTATACAATTAGGTGGTTTATTGGCTAGTTAAGTGCAGCACAATTTACAATACTGGGTGGTTTATCAGCTATGGAAAACACTCTAAGAGTGGTTTATTATCCCAAAAGAAAGAACCCTAGGTGGTTTATCAACTCCCTCTTAGAAATCACCCTTTTACATCTGGCTTATCACCTGTTTAGCAATAACTTAGAGTGTTTTCTTATCCAATTATTGGTAAGCACTCATTCCCATATCCTTAGAATTTTCTTGAACTCTCCTCGGTCAAAATTTCCTTTTACATGGAATTTCATTCCATCGGCTTGTAGGCCTTTTCAAAGCTCCCCGTGCACTCCAACAAGAAGAATTCCAAGCCTTGCATTGATGTGCAATTATTTTTTTATTTTTTTCCTCAGTGTCTCTTCATGCTCCTCTTAGAACCTTCCTTTAATTTTTCCTGATAACTTCCCATAAATTAAACAGTGGTGTCATTTGACTCCACACATGCCTATTTTTCCTCTTCCTCCTTATATCATTGATCCATGGTCCCACTCTTTGGTCCATTACATAAGAATATATTTATTTATAATTCATAGTGTCATTACATTACAAAAATCAGGGGGGAGTCCACCACGGGTGTTAAAAACCCCACCCATTTAAAGGGAACACCATCCTCCATGTTTCTATTAGCAAAAGAGAAAATATAAATGAGGTCCACACATAGATGTTACATCCACTTATTCAACAAAGAAAATATGACTACAATACCTTTATTTTCTCAACCATTTCCTAGATGACTTCCTCAGGTCCAAAGTGCTTCCACTGCACCTTGACCTATTCTATTGCTTGATTCCATAGTTTGATTTGGCAATAGTTCGGGATGCATTGTTGTTATGGTTGGAACCATCATTCTGGTTCTACTTATATCACAAACCAATCAACAATGTGATTATTATCATGAACATATTTCTTCAGTAAGGAAAAATGAAAAACATTGTGTGCTTTCACTATGGGTGGCAAGGCCAATTGGTAGGCCACTAGCCCCACTCTCCCCAAGATCTAAAATGGTCGAAAATATTTGGGTTCCAACTTGGTACATGAGCCCAATTTCAATGAGTTTTTCTTTGGCTTAACACGGAAATAAACATGCTCTCCCACTTGAATTTATTTGTGAATTCTCTACTAGGCTACATAGATTTTCTACCTAGCATGGGTTTCCTTTACCTTTTGTCTAATATACATCATTTATGCTTCATTTCTTTTAGAAAATTTGGTCCAATGATTACTTTATTTATTGGATCATCCCAACTAATAGGGGTGTTGCATTTCCTTCCATAAAGTGCCTCAAAGAGATGCATTCCCAATGACTCTTGATAGCCATTGTTGTATGAAAATTCTACTAGTGGAAGATAGTTTTCCCACTTTCTTGGTTGATGCATCACATACATCCTCAACATGTCTTCTAATATTGAGAAGATGTTTTGGCGAAAATCACATCATAATACATTTGTCGACGCATTTTGAACCAACAAGTGTGGTTCATCGTGAGGACAAGTTGAAGAAGCAAAACATGGCAATAGTTTAAATAGAGAGAGAAGAATATCCAATGGCTATATTTGACCAGGAAATGGCTAAATTTGACTAGGAAACGACTATATTTGACTGGGAAACTGTATTGGACCGAGGGATACGGATAGGGAAATTCAATTAATCCAAAATATAGCTTTGTTAAATTTATTACTATACTTGATTAAGTTTAGTTGTTTATATTTAATGAGAATAAAATAATAATATCTATATTATTAATATTAAAGCTATATAGATTAAATACAAACTAATATTATTAAATAAATTAAAATTGTTTATTAAAGGCTAACCTACTTAGCTAGTTAGATTAAAATTATTATAAAGTTATTAGTTAAATTCATTTTTGAATTCTTATTCATTTATATTAAAGATATAATGGGATAATTAGCATCATTCATTAAATTTCTTCATTAAGGTGAAACTTATTATATTAATTATTACACTATACTAATAATTAACTAAGGCTTAATTTAACTTTATATAGTTAATGAGTATAAAATAATAGATTTATTGTTACTGTTAAAGCTATATAGATTAAATACAAATTAATATTAAATGAAATAATAAGAAAAATTAAAATTGTTTATTAAAGGCTAACCTACTTAGTTAGTTAGAAAATTTACTTAATACTAAAATAAATGACCTAAAGAATTGAAAAGGTTGTAATTTCCTATTAATTTTTTTTTTAAGTTATTAAGGAACTACTGCAAAATTAGTTAAATTAATTAATGAATTTTTATTTATCTATATTAAAGTTAAAATGGGATAATTGGCATCATTCTTTAAAATTACTTTATTAAGGTAAAAAATATTATATTAATTATTCCACTATGCTAATTAACTAAGACTTAAAAAGGTTTTTACTACCAATATAAATAAATATCTTATTCTAATAAGAGAGAAAGTAATGTTAAAATAAAATGTTAAATTTTTCTTAAAATCAAAGAGAAGAGAAGGGATAAAGGACAACACATGGTCCAGAAGATGAGAGAAGATTTCAATAAAGGAACAACACAAGGGGTGGGGGCAGAGCGTGGGAAGGGGGAGGGGCGGCTAGGAAGAATGGGCAAGGATCCAACATCTGATAATCTTCCATACATCATTCCTATTGGGCTTGTTCAACCTTTTTTCAATTTCTATGGCCTCCCTAAACTGCCGGTGATAAAAAGGGGCAAGCTTGGCAATAATTCCTCAATGTATACATGATGCTTAATTTTTTCCACGTGTTCTACCAGGGCAAAAGACTGGGTCCTCACATGTTTTATATTGGCTGATTGTTCATGAATCCTTTGATTAACAGAGCACCTAGTCTCACCAACATAGGGTGTCCCACAGGAACAAGGAATAACATAGACAACTTTCATGTCCTTGGGGTCGATGGGGTCTTTAACAGATCTAAGAGAGATACAGATGGTGTTAAGGGGTCTAAATGAAGAGGATACATTATGCCTCTTGAGGATTCTCGCAATCTTATGAGTTGTCCCCTGGATGAACGAGAGATGAACCCCTAAGGCCTGATCCTTAGGGTCCTTGATAACCTTGGGACCTTCGCTAGCATTAAGGAAAGCTTCTAGACCTTGGTGCCTACTATAACCATTATTAACAAAAACATTAAGGAGATGGGATTTCTTCCTGTCAAGGTTCTTCTCATCGAAAATTCTCAACGCACGAGTCGCTAGCATGTTGAGAACACCCAACTTTTGAGCAGGGAAATGATGGGAGCTAGCATGAAGATACTACTCAATATGAGTTTTCTTCCTAAAAACTTGGTGGGAGAAGGAACTGTCATCATTTTTTGAAATGAGAACATCCAGGAAAGACAAAAATCCATCATTTCTAATATTCTATTCACTTTCTTTGTTTGACCATTGTTATAAGAATGGTAAGAAATGTTAAAGGCAAGCTGGGTTCCAAAACCAACAAACAATAATTTCTAGAATATTGAAGTGAAATTGGCATCTCTGCCTGATATTATTTTTTTAGGTACTCCATGCAACCTAAATATCTCTTTCATGAATATCTGAGTTATATCAAATTCTTTATGAGTAGAATTAACAACTATATAGTATACTATCTTGCTCAACTTATCCACTACCTTGATATGAATATTTGCATCTTCAATATTGAAGTTTGGATTTTAAAATTTAAAAAAAAAAATTAAATTATTTTTTTTTTCTTCATGGAAGTTTGAAAGAAAGAGAAAATTTTATAGCATTTATTAAAAAATAAAAGGAAAAAGAGTTAATTAATATGTTGAATCTTTAAATTAAATAAATCCTATATGACTTTTTATTATAATAATGAATTTACAAATCATGATATTGTTATAATTATTTTTGTTTTATATAATAGTTTTTACTACATTCTCCAAAACTATTTCTATAAACGTATAGAGTATTTTTCATAAAATTGATGGATTCTTTTAAGTGGTTATACATTTTATGAATGTAGAATTTTTAGTTTGTTATTACTGGAATTTAGCCAAACAATTTTTTAAAAAATTCTAATTTTGAATAAACAATATTTTCTTTTAAATATAAAAATAGATTTGGAAAACCCTTATTTATAATTGTGGAATGTTAATATTTATATAGACAATTCTATTACTCTATTTTTTTTAAATAACTAGTTTCCCTTATAACATTTTAAATAACAAAAAAAGACAAATTTCTAAAACATTTAAACAAGCATATTCCTTAAAACTTGTCATTAAATCTATAATTTGAGATGTAATGTGCAACAATGTTGTTTATAGAGAGTCATTCAAGTTGTACAATCTATTGTCATAATAACAGCTATTAAAAAATGTCATCATGATGCATTTTGTATGCTTAAATTATGTGTGGAGTATAATTGTGGAGTTAGATATCACATCGACAGAAAATGACTAAATCGCTATGAATTTTATACAATCACACTTAGGGTTATGTAATAACTCTATCAACATGAGTAATACATCATACATATATTTATAAATGGAAAAGGATGACCAAATCTGAGAATCTTAGGTATACTGAATGAGAATAATCATTGCCTCATTTCCTAAAATCAAGTTGAATTAGGCATGGTTTGACTTGGTAAACATGATCACTAGTGTTATTCATGTATTAAACTAGTTAAATTGGGTCAACTGAAATGTTTCTCAGAGAAATGGCTTGTTTGCTTAGGTCATCATTGTATTCTTCATTATCATTTTCAATCCCTTGTGAGAGGTAACATATTACGCAAAGTGCTTGCCAAGATATATGGGTCATTAGGGCTTAATAAATACAAAAAATTTAATTAAAAACGTGCTCAATGTACTTATTAACTATCGAATTAACAAAATAGTTCTTTCAAGTTCATTCTATTACTACAAAACACTTTGTACATTCTTATAAAAGTGACAATACTTGAGTTATTAACAATAACCAATGTGGAACACACAAGAAAATAAACTAAATAAGTAAAATCACCTAGATAAATATAGTACACTAGAAAATAATGAAAGAGGGGAATGATTATATTAAGTAATATCAATAAAAACACCATGATTACAACATTAAAATCTCCAGGACTCTAATTTCCAATATGCAAGAGTAGGGAGGGGGTGATTATATTAAGTTCCAGGGGAAAAAAAAAAGAAGGATGGATGGGAATGGAATGCTTATATTAATTTATATCACTAGAAATATCATGATTACAACATAACAATCTCTAAGTCTCTAGATGCAACCCTAGACAATAACAATACTTGTACCCAAAACTTCAATAATAATCAATATTTATATAGCATGTTTATCTTTGTTTCTCCAACTAACTAACTTCAAAACAAGGTGAGACATTTTCATTTATATCACTTGCTCATAGGTAAGGATATTTATTCAATCGTTTAGCTAGATAGGCCACTACTTGTGCCATGATGAAAACTTTCTAACCACTTCCTCAAAACTAAGATCACAACTACCATCATACTTGGCTATCTCCAACAACCCTCAAAAATGGGTGGCATAATCTCCGCTTCTACCTTATGATTAGTGTGTTCGAGCCACCTTGCCCTAATTTTATACCAATACCTAGTCATATCCATATAGGCCCCAACCATACATGTTGAATCACTCCTAATCAACTCCACTTCACATTAGATTTAGTCATGACCTCAAATAAGGGGTAAGTTCCAACACATTACTAATAACCTAAATTCAAGCAATGTCTATCTATTATAGTTGGGTTTTCCATGTCCAAGAAGAACCTTTGATCACTAAATTATAGTTAAAGGCATGCTTTGGATTCATATGTGTAGATTTCTTCTATTTCAATCATCCCCATTATTTATCTACATACTAATCTAGCTGCCATAATTCTTTAAAACATGCCTATGCAATGGGCCTCAACTAGTTCAATTGTGCCTTGATAACATTGGTATAAGTATATATCAACTTATAAATATTCCAATCTAATGGATTATGCTAACTTTAGATCCACTTGATCATCAACCTCTTATGGAAATTGACATTTTCTATCTAGCAAAAGTTTTAGATTTTTTTGCTTAACTTTCTTAACAGCTAACCATTTTCTTGTAGGTTGATAGAGTTCCTCCAAATAAATGGTGACTTGGAAATTCCTTCTACATCACTCCACTTTAATAGTAAGTGGAAAATTCAAGCCAATAAACTATGTGTTCATGTATTTCTTTGAACTTTGTTTATTATCAATTTATCCTACAACCTAGAAACTTAAGTAGTCATTTGTGAGTAAGAGGCTTGCAATTGATCAAGAGAAGTGGTGAACACATTTTTATGAGATAATTCTACCACTTTAGGTCTTCAAAGTGTGCATGTCATGGAGATATCAAGTTTTTCATATCCACATTAGTGTGTCACAACTATATATTTTCCATATTACCTCAGTTAGGTGATTCTAAGAGTCAAAATAGTTAGATGTAAGGCATCCTATTTTATTTCCCCTTTAACTAGTTGAATATACAATTCCATTCTCAATTTCTAATTTCTTTTGATAATCTCCCTAGGATCCATGGGTCAGACATGTAAAGGTTTAAAAGGAATATAATGTAAAGGGACCAATGGATTATATGTCATGATTGGACCGAAGGTTTGAATTATCACACTCACTTGGCTCTATGTATTTATTGGTTCCTCTACATTATCTCTAGTTATGTATATTGTCAAATATTTATGTACCTTTTCCCTAGCATTGACTCTAGTCATCTTGAGAACATGTTAGTGTCAAACCACTTAATCAATCATGTGGCTAGGGCATAATCATAGTGACTCAAAGTATATCAAATAATTCATATCTTCATTTTATTGTTTCTCCCATGCTTTAATGTGTTCCATTTTTTCCTCTGATACTTTCTTAAGCTCCCATCTTTGCGAAAGTCATTATCACTACTTTCTATAGTGGTGCATGTCAAAATTGGTGGAGTAGTGTTCGACTACTTTCTGTCTTTGAATATAATGGTGTGTCATATTGTTGTTTTGAAGGATCACTAATATAGACATCACAACTAGGGCTTCATTTTTTCCTCAAATTTTCCTTCTTTATACTTCTCTTCTTCCTCTTCACTAGTGAGTTCAACCCCATGTTTATCTATGTCCTACAACCAAAAGTTTGAAAATTTAAAAACTTCCTTAATTTTTCCTTTTGATTCTAGTTGGTAATGGAAAACAAACCATTAATCTTTTATGTCTTTGAGAGGTTTGCAAGCACGCTCTAGAGTACCTATATTAAATTGTTTACATATTTTGTTACTTTATAGATGGATAAATACGATTCTTCCCAAGAAGATGATGGAGAATTTTCAACATGTATATTCCAATGGAGTCACTAGAAGACCCTATAGCCTGATCTAGAATCACCTAAATGTGTTCAAATAATTGTAGTGGTATCATGTTTTATCCCTCATTTAGATGAGCCACCCAAAATGGGGAAATTTTCATAATCAGTGGGCCTAGTATGTCCAAGGGAATTCTTTGGAGGAAACAACAATTTTTCCCTAAGTAGTATGAAGAAAATTAACACCAATCTAGGGACCCTTAATATGCAATAGGGATATATAAAGATAATATATAACAAGGAATTAACACAACTAGCTAAGAATCACAAAGTTCCCACTACTTAGAATATGCTCTACTTTCAAAACTTTCACAAACTCACACTGATCACAAAAGTAGTAATAGTAGCATTGGGACAATTTTCTAACAATTTTTTTAGCAGGAAAAACCATAAATTTATTTATATAGATAAAAAAAATTACATTTTAAAGATACACATTAAGAGTGTATTTAAATTGGATTTACCCAGATCCAAATAGTGGCCACAAAATATATCTTGATCTCCCATTAGAAAATAAACAAAATTTACATAAGTTAACAATAGGGGATCGTACAGAAAAAACCATTAAAATGAAACAAGCTTCACACCACATGATCATTCTAATACAAGATCACCGAATACAATCTAAAAATCCCCATCATCTTTGTCATGGAAACTGATAACATCCTGTAGCATATGAAGGGAAAAGAAAAAAGATAGAGTTGAGGATACATTAAGCCTGAGAAGCAAGCCTATACATGAAAGGGTGATGAAATATCTTGTATTTATCATCATTCAAGACATATTCGATAGACCAAAGGCCCCATTCCAATTGAATGACTTCTTTCAAAAGTTGATCTACATCACTATTTCATTCCCTGTAAATATGTGTACATGAATTAACATAAGAATTCATTATCCTCTGAAAATCCTCCAACATATGAATAAGATGCAAGCATACAAATTGTAGAGTATTGTTGCCCCAATTTATAACTAGTAAGAGTCACCAAAAAATTGGAGCTATTCATATCCATTATCACATGCAAAAGACATTAATGAGTGACAAGATATAAGATTTTCTAGGTTTTTTTAACCCCTCGCAAGTGCCATACTAACTTTGAAAAAATGTTGATCTCACAAGTAGAGAACAAAACCAACCAATAAGATAAATTCTCACCTGACGTAACCCAATCAAAGAACCCCGATGGTGCAGAACTGTCAGCCTCCTCAGGGAGCACGAGCCTATTCCTGTAAAGGATCAAACTCTGATGAAAGTGAGAAAAAATGGCGAAAACTTCAATAGTCACCTAATATAGGGAAGATTATTTGTTTTTAAATATTTACTTATTTCTTACAATTCAAATGCCTCAACAGATGAGCAAAGGTAAGGCCTTAAATGATTTATTATTCCTATTTTGGAACCAAGGCCTCAATTTTTCTTCAAAACATGAATCTTGGTAAACACATCCCTAATAAATAACCACATCACACATTTTCCAAATATGACTAGTGAAAGAGTAGTTAGCAAAGAGGTGTTCTACAAATTAAACATTTGACTTATAAAGTGAACACCAACCAGGACTAATCTTATTATTCCTTTGAAGAAGATCCCATGTAGGGACCTCTTTCACTAGAAGTCACCACATCAATAGGTGATATTTTGCTTAGAATTTCACCTTCCAAACTCCTCTCTACTACCATTCCCCATCCTCCTCCACAATAACCAATTTTAAGTGTAGATACCCCATCTTGGGTGTATAAATGTCAGTTAGAGAATGAGCCCAAACCTACTCATCTTCATTCTTTAAAATTCTTATATGGGCCATAGATAGAGCATCAAGATAGCCCCTCCAACTTTCCCTAAAAGTTGGTTCGATCTATAAGTCCTTGGCTAAAGACAAGTGTCGATGCCATAAAGTGATATGATTAGGGGTATTTATATGAGCCAACCTTGAGATGCCCCTATCCCTAATAAAATCAATAATATCCTAAGGCCGACGATGAGCCTAACCACAACCAGGTCAATGATCCTATCCCAATAGAAGGATTAACCCATTTCCAATATTCCAAGCCAATCCTGAAGCAATAAGATCTAGTGATTTTAGAACAACACACCATATAATTGAAATATTTGCATGTGGATTATCCTACAACAAAATGTTGTCTTCAAGAGAAAAAAGATTTATATATTTGTAGGACTACCTATGTCCATAGGCTATAAGTAGACATTAGTCTCCATTCACATTTAGCTGCCAAAGTCTTTGAAAACTAGAAAATATTTTTAAGTCTCTAGCCTCCTAGAATATTTAGGGGTCATTGTGTGCTTCTAGTTAACCCATGGAAGAACAAAGTGATCTTGAGAACTAGCCAAAAAAGAATTAAAATGTATCCTTCTGTCTTTTCTCAAGACCCCTCATGGAATCCAAGTTACTAACATTAAGACACAGCAATAGATTCTAGGACCGATTTTACCAAAACCAATCTCCATACCCTTGACAAACACCTAAGGCTCGAACATTTTAGTTTGTTATCGAACTTTGCTTATAACCAAAACCAATATTTGTTAATGTAGTAGTTTTGTTTTAGATGGAAACCCAAATATTTTAGACTTGAATCCATTTCAATAAAGGGAAATGGGAGTGTACTACTAATATTCCTCACTTCATGATTTACCAAACTTTGAAGTAAAATAGAAGAATTTCAGTTATTAGAAAACATAGCCATAGCTACTCCAAAGAGGTTAATGATTTTTGATCGCTTAGCAACATTACTACATGTGCCATTACAAAAGATTAATATATCATAAAAAAAAAAAGCAAATGTGTAATTGCTAAAGAATTAGCAATAACAACTCCTTAAAATTTGTCTCTATGATTAGCTTCAACCACAAGGCGACTAAGACACTTCACTACCATAAGAAAGAGTAAAGGAGACTGGGGGAATCCTTTTCTTATCCCACATTGTGCATGGAAAAATGGAGAGGCAGAGCCATTTATAAGAACAATAAAGGACAACGATTGTATGCACCCCATCACTCTATGAAGTGGAGGACAAAACCTGTAATATCCAGTCCTACGAAAATTAACTAGAATAAAAACCCCTTTTACAATTAATGCACATTTTCTCGACCTACAAACACAATGAAACAACAATGATTGAAAAGATTTATCTCTCACCTCCTAAAATGGGTAACACACAATAATAACCTATTAATAATAACCAATGTGAAATTCAAAAAAAAACTAAGTAAAATAATCTAGATAAATAGAGTACAATAGAAAATAATGAAAGAGGGGAATAATTATATTAAGTACTCTCACTAAAAACATCATGATTACAACATAATAATCTCTAGGCCTTGATTATATTAAGTTCCATGGGAAAAAATAAGGAAGGACGGATGGGAAGGGAGTGATTATATTAATTTCTATCACCAACAATATCATGATTAAAACATAACATACTCTAAGTCTCTAATAATCATCAATAATAATCAATCTTTATATAGTATGTTTATCTTTATTTCTCCAACTAACTAACTCTAAAACAAGGTGATACATTTTCATTTATATCCTTTTATCATACATGAGGACATTTATTCAATAGATTAGCTAGATAGGCCACTACTTGTGCCATGATGCAAACTTTCCAACCACTTCCTCAAAACTAATGTCACAACTACCAATCATATTTGGCTATCTCCAACTATCCTCCAAAATGGGTCTCATAATCTTTCCTACTCCTTATGATTAGTGTGTTCATGCCACCTTTCCCTAATTTTATACCGAGACATAGTCATAGCCAAATAGGCCCCAACCATATATGTTGAATCACCCCTAATCAACTCCACTTCACATTAGATTTAGTCATGACCTGAAATAAGGGGTAAGTTCCAACACTTCAGTAATAGCCTAAATTCAAACAAAGTCTTGTTACTATAGTTAGGTTTTCCATGAGCAAGAAGAAGCTTTGATCACTCAATGATAGTTAAAGGAATGATATGGATTCATATGTGTATACTTCTTCTGTTTCAACCATCCACATTATTTATCTACATACTAATCTAGTTGTCATAATCCTTTAAAACATGCCTATGCAATGGGCCTCAACTAGTTCAATTGTGCCTTGATAACATTGGTATAAGTATATATTATCTTATAAATATTCCAATCTAATGTATTATTTTAACTTCACATCCACTTGATCACCGACCTCTTATGGAAACCAAAATTTTCTATCCAACACAAATTTTTCTATTTTTTTCTTAACTTGCTTAACAGCTAGCCATTTTCTTGTAGCTTGGTAGAGTTCCTCACTCAAAGAAATGGTGTCTTCGAACTTCCTTCTACATTGCTCCACTTTAATATTAAGTGGAAAATTGAAGCCAATAAACCTTGTGTTTGTGCATTTCTTTGAACCTTGTTTATTATCAATTTATCCTACAACCTGACAACTTGAGTAGTCACTAGTGAGTAAGAGGCATGCAAGTGATCAAGAGAAGTGGTGAACAAATATTTTTGAGATAAGTCTACCACTTTAGGTCTTAAAAGTGTGCATGTCATGCAAATATATAGTTTTTCATATCCACATTAGTGTGTCACAACTACAAATTTTCCATATTGCCTCATTTAGCTTATTCCAAGAGTCAAAATAGCTAGATGTAAGGCATCCTCTTTTGTTTCCCCTTTAATTAGTTGAACATACAATTCATTCCTCGTTTATAATTTCTTTTGATAAGCTCCCTAAAAGCGATGGGTCAAACATACAAAGGTTTAAAAGGAATATAATATAAAGGTACCAATAGATCATATCTCATGATTGGGCCTAAGGTTTGCATTCATTAGGGGAATGTTGAGGTCTAAAATAGGCCTCCTAAGAAAAATGTACAATGAAAATAAACTTTATAAGAAACAATAGGATTTAATATAATGATGTCAACTATGTGGGTTGATTCACCATTTTTAGAGTAAAAAAGTAAAAGGATTAAAAAATAATAAAATAATAAAACTATTTTTTCAACTCATATTTTCAACTTATCTCCGTAAGTTTTTAGTCAAATTTCGAGCACGAATACTCGCTAGATGCCAAATTTAAATCGTCATCCAAGGAATACCCATGTTGCATACTTTCGATGGACCCTGCTACATGAAAAATTAGAAATACATTGAAAAAGGTGATTGTAATCACATTTTTCATGTATTTCTCATTTTTCATGTAGTAGGGTCTATCGAAAGTATGAAACATGGGTACTCCTTGGATGAGAAATCAAATTCTACATCCAACAAGTGTTTCGGCTCGAAATTTGAGTAAACCCATAGGGAGATAATTTGAAAATACAAGTTGAAAAAATATATTTTTTTTGTTTTTCCCTCTAAAATTTGATGATGTAATCTAATCATTTTTATTATTTCCACTATTATTTTATAATTTCCTTTGGAGGCCCATTTTAGACATCAAAATTCCCCTAATGATGGCACCCATTTGGCTCTATGTATCTATTGGTTCCTCTAAATTATATTTAGTTATGGACATTGTTAAAGCTTTATGTAGCTTATCCCTAGCATTGACTCTAGCCATCTTGAGAACATGTTAGTGTTAAAACACGTACTCAATCATGTGTTTCATGTGCTCAATGAAATTGAGAAACTTGTGGATGGTATACAAGATGGTAGGATATAATTGTAGTGACTCAAATTATATCAAACTCTTCATATCTTCATATTATTATTTCTCCCATTCTTTAATGTGTTCCATTTTTTCCTCTGATAATTTCTTAAGCTCATGTCCTGGTGAAAGTAATTATCACTACTTTCTATAGCGGTGTGTTTCAAAATTGGTGGTGTAGTGCTCGACTACCTTCTGTCTTTGAATCTAATGGTGTGTCATATTGTTGTTTTAAAGGATCATTAATGGAGCCATAAAAAATAGGGCTTCATTTTTATCTCAAATTTTCCTTCTTTCTACTTCTCTTCTTCCTCTGCATTGGTGAGTTCAACCCCATGTTTACCTATGTCCTACAACCCAATGTTTGAAAATTTCAACACTTCCTTAATTTTTTGTTTTGATTCTAGCTGGTAATGGAAAAACAACCCTTAATCTTTTATGTCTTTGATAGGTTTACAAGCACACTCTAGAGTACTTAGATTAAATTGTTGACATATTCTGTTACTTTATAGATGGATAAATACGTTTCTTCCCAAGAAGATGATTGAGAATTTTCAACATGTATATTCCAAGGGAGTCACTAGATAACTCTATAGGTTGATTTATAATCACCTAAATGTGTTCAAATAATTGCAGTGGTGTCATGTTTTATCCTTCGCTTAAATGAGCCACCATAAATGGGGAAATTTTTATAATCAATGGGCCTAGTATGTCCAAGGGAATTCTTTGGATAAAAGAACAAGTTTTCTCTAAGTAATATGAAGAAACTTAATGTAACACCCTCCTCCCACATCTACCCAAGTAACTGACCAACTAGGGTAAATATGCGACAAAAGGCTACTATAATGGGATTCAACCTCCTAGGTGACCTTAAGGAAGCGGAATTGATGGAAACACATCACACAAACCTTCCACATCAACAACAGAACTTCCAAGTGCTAATCCAACCACTCAGGTAACCAACCCCTGAGACCAACTAAAGTCTTAGACCATTAATTCCCCAGACGCTCCCTTGATATGGACAAGCATGCGTCCATGAGGCTCGAGACACTCCCACAACATGGGTATGCATGTGCCTAGGGACTTTTTTGCCTAGTGTTGTGTCTATTTCTCTGGGATTTGGGCGACGTTTTTAGGCCTAAAGCCCAAGTCACAACCGAAAACTCAATTACACTATCAGAACTAAAATGTAACAACATAATAAGGATGCAAATGTGATTACTTGAACAAGAGATTGACTGGACCCCTACTAGCCATGATAGACATTTCGTCTAACATGTCACAAACATGTAGTCTATAGGTTTAAACAATAGAGCTAATCATAGGGGTTTCATACTTATCTAAGAATCCTTAAGAAGCATTGTTCCCTTATATCATTATCTGCATTATCATCTATTAGGTCATAGATACACTGTTAATTCATTTACAAACCAAAACATGAGGAGAGCCATACATCATCAATGTCATAATATATGCTTATAACCAACATAATAACAATATAAATACCAAGGATACATTATCCATGAAATACACATAATAACAAATACATTTACACATAATATGTCAAGGAAATAACCTCTTATTAATGAATGTAAAAGCCAACCCAGGATAGGACTACCACATTCCACCCAAGCGTAGAATGGCTGAGCCAATCCTCTCTTCAACAATTCACCCCTGTGCCATATTCCAAGCATGACTGTCAGACTGAAACCAAAATAACCAACCAAGGAATCCTGATGTTAAACCACCTCACCCTCATCAATAAAAACTAGGCTTTACCACAATCCACACCATATCACTAGGCTAACACACTAAACATGTAATAATAGGCTTTACCATGATCTCCACCATATCACTGGGAGAAAAGAAGCATGGATGCCACCAGATTTCTTGACCTACAACGTGAGGAATTTTCCTATATCCTAGTCACTAACGCTTTACCACAATCCACACGGGATCACTAGGCCCTAAACGGACACCCACTCTCCAGGATTTACCACATATCCCATCCTGGGATTGCTAGGCCTGATGGAGAGCACCCACCTCTAGTATTTACCATGTATCCCACCATTAAATGGTTGAGGATTCCTAGGCCCATCGAGGCAACACAAAATATGGCTTTACTGCAACCCATAGTCCAGTTCAGGCATTACTAGGCCATGCATTCTATTATTTAGAGATCCACCTCACTCAAATTGGAATCCATCTGGCAATCCATCTCAACCAAAACATGTGAACCCCATCACACCATGGTTATTCGTAAATGGAAAGGGTAGGTTTAAAGCACTACTTACGTTGCTCAAAATTGGCCTCACATTCCTCTATCTATTCAAACTTCCTACCTTTCCTCTGTAATGATGTAATAGGATAAGAAATATATGAGAAGTTCCTAATGGACCTCCTATAATAACCTCCCAATCCCATGAAGGATATCACTACTCTGCCCTCCTTGGAGACAAAATGTCCCAAGTAATGTACCTTAAATTGAAAGAAACTGCACGTGTTAGATTAGCATACAACTAATTCTCTCTCAACAACCTCAACTTTGGTTCCAAATTCTCGACATGCTCTTCCTCATTGTTTGAATATACCAATATGTCATTAATGAAAACAATAATAAACTTGTCCAAATACGGACACACCACATTGTTCATCAAGCACATAAAGGTAGCTAGAGCATTAGTCAAACCAAATGGAACTACAAAAAACTCATAATGTCCATA
Source organism: Pinus tabuliformis (assembly GCA_031772625.1). NCBI lineage: Eukaryota > Viridiplantae > Streptophyta > Pinopsida > Pinales > Pinaceae > Pinus > Pinus tabuliformis. The sequence goes on from CM062813.1 coordinate 405,409,901, forward strand.
CTTAGTCTAGAAAGTTGTCTTATATATGTTCTCTTCTTTAATTCCTACCGAAGGATATCTGGATCTCAGATCAATCTTCGAGAACACTGCTTCTCCCTTCAGCTGATCAAACAAGTCATCAATCCTTATAAATGAATACCTGTTCTTGATGGTCACTTTTTTTAACTGCTTGTCATCAATGCACAATCTAAGAGTACCATCCTTCTTCTTTACAAACAATACCGGTGAGCCCCAAGGTGACACACTTGGTCTATTGTATCCCTTTTCCAACATTTACTTCAACTGCAAATTTAACTCTACCAACTCGGATGTGCTCATCCTATAAGGTTATTTGATGTTGGAGCTACACCTGGCACTAACTCAATAGAAAAGTCTTCTTTCCTGTAAGGTGGAAAATCTGAAATCTTTGCAAGAAACACATCTTGAAACTGCTATAGAACTAGGTACCTTCTCAAATAATTCACATCCTCAACTTCTTTATCTTTGTCACTAGAAATAGGCATTACAAATAAAATACACCCTTTTCTAGGACTGCACTTTGTCTGCATAGTTGTCAGCATCCTAACTGATGTGGATTTCTTCTTTCCTTGTAAGATTCTTGGTTCCCCATTTTCATCAAAGAACCTAATGGCTTTGTCATAACAATCCACCTTTGTCCTATGAAGGTACAACCAATCCATGCCCAATAACATACTATATGATCCCAATGGTAATACATTCAAATGTGCTATGGTAGGCATACCATTCAAATAAAATGTACAAGCTCTTACCTAATGATGAACTCTCTTCTTGGTACCCTTAACCAACTGCACTAACCAAGATTCTACATGCACTTCTTTATTCAAAACACACTTATCCACCAAGTTAGGACTAACATAATTATAATTAGATCCAGGGTCAATCAAAATAGAAACAAATTTATCAAAAAGCTTACCATCCATCTCAATGATAGATGTCTGATGGTTTTCTTGTCTGTTATCCAATGTTACATAGATATGAGGAATACTTTGACCAACATCCCCCGTAGTCTGAACCTCATGTGCACTATATATGAGGTCTACCACCTTGATTCTATGGAAAATCTCTCTTAAGGTGTTCCTTACCACATGTCCAGCACTCCAATCGTCCAGTACCATCACCTTTATGCTACTGCTTTGGTCCATGTCCCTGTCTACTTGCATTGAACTTCTTTTGTGGTGCCACATTTTCTTTCTCTTCTACGTTCTGAGGCTGTGTTATTTTCGGTTTCCATTTACCCTTACCTCTATCCTTATCATTCCCTTTCCATCCTTACTGAGATACATTCTTATGTTTTGACTATTCATAGAAATGTTTCAATTTCCCAATAACTTCCTCAAGCGACTGAGGCTCATCATACTCAAATTGATCTCTAAATGCTAATGGAAAAACATTGAAAAATCATTGAAATTTAGTCTTATCATCTTTAATATATGGTACATACCTCAATAGCTCCAGGAACCTAGTCATGTAATCTTCATTTGTCATCGATCCCATCTTTAGTTCATAGAATTTTTTGGTCTTATTGTCATAGTATCTTTCTGACAAGTACTTCTTCCTTAAAAGAGTCTTGAACTCATACCAAATCAAGTCCTATGTCTTGATGTCTCTGACCCGCTTGAGATCATCCCACCAGATATCTTCTTTACCTCTCAAGCTGAAGATAACTACTGTGGCCTTCATATTAACTATGTAATTATGCAACTCAAAGAAATTCTTCATCTCAAGTATCCAAGCCTCTACATCTTCTGGATTCTTCAAATATCCATCAAAAGTAGGTCGATTTTTTTTCTTAAATTCATTTGGTAAGTATCGCTTATCATTTCTCCTGTAAGTATGATAATGATGATGATTGTAGTTCCTATTAGAATTAGAACTAGAGTAGTACACTACAAGAAAAAAGGACGTTGGTGAGGGGTGAAAAATGTCACCACAAGCTCATTGGTGATTGTCAAAGGAGCATTTGTCACCAAAAACTGTACGTCACCAAAAACTGTACGTCACCAAAGGTGGCATCGCCAAAATTATAGGTGTTGTAGTGACATACAAATTCAATCACCAATAATGATTTATAATGAGGGATAGCGACCATCACCATTTCATATGAGCAATGGTGAGAGACCATAGCCTCCATCACTAAAAATTGAACATCACCAAAAGTGGCGCCGCCAAAAGTATAGGTGTTGTAGTGACATACAAAGTTTGTCACCAGTAATGATTTATAATCACAGATAGTGATTGTCACCATTTCATATGAGCAATGGTGACAGACCATATCCTCCGTCACCAAAGGTGGTGTCACCAAAAGTATAGGTGTTGTAGTGACATTCAAAGTTTGTTACCAATAATGATTTATAATGATGGATAGTGACGGTCACCATTTCATATGAGCAATGATGATGGACCATAACCTCTGTCACCAAAAACTGAATGTCATGAAAGGTGTTATGGTGACATTCAAGGTCCGTCATGAATATTGATTATAATGACGGATAGTGACGGTCACCATTTCATATGAACAACAATGATTTATTGTGATGTATATTTAATGGCCATCACTATTGGTGCATATATATGGTGATGTTCATTGACTATCACCAAAAGCCACATTGCCAGAAGTATAGGTGTTGTGGTGACATTCAAGGTCCGTCACGAATAATGACTATAATGACAGACAATGACCGTCACCATTTCATATCAACAACGATTTATGGTTACGGACCTTTGACGGTCATCACTATTGATGCATATATATGGTGGCATTCGTTAATCGTCAGCATTTCATATTTTTGGTGAGGGTCAAAAAATGTCACTAAAGCTCATTGGTGATGGTCAAAAGAGCCTCCGTCACCAAAAATTGGTCCCTGCCATTCCATATGGATGTCAAGGGATGATGGAATCAAGCCACCAACCTCCTTCTTGTAAAGAAGTTGCTCTTCCATTGAGCTAGCACACTTTAAAGAATTATACTTTTAAAAATTAGACCTTGAAACTTCATAAATTATAAATTCTACAACTTTCAATAAATTAAATTCTTGGCAATATTTTACTAAACAAGCAAAGTAGCATTGAAGCTACAGGTCCCTAACTAATGATTATTGAAGTTATGAAAATTGTGTGGAGGGAAAAATAGTTATGTATAAGAGAATCAATATGTTCAGTTGAATACTCAATTAGAAGTTAAACTTTGAAGACATTTATAACCTATAAATGACCTATAACTAGAAAATGCACCAAATATTGCAAAGGAAATGTCATAAGTGGATAGCATATGGAAGAAGAGGAGGTAGGGACTTGGATCCCTTGATCATCTTGGCATTCCTTAGCACTTGGAAAATATTAGCTTGTTTGACATGTCTTCCTACTATCTGGTACATGTTAGCATGCCCTAGCATTCCTTGACACAGCTTGGCAGTCATGACCTCACAACTAGCATTAAATTTTTCCATGACTTGGGAACCTTACATTCACTAGAACACCTTGGCACCCCCAGTTGTCATGCCCTCTGTTATCCTCCACAATGTCCCAGGCTGATGAGGAGATTGACAGAGGTAACCACAGAGCAAGCTTTTAGTTTGGTAGCTAGCCCTACCAAAACAGGGAGCTCTCTCTATGAAATCATGGCAAAGATATGACTGGAATGTAAAGGATTTTAGGCTAGATAACTAAGCTCAAGTGGGTTTTTGGAAAATTTAGGGACTTGGAACTTTGTCCACTGGTGTCTTGTCTAGCAAGGACTTTGTCAAGGAGGCAGGGACTTGGAACTCTATCTAAGATAAAGCACCTAACATGCATGACAGAAGCTCCCTAGAATAGAGTACCTCCTACCTAGAAGAGTGTCCCCTACTCAAAATATAGAACCCTTCTCTACTGTGCGCGTTTCTTAAAGATAAATATATGCATAAAATAGTACTAATAAAAACACCTAAATTAAGAAAAGTGAGCATGTAAGTCAAACTATAAAAGTATACTAAATATGGCTCTATATAAGTTTGGGAAACATTAGACAAGCATGCTTGCATACAAAAACCATAAGATGCTTAAAATCCATGCACTTCTTTCATCGTTTCTATACCCTCACAACAAAATTGGAATCTGTACCATGTACCTCAAGGCTGTATGCATCTATTGAAGGTGCAGATTGAAAGGATCTATTGAGATGAAGTACTATTGAAGGAAAAACACCTTCAAAACAATAGATAAAGTCTACTATGAATTCAATCCATTTGCACACAAACCAAGATTGCTACTCAGTACACTTCTTCGCTGAATGGAAACTGCAATGTATTGTAGTGTTGCCGAAGAAAAAACACCTTTAGTGCAACATAAATAAAAAATCTAACAGATATTTTCACTGTGGCCTCGATTGTAGATGATCTCATCAATATAGGTAACAACTTTGATAATTGAAAAACCAAAAAGTGAGATGCATAGGTCATTTTAAATGACATATTTGGGCATGCTTTATTATTGTTTAGGAGTGTTAGTATATAAAATGCAAGATAGTCTGTTGCATCTTTATGTCACATGGCAAAGATGCGAAGAAATACATAAAATATTAAATAGCATGGTATAAGTCGATTGTAGGTTTCTTTTGAAACAAGAATGGAATTCTCCTTGTGTGGGTTCTAATCTAGTGGGTATAACTTTAAAGAAGAAATTGATAGCCATGGGGTTGGAATTGTCTCACAATTGATCAAAAGTCCCAAATTTTTTCACTAGAAAGAAGGAGAGCAAGTCGTTAGGTTTATGGAAGGGAACACCCAATTCGCAGGAAGATAACTTGAAATTATTCAGGCATATTATTTCTCATCTTCTTATACGTGTGTGCTTTGAAAAGATAACCACATCGAAAGACTTGATAACATCTTTGGTAAATTCTATATATGTGAATCACTTCAATTCACTTTGTTACATTGTTTAATGAATGAATTTCTTTTGAGGTCATTGAATTATGCAATAAGACATGGAAGTGTCCTGAAAATATGTCTAACGACAAGTTAATATTTTGATAGTGTATACTGACAAGGGAGCATGAACCACACCAATAAGAATAAACATACCAGTGACCCAACATGTCCTCTTCCTCTTTTTGCTATTTCTTCTGATGCTTTCCTTTGATGCTTGAGATATGCCTTCAACAAAGGCACAAGAGGAAATTTTTCTACTAGTCCAAATGTTAAGACAAACCGTAAAGCATCCATTTGCCTTTGACTATGCAATTTTTCCACAACATCTACAAGAAACAAGACGAAACATGTCATGCAGGACCACAATCAACCAATTAGAAGCCCATAAAGTCTTGAAACAACTTGTATAAACCACAACTTTGTAAGAAATTACAAAATAATTCAGAGCACAAGAGTCAGCAAGTTCAAGAAACCTTTCTACTAAAGGCATATTAAGCATAATAATCATCTATGTCTGAAGAATTAAATCATGAGCCAACTAGTAAATAAACCTTTCTGCATAGTTTGTTTTGCAACCAATAGTCAGAGAAGAAGGCTAAACAAATGGCATGTTGTTGTGGGGAAAAATGCCTATGCAGGACGATCCTATCCACCTAAGGTGTGACAGTGCCTTAGCAACAAACAGAGACAACTATTCTGGTTTCTTCCTTTATGAAATGTGAAAGAAGAGAGATAAAGAGACTTACCGGTGTCTTCCGTTTGTCCCTCGATCCGGTCTCTCTTCTCTTTGGGGGTTCACAGCTACTTGCCTTCTTGCTTGTCCAGCTTCAACGGGTTCCTGCAAGATCACAAGAGAACAGCTACTTGCGACAAGAGAAGAACACTACTCAAAGACAGATATTCACATTCATAACTAGTTTAGGATTAGAAATAAACTAAATACACTAATGCATTCATACATCAAAAATACATCAGCATATAGGAGAAACCAAGATAGCTTTATTGATGAATAACAAGGTTCAGGAAGAGATACAACCCAGAGGGCTCCAACCCAGCATCTCCTTCCCAGCAAATGGAATTCCTATCTTCACCCCCTTCAAAGCATTAAGCACCCAATGATTCCAATCTCAAACCAACAGCAATTCTTTGCAATAACAAAATTCCAGCCTCTAGATCTCATGGAGGAGAGATCCATATATAGATGTTTGGAGAGAGGATGAGTCAGCTTGAGATCTGACTAGTGTCCTCTCCCTCTGTCAGTTCTTGAGTCCACTTGGAGGTTCTTGCTTCCACTTGGATATTTGGAACCTCTTACTCATCACCAGTCGAATTCCCTGAGGCAAGTGTCATTTTGGAAGCTTCCTGGGTTTTGACACCTTAAGAAATGAGCCTGCCACATGTCCACTCTCGTTTAGCGCAGGTAGCCAGTGTTCCCTTTGACATTCAACGCAAGTAGCCAGTGTTGGCTTTGACATTTAGCGCAAACAGCTAGTGTAGCCATTGAAATGATCCTGAATTGACTTGATTTTGAGCAGTTTCTGGTGGAGAACTTCTGTGAATTGCTGTGGTTTGTTAGCCTTGTTCCTCTAGGGGTAGGAACAACATGTTTAGGGACTTTGGATCCCTTAGATTATGGACATTTCATGCTCAATGTTGTAAGGCACAAAAATGTCTATAACAGTTGCCCCCTAAAGTATGAGGTTGTTTATCGGGTGAGATGCTTTATCAGGGGGATCCGAAGTTCATCCAATGCTGAGAGGAGACCTGTAATAAGATACAATACAATACATTATTTTTCATACTGCTTTCATGATCTAGCTGAGGCGGGCATGAAAGGATGAAGGATAATGTATGGCAGTGGATGGGACACGGTTGACTTTTCTGAACGACTTCTCTTGAACATATGGCGACACTGATACGATGGATTGGCAGCATTACCCCAAATATGGATGGTATGGCGAGACCATGGATGTGACCGTTGAATGAAACAACCCAACCCGATTGTGGTACGGAGGAAAAGTGTCATGTTCAAGAGCGACTTGCTACCATCAAAGTTTTCTTTAGTTTCTCCCAATTTTTCCCCAGTCATTGCTGACCAGTACCTCTTTATTTTTTTCAAGCTTGAGGGGGATAACATATGCTTGTTCTATAACCTGCCCTTCGGGCAAGCCCATCACTATGTTTTAACGAGCCTAGCGATAGTGAAACTCGTTCTCGTCTAAAGACAAGTTTGTCGCTATTTAATGATTTTAACGAGTCTAACGATAAGGATAACTCGGTCCTTTTCATTTTTAGAGAGTCTGAAAAGGTACATAAAGTTAACTCCAAAAGTCCTTTTTCGTCATCTAATCCCTTAAGTCCGAAAAAGTATAAAACAATACAGAAGGGATGAGTTTTCGATAGTTTTAACGAGCCGAATAAAACAAGCGCTCGATCTTTTTGTGCAATAATCCCTCAGGTCCAAAAAGATTAAAATCTAGAGGAGGGATAGCTCTTCCTGTCCCTTTAACGAGCTGGAAGGCCAAGGACTCGTAAATCTTTTCATATTTTACGAGTCAACTGAAAAGAGCTTAAAGAAGACTCGTCTTTTGAGGAACGAGTGATAAACAGGGTTAGCAGCTGATTCCAGGTACAGGTTGGAATTTTTCAATCATGGAAGTGTCACAAGGATGGCTAGGTGAAATCACTCTTCGCAGCTGTTCCTCAAAATGGGTAAACAATCATATGGAGGTGAACGATCAGCCAATGGAAAAGTGGAAGTGACGGTGCAAACACGACCAAGGCTTTAATGGCTGATGATATTACATTCACAGTGGTTATTTACCGGGATAGTTCATTTTTTAACAAGCTTAAACGCGGGTGGAAACATTTGCTCGGTCTTATGTTTATTTTTTAACGAGCATGAACTATGTGCTAAAACTGCTCGGATCTTGCGTTTATTTTTTAACGAGCATGAACTGTGTGCTAAAACTGCTCGAATACCCAGTCATATGATAAGAGTGTCTCATTGAGATTCTATTTTTTATGGAGCTTCATCTCACAAAGCTATGCCCGCATCCTTTCTTTATGAAAGTTAGGAAATGGCTAACCCAAAAAACAGATAAATAACCGCTCTTTGCTTGCACTCCAAAAGGTTTGCATGCCTCTAGGTATAAAGTACGATTTCAAGGTTACCTCTACTTCTTTTCCTTCAAAACAATTGTTTTAAAGAGAGAGGCTTACCTCTTTCAGGTTACCCAAAGATTGTCTCGTTAATCTTTCAAACAAAACACTTCCTTGGCAATGTCTACCGAAATAGACAAAGGTGAGTGACAACGAGTGCCAAACACATAGCTTTGACAAAAGAATCTTATTCTAGAATAACCCCTCTTCCTCTACGGACGGGGTACAAACTAGTCATATTCTCCCGCGGAAACCTACTCTATACCCAAAGTTTCCCTGCCGAAGCAGACCAGGACGCATGCCCCCTGGGTTCCAGTCATATCCTCCCGGATTACTCGCGCTCATCAGGAGGACGGACCGTGGGTTGAGACACTTCTTGCGTGAATAGACCATTTAGCGATGGTACATGACTATTTGCGATGCGTGATCTGGGAAACAAAAGTTGGTCTACGAGCTTGACCATTCTTCCTTCATGCGGAAAACACATTACTCTAAAGAGTGAGGAGACTATAGCTCCCATGCAATATATATAGTCTCATCCAAGGAGTAGGTTATAATCCAAGGGTCCTTGAACGACCATCACGTTCATTTGAACAGTCTTCCCTTTCAATGTTATGGGCACATTGGAGAGGATCCTTAAAGGTCGACTGGTTCCTTTATCAAAGCCTGATAGATTTCTCATTTCAGGCAAAAGCGCTGGCGAACCAAGTGCTTTCCAAGCAATAGAGGAAAGGATACTCACAGATGCCCCCTCATCAATGATAGTGCCAGCCATTACCATTCTGTATATTTGAACGATAATTCTGAATGGTATGCTTGCTAGCAACCGGGGTCTGCCTAGTTGGTTCCAGTCGAAGGACACAACCAGGTTGCTTGGTGGTGGGACCGAATATATGGCCGGATATCGCTCTGACGAACTTCCATCCTGCGATAAAGGAATGGGTGCATTGCCCCCGTGTTCATCGGAGTCAGTGTTGATGAAGAGAATTTGGACGGTGTCGTCTTTATTCTCCTCTGTGATGGTATCATTCAAAGATAGAGCCTCTGAAGGCAAAACCGGGTCAACTGCCGTCTCAACCTTTTGACTTTCGTCAGGCATGGATCCAGACGGTTCATCTTCAATGATAGGTGCTTCGGCTGACCACCTGGGCGGGCTAGCCGGGTTCTCAACTAGTGAAGGACTTGGCAGGAGTTTTTGATATCCAGGAGGAAGTTGCGCTCGTGAAATCGGGCGATCTTCCAAAACTCTTTTAGCCTCGTCTAAGAAGGGACAATGGTGGATGGCGTGGTCGCCTTCACACAGTTTGCAGGGAAATCTAGCTTTCCCTCTTTGTCCTAGGACTTCACTTTCACTAGTCGACGGTGAGCTGTCAACATGGCTATCAGAGGTCGACGCTACCGAATTGTGCAAATGGGGAGACCAGTCCCTTAGTATCCGAGTCATGCAGGGACAATCTCTGTGGAAATGGTCTCCCTTGCATATGACACATGGCGATTTAGGCCTGGTCAGTGCTGTGTGTGGATTTTTGTCAGACGACACTTGTTTGCCCCCAGTCGCCTTTGGCTCCTTCTTCTTCTTCTCTTTCTTCTTCTTTTCCTTCTTCTCCTTAGGAACTTGGTTTTTTGTTTTACCAGTTCCGTCAAGCGAAGAGGAAGGAGGAGAGGAAGAGTTAGATGAGGTAGAAGGCTGGTTGGCAACTCTGGTCTGGTCTAACTGTTGACTCGACTGTTCAGGAATGGTGGTGTTCTGAACAACATTGGTTGAAAAGAGCCAGACTGGCAGGCCAATTGTCAGTCCTGGAAGCGACAATGTGGCCATGTGGGGCGCACCAACATCTCCCCAAGAGGATAAGGGACTAGGATTTCCACCAAGGGGAATTCCTTGGTTGGTGTGCTCCATTTTTTCAACCTAAAGATCAACGCAGGAATAAGGGTGATTGTTCCGTTTAAAATAAATTTTTAACGACGCTTAGACACAACTTGCTTTTTCAGTTTTAAAGAGTCGAGAAAAAGCTAAAGATGACTCTAGTCTCCTTCGATGTTTTAACGAGCCCGAAGTGACAAATGCTCGGATGGACTTTTTCCATTATAGAGTCTGAAAAAGGCCAAAAGGAACTGCTCTGGAGTTCTAGGCAGAGGGTGTGCCAAACTTTTCGCAAAACCGTAGAATACTTTTTAGGGTACGGGCGGTCGATCTTCCTGAATGCTGTGTTCAGTGCATTGCGATCAGTAGGGCGGCCGACACGGCTTCCTACGGATAAAGGTTTTATGCCTATAGGGGTCTCCCAATATATACGTGACGGTACGTGGGAGCACAATCCGTACTCGCGCTATCGTCCCTCAGGAGGAATCACCCACCATCCACGAGATCGACAGTCACTAGGCTTAACGACACCGGAACACGTCTCTAGCCTAGACCTCTATGTTGTGCGTTATGTTGCAAAGCGTTGTTAAGTTCATTCAATTTATTTTAGGTTGATCTTTTTAGAAGTTTGCCTTTCAAGGTTCACCACGAGATGTATGATACAATTCCTAAATGCAGTCTAAAGATGATAAGCAAGCTTTATATCTTTTCAACTTTGAAAATCCTAGCTACTAAGGGAAAAGAAAGACACCATCTTTTCTCCAAGAGCAATCAGCACACTCTAATGCACTTTTCCTAAATCAATCATGAAAACTATCAAATGAAAATTCACAATGCAGGTGTTTGTTTTCCGCTTTCTTAGTATTGATGCCTACAAAGAAAGCTTTTTGTACAACTTTGAATTCGCTTTTAAATGACAAATACAAACAAGTTTACTTTTTTCGAAATCAGAGAGGGTAGAAGAGATTACAACACTTAACGATTTTCGAAATGAAGACTTGTTTTGACACTTTAAAAGAGACAAACTCAAACCAATAAGCAAAATTAAATGTATAATCAATCTGCAAACAGCCAATGAACTCTCTTCTAAGATCACAATCAACAGATCTGAATCAAGGGCTAGAGGACGACTATTTCACTCATGCAAAGGAAAACTGTAAATGACGCCACAGACACATAAAAACACTCACAGTCTTTTTGTACAAAAGGAGGCAGAATCTAAGCAGAGAAAAGGAGTTATCAGACTGGTACCTATGCTGGTTACAGGCTACAAAAATCAGAGATCAAAACAAGGCAAAACAGAGCAGAGAATCCCAGATGCACAAGGACAAACTGGTTCAGCGCAACCTCAACACAGGGGTTTTGACATTCAGTGCAGGTAGCCTTCATGGGACCTGCGTTGAAATGCAGAATCCCTTCACTGGGTCTGCGCTGAAGGAGAAACTCTCGTTTCCCACAGGTTCTGGGTTACAGATTGCTATTTAATTCACTGTTTTAGGCCAAATAAAAGCAACAAGCAAGGTGCAATCAAAGGGATGCTTTGAAGGAGTACTAAGATCTATCACAAAGGATCATCAAATCATTTGTGAGTCCATTGTTGAGATCATAGACAAGTCCAGTGATTGGATCAAAGCAGCAACTGTCTACTTTGCATCCGGGAAAAGCAGATGCAGTTCGATTGTTGCTGTCGAGTCTATGAAACAAACAATGATAGAAACACAAATAAAATGACTAAACAGATTTCCCCACCGGAGTCGCCAATTTTTTGTGGGGAAAAATGCCTATGCACGACGATCCTATCCACCTAAGGTGTGACAGTGCCTTAGCAACAAACAGAGACAACTATTCCGGTTTCTTCCTTTATGAAATGTGAAAGAAGAGAGATAAAGAGACTTACCGGTGTCTTCCATTTGTCCCTCGATCCGGTCTCTCTTCTCTTTGGGGGTTCACAACTACTTGCCTTCTTGCTTGTCCAGCTTCAACGGGTTCCTGCAAGATCACAAGAGAACAGCTACTTGCGACAAGAGAAGAGCACTACTCAAAGACAGATATTCACATTCATAACTAGTTTAGGATTAGAAATAAACCAAATACACTAATGCATTCATACATCAAAAATACATCAGCATATAGGAGAAACCAAGATAGCTTTGTTGATGAATAACAAGGTTCAAGAAGAGATACAACCCAGAGGGCTCCAACCCAGCATCTCCTTCCCAGCAAATGGAATTCCTATCTTCACCCCCTTCAAAGCATGAAGCACCCAATGATTCCAATCTCAAACCAACAACAATTCTTTGCAATAACAAAATTCCAGCCTCTAGATCTCATGGAGGAGAGATCCATATATAGATGTTTGGAGAGAGGATGAGTTAGCTTGAGATCTGACTAGTGGCCTCTCCCTCTGTCAGTTCTTGAGTCCACTTGGAGGTTCTTGCTTCCACTTGGAGATTTGGAACCTCTTACTCATCACCAGTCGAATTCCCTGAGGCAAGTGTCATTTTGGAAGCTTCCTGGGTTTTGACACCTTGAGAAATGAGCCTGCCACATGTCCACTCTCGTTCAGCGCAGGTAGCCAGTGTTCCCTTTGACATTCAACGCAGGTAGCCAGTGTTGGCTTTGACATTCAGCGCAAACAGCTAGTGTAGCCACTGAAATGATCCTGAATTGACTTGTTTTTGAGAAGTTTCTGGTGGAGAACTTCTGTGAATTGCTATGGTTTGTTAGCCTTGTTCCTCTAGGGGTAGGAACAACATGTTTAGGGACTTTGGATCCCTTAGATTATGGATATTTCATGCTCAATGCTGTAAGGCACAAAAATGTCTATAACACATGTGCCCAAGAAATTTGTATTTTCTGGGTTCTTTTAAGCGAGTAAATTTTAGGGCTTTGGTCCAATGATAATATAGAAAATTCTCATTTCAATCTTAAAAATATATAAAAATATAAAAGTTACAGAAACTTCGCACAAATCAAATTTTTATGTGTTCAATTTGATCAGATTAATGGTGCAAGACGAAAGGAATAGTCTTTGTCATAGGAAGGGACTAAAAACAGATCTACTAAATGGGTTTAAAACATTTCATAGATAAGACACAAAGGAATCTCTCTTCATAACCAAATATCAATTTTGGAGTTCTTGAAACAAAATAGCAGAATCGATATCTTTATTTCTTAATATTCAACCATATTCCTTCACAATCTGAATGGACATAATCAATGTTCACGTCAACGTTGACATCGACATCATTGATATGGTCTTCACTTACACATTTTGTTTCTTGAAAGTCTACAACCTGTGACAAATCTACATACTTGGGCTCATATGATGTATTATTTCTCAATGCTTTTGGAGGACATGTTAACACTACATAACAGTCAGTCTCAACTGGATCTTGTACATAGAATACTTGTTTAGCTTGCGATGCTAGAATGAATGGATCATATTGCCAATGATTTTGACTTAAGAATTTCTTTATATTCACCATTGTAAGACCCAAATCATCAGTTTTGATCCCTATCTTATTGTATACATCAATCCAATTACGTTTGAACGATGTGTACTCCATACAAAAATAGTCCAATGTAATTATTTCTTCTAGCATTCTGTAAACTGTTTTCTTCTGAAGCATAAGGTTTGCATCTTTCGAACTTGACCTCATCATTGTTTGAGCTTCCATACACATACCACTATTTTGGGTGGTTCTCTCATTCTCTATGCTTTTTGTATGGAATCTATAACCATTGATTAGGAATCCCCTGTACTTATTCACAAATTTCTTGGGGCCATGCACTAGCCATTTAAGTGTATCAGACACCTTTCCATCTCCTTCCACTTTTATAGTTTTATATTTTTAAATGTATTTAGGATTCATACATTCAACCTATAAAAAATATATAATTTCATACATGACAATATTCCCATATACTGACTTTTAAGTACACTTATAATATAAATAATATCATTAGCTATTGTTTTAACCAACTAGTAAAATTATGGGTGTGGAGTTTCTGCAATAGAGCTTCATCTTTTTTTGTTTGGGTAATTGAGTTGGCAATCTCCATTTTGTTCATCCTAATTCAACAATTATGGACAATAGATATGGTGGTTAATGTTTTTTGATAAAATATAAATAAAATATTTTTAAAGGTCAAATATGTTAATCTATCCATGGATCTATGTTTTGTTAAACCATAAACAAACAAACAAAAAATTATAGGCCAAATATGTTACTTACTCTATCCATGGATCAACTTCGTTTGTGTGAAATAGAACCCACCTATGGGCTTGTTCCCAACTAATTTCATCCAGTTCTGAAGGAATTGGAGTATATAATGGCTTTCCATCAAGGATAACTTCTTCAACTTCATCATCCCACACTTCATTTCTACCATGTGTGAATGCAATAGCTTCCACACCTTTCAAGTATCCTCCACAAAACTTTATTGATTCCTCCACATTATAACTTTTAGCAATGCATCCTTCAGGCCTATTTTTGTTCTTAACATAACTCTTATATACTTTCATGTTCCTACAAAATGAAGAAAAGAGAATTAAGTAATTTCAAAATATTTCAAAAAAATTCATTTTGTTGTTGTGCTTGATAGAAAGTAAATTTTCATGTACCTCTCAAAGGGGTACATCCATCTATATGCAACCGGGCCACAATATCGAAGCTCACGTACCAAATGTACATTCAAATGCAACATTATATCTAAGAATGAAGGAGTAAAGTACTTCTCAAGAAAGCACATTGTCTCCACAATATCATTTTCCAACTTTTCAAGACGCTCTACTGAAACTGATTTTGCACAAATTTTCCTATAGAAGTAACAAAGCATCTTTCAGACAAAAATTGGCAACACATGACACAAAGCCACTGGGAGGAGTTGTTGCATTAAAACATGGCAATCATGTGATTTCATACCATGGAACTTAATATATTCCATAGGTATATGAGTTTTTGGATTAGATCTGTAACCATCTCGCACCTTTAACATGAAAAGAACATGGCATAGGGTCTGTTTCTCTTTCTTTGAAAGAGTATGTGGTGCAGGTGGAAGGAATATTTTTTGTCCTTTAACTTCTAGCCATAGTGATTTCCTCAAACCCATTTTTTGCAAGTCATCACGTGATTTTTTTCCATCTTTGGACTTCGCTTCTATATCCAAAAGAGTTCCAAAAATGCTTTCACACACATTCTTCTCCACATGCATTACATCTAAATTGTGGCATATTAGAAGTTTTTGCATTCCAACACATCAAGAATATCATAACAATATTTAATACGGACAAATGGATAAATGATAAATTCATCCAAGAAATCTAATCACAATGAGGTCAACTAAGAAAGTTGTGTTCAATAACTAAGCATTCTTGATGGGTCTACATACCTCCCAATATGGTAGATTGAATAGAATTGATTGTTTCTTCCACACCACAACATCATCTTTTCACCTGTTTTATTGTTTCTTCAACATATTCATTCTTCTATGGTCTATGGCTCATCAAAATGGATCTATAATGGTGTGGCAGTGACTCACTATGACTACACCTCACCTCTATATGCACCTTCTCAAGAAATCTGTTCAAACCCAGATGCGATTCTTTAAGGCTTGTATTTTTCTAAGCTATGGCTTATCTAAGTCTTGTGTGTATCCTTGAGACCTGCACTCTAGACTCTATTAATGGAAATTTTTGGTCGTCCTATATTAGCCATGACACAATGAATGAGGTATTAACAGTGTATATGTCATACGGTCTGGTACGAAAGGTGAGAACTGAGGTAAGCACTAAGGGAACATCTCAACGAAAGTGAAAAGTGCTCTTTCAATCATATAAAAATATTCCTCAACTTCTAAGACTGTTATCTGAAGTAAATGTGAATCTAATTTATTTATCACAAACTTGACTTCATCTAATCTAGGAACCAAGTTAGCCAATTCCTTGATAGATAGGTTTGACTTCTTGGTTAGATAAGGTAATTTCCTTTTAAAATTCACAATAAAGTTCTAAAATCTTACTGATATACCCAACAATTTGAGGTCGTCATAGAATGGCAAAGAATGTTGCATAATAGTGTACAAGAAGATTCACCAAATAAATCATATTTCCATATAAACCGTGCAAGCAATTTCTAACTTTGTTTCATGATACTCAACACACTAGATATCCACTTGGCACTGACTTGATTATCATAAAGACACTGATTTAAGGAAGCTAGTCTATGTTGACTTGGCCTAATAAAATTATTATTACTCTTATATATTCTTGAGGAAATGATTGTCACACCTTAGTTATTCTTCACTTTCAACTACTGTTAAGTTTCATCTGCATACTATAGTCTAGCAAAGAACTGAAAAATTGGCATTATTGAGGCATGGTGACCTCTCATTGAAAACCAACAACACTGCAAGATGCTATATATGAGTTGCAATAACCTGATCATATTTTTTAGCATGATGATATTTTTTTGAGAATAGCCACTTGTATCCATTCTTGTTATTTGGAGTTCAGTAGCTGGAGCCCCAAAGTTTGATCCAATATTGTAACTACAAATGTTTTAATCCTCTCAGTACATGTCCCAATATACCAATCTCAAGCAGGGTATAGCTCTAATTTGCCTGCTAACAAGTGAAACTGAAAAGGGAAGAAGTAATCAAAAGATGTCTATTTTTTTCCTGACAATCACTTAATATGCCATCTAAATGACCATTGCACTATATCTAAGTAATCAGGGTTCATGTGTTCAGGAACAAGGATCGTCATTTTTGAAATCATGGAGAGTATGGATGCAAGGGACAACATAACATACATGTGTATGAAAAATATAAAAGATTAAAATCATATATATATATATATATATATATATATATATATATATTGAAAAAAAGCTAATAAAAAAAGGAAAATTTACTAGTGCTAAAACATGAGACATTGTGATCCAAACTGTAAAACAAATTCTGTACCATTGCGCAGTAGTAGCAGCACATTGCAATTGATATGGTTGTGCCAAAACACAGGGCAAGGACACACATTTGTGGGAAGTACAAATATTCAGGAACGTTAGCTGGTGTTCACAAGTATATTTGGGCATTAGACACAACAGTCAGGTCTCTGTAATGTTTTACTGGGCAGAAGAAAACACATATCCAACCTCTGTAGGGCTATTGAACATAAAATAGATAGACTAAACCTATATATAAGCTAGAGAGGCATGAAATATGGAGGTCAGGTGCTTAGGTTATCTTACTGGATGGAGTGACATGGTAGATCATAGGGAATAGAACATGTAAATTAGACCTTAAATCAGGTTCTTTGGCATGGAGAACACAAATCAAATCTTAAAAAACAAAAATTGGGCATGGGATTAGACCACACAAATGAAAATGACATATTATTTTAAGGGGGCCATCCCATGAGATTCTCCAAGGACATCATCCCACACCTAGGCATAGGAGGGATGGAGATATGCGTCCCCACAATGGCAAGACACAAGATCACATCTTCACGGGGATGAAACCTTGGCAACACAAGTACATATAGATGGTATCAGATAATTGTTTAAATTTAATTCGCAAAATTGACTAGTATTTAGTATTTACACAAAAGGGAGTTATCTCATGTGAAATTGGTCAGAGTAGATTTTTCCTTCTATAGAGCCATGGTACCAAGGGCATTTTGTAATTTTTCCTTGCATGAATGACTCAAGTCTGCCATAGCTCTGAAAAATATCTAGATATATTTAATCAGTTTCACACCAAAATAGTGAAAGACATCAAAAAGAAGATTCCCAAGTCCACCCTGGAAGAATGATTACATGATCAACAAAACCATATACACCCCTCAACTACCTTAAAAAAAATCACATACAAGATATTGCAGGAAGGTGACATGTTTCGTATTGTCCAAGTATCCAAAAACATTCACCTATAGAAATCAAGCTAGGGGGATAAACATACAGGAAATTATGTCCTGCATAAATCTCTATTTCGAATCATAAACATAAACTAGC
The DNA here is from genome assembly GCA_031772625.1 of Pinus tabuliformis. Taxonomy (NCBI): domain Eukaryota; kingdom Viridiplantae; phylum Streptophyta; class Pinopsida; order Pinales; family Pinaceae; genus Pinus; species Pinus tabuliformis. The sequence goes on from CM062813.1 coordinate 405,427,870, forward strand.
TAATAAGGCAAATTCCTATACCAACAATTATTAGCATATTTTGACAAACCTTCTGGGATGAAGTTACCATTTGTTTGCGGGAAAATCCCAAAATAAATGTACAATTTACTCAATTTTATCTAATATAAGTATTAAGAATAGAAAGCACATGTGTTCCCAATTTCAAATAAGTGTCCAATGTGAATCTACAAAGGATATATCTTTTCTCACCAGGGTAAAAATCAATTTTTCCTTTCGTGCCTAGGGTAATTGTTCTACAACTAAGTGATTAATTGGAGGTTTTACTAAGTGGTAAAGCCGAGTTAACACCTTATCCACAGCCCCAACTTAGATCCCAAAGAGTAAGCACAAGGGAAACAAAGTAGAAGAATAAATCACGACCATAGAAAGGAATGTTTTTGGCATTATATTTGAAGTTCAATATCTCTCACAACAACAATAGAGGAAGTGATACTGGAGTTCGAGTAACTTGATTAAGATATATGCAACTATAAGAATTCACTGTTGTCTCCTTTGGGGTTCAATATCTCTCACAACAGCATTAGAGGAAGTGATACACTGCATAGTAAAAAACACAAGAGAGCTAGTACACAAGCATGAGAGAAGATTACTGGAAATATGCCCATGCTACACACTCCTTTGTGTTTATGTACGATACAAATTTGTGAGAAAAGTGATCAAATATCACCAAATCTCTAATAAAATACAATAAATTTGCTGAGCGATCACTTAATTCAGTCACCCAAAAGAGATAAGGATCAAGTACAAAGTATAAAAAATCAAACTTGTTTTCTAGACTAAGTCTCACCAATTTATTCCTATCGAGAAGATGTTGTCCTCAAATTCTACTGAAGATGAGGAAAGTACTGCTCAAATGCAGATTAGGAAACCCACTTTGCTTGAGTGGCCAAACTACCTTTGCAGCCAACCAAGTAAGTGGTGATTTGACAACACCTAGTAGGTATGGTGTGGGCATCAACAGGTGTATCTTTATATAGAGCACACTGAAAATCTAGAATTGTGGCCTCCTAATGTGAAATTGAAATTTGGAACAAGTTCCTCTAAGTGAGGTGGTTCATAAAACTTGAACATGTTAACATTCACTATACCATGGATGCCAACATGAGGTGGGAGATACAACTTGAAAGCATTAGGACTGATTTACTATATGACAACATATGTACCACACTGAATGGTCTTGAGGTTGTGATGCTGCTCAACCTAAAAAAGTGGAGCAACTCAATGCCAATTATGAAGTATATTATACTTAGCCTATGTCCAATGAAGGATTCATGAAGCTTGCCATGGATCATGGCCAAGTTTTACATGAAAAATAATATAAAATAATTAAATGAAAACCAAAAAAAATATGTGACTAGCTCATTCTAATGGTGGGATGTTGTTGGAACTGGGAGAACAACTTGAATCTTGCAAAGAGCAAGACCAAAAAAGACGAAACATAGATTAGAAGGCGAGTATCATGTAGAGGCATAAGTGGATACATAGTTGTTGTGCTACAAAAATATCCAACTACTGTTCCCACTATCTGTTCTGCGAATGAGAAAGTTTGTTAAAGACATGAGTGCTTTTGTTGTAGTTGTGCTGCAGAATATGCAAATGACGATTCCACTCTTTCTTCTGCTAGTGGTAGATGTAAAGAGGAGGAACCAAGGTTTTGTTCACTGCCTTGATTTGACCATCAGTCTACGGTTGAAATGGAGTGGAAAACAAAAGCTAACAACCTAAAAGATTCCCAAATATTTCCAAAAGTGACTGAAAATTTGAATTCATAATAAAAAATGATGGTCAATGGTAATACAAAATGGTTCCAAACACATTGGAAGAGAAGTACTGCATTTGTAGATGCAAGAATAGTTTTGTTGAATGCTATGAAAAGTTAAAACTATCATCCTGGAAAATCTGCATACTACCACAAACATGCAATCGTGTTTCCATTGAATAGTTGGTAAACCACTGACGAAATACATGGCAAAGGATTCTTAAGCCCAAATGTCAACATTTTTTGATGTAATTTTCCACTTGTTTCCACGTGAAAGGACAAAACATAGATTAGAAGGAGAGTATCCCGTAGAGCCATAAGTGGTTGCATAGTTGTTGTCCTGCAAAAATATCCAACCACTGATCCCACTATCTGTTCTGCTAATGAGAAAGTTTGTTAAAGACATGAGTGCTTTTTTTGTAGTTGTGCTGCAAAATATGCAAGTGATAATTCCACACTTTCTTCTGCTATTGGTAGATTTAAATAGGAGGAAACAAGGTTTTGTTCATTGCCTTGATTTGAACATCACTCTAAGGTTTAAATGGAGTGGAAAACAAAAGATAACAACCTAAAAGATTCCCAAATATTTCCAAAAGTGATTGAAAAAACGAATTCATAATAAAAAATAATGGTCAATGGTAATCCAAAATGGTTCCAAACACATTGGAAGAGAAGTACTGCATTTGTAGATGAAACAATAGTTTTGTTGAATGCTATGAAAAGTTAAAACTATCATCCTGGAAAATCTGCATATTGCCACAAACATGCAATCATGTTTACATTGAATAGTTGGTAAACCACTCACAAAATACATGGAAAACGATTCTTAAGCCCCAATGTGAACATTTTTGGATGTAATTATTCACTTGTTTCCACGTGAAAAGCCAATGGAAGTAGCTCTGCAAATGCAACAGTGTATTTTGCACACCAAAAATCCATTGATAAGATGAGGGGCACAATAATGATAAGAAGATAATAATCAAGATGATCCAGCTAGAACACTCATCTAATTCAGCTTGTAAAGAATTCCACTATGGATTGTGTAGTCTAGGAAGAGTGTTTAGCTAACCATAGTAGATTTTAGGATGGACTTTATCATTGGAATAAAGCCTGTAAAATACTAGGATTTTCAAACTCCATAGACAGCAAAATCTAAAGCCTAAAATGGAAAGAACCTCGGTAGGGATGTACAAAGCCCATTTTTAGTGTCTTGTGAATCTAAAAATAGAAGAGGTGTAAAATAATTTTTTTACCACAGTTGTTGTGTCACCATTTCTAAAGTACTTAGACGGTGCTCATATCATTTCCTAGCAAAAGTGTTGTGGTTGGGCTTGTAAATAATGCCATTTTGGACTGCATAGTCAAGGAAGAGTGTTTGGTTAACCAAGGTAAAATGCTAGATGGACTCTATCACTGGACTAAAGCCCATAGAATATTAGGAGTTTCAATCCCCATAGGTGGCACATCTATAGTGTAGAATGGAAAGAAACTTGTTAGGGATGTACAAAACCCATTTTTATTGTCTTTTGAATAAAAAATCAGAAGAGGTCAATGATCAATGTTGTAGTAGCCATAATATTGTGCATGCCTAGTAGAATGATATGGCCTACCATGGATCAAGTTAGAACCACTAAGAGAAGTAACATTAAACTCTGTTATTCCACAAAGTAATCCAATAACAAAAGTGCTGGAACACTTCCAAGTGATAAGGCCAGGTTGTCTGCACCCCTCAACCCACCCTAGCAAATATGGCATAGGAAAAGTTGTTGTTTGTAGCTTTGGGTGTACAATCAACTCTTCTGATGCTAGAATGTTTTAACTAATAGTGTTCATGATGATGGACACTAACCAACCTTTGATCTGGTAGTTTTGGGTGAATAGAGCTTCTTCATCATTGTTTTGTAATTTGTGGCCATCAACACTACATCTATATCTCTAGAGAATTGGTGTTATTCACTGAGAAATGATTGAGCCTTCTCAGTGATCTTTCCCTAGAAAACCTTGCACTCGTAATTTGAATGCCCATACTATTTGTGGTGAGAGTTCCTCCTATTTTCTATCCTAAAAAAAGGGGTTGCACAAGAAGACTCCAAGTTTTGCCCACTAGTATTCAGTTCACCCTTGGAAGCGGTAACAAGTTGAGAAGAGAAAACAAAAGTTTGTTGACTGATAATATTGGTTTAGGGCAACTTAACATCTATTTTGGAAGCAAGATAGATCTATAATGGTGTGGCAATGACTCACTATGACTACATATCACCTCTATATGCACCTTCTCAAGAAGTCTGTTCAAACCCAGATGTGATTCTTTAAGGCTTGTATTTTTCTAAGGTATGGCTTATCTAAGTCTTGTATGTATCCTCGAGACCTGCACTCTAGACTCTGTTAATGGCAATTCTTGGTCATCCTATATTAGCCATGACACAATGAATAAGGTATTAATGATGTATATTTCATACTTTCTGATACGAAAGGTGAGAACTGAGGTAAGAACTAAGGGAACATCTCAGCCAAAGTGAAAAGTGCCCTTTCAATCATATACAAATCTTCCTCAACTTCTAAAACTATTATCTGAAGTAAATTTGAATCTAATTTATTTATCACAAACTTGACTTCATCTAATCTAGGAACCAAGTTAGCCAATTCCTCGATAGATAGGTTTGACTTCTTGGTTAGCTATGGTAATCTCCTGTTAAAATTCACAATGAAGTTCTAAAATCTTATGGATATACCCAACAATTTGAGGTCGTCATATAATGGCAACGAATGCTGCATAATAGTGTACCAGAAGATTCACCAAATAAATCATATTGCCATATAAGCCATGAAAGAAATTTCTAACATTGTTTCATGATACTCAACACACTAGGTATCCACTTGGCACTGATTTGATTATCATAGAGACATTGATTTAAGGAAGCTAGTATATGCTGACCTGGCCTAATAAAATTATTATTACTCTTATATATTCCTGAGGAAATGATTGTCACACCTTAGTTAATATTCACTCTCAACTACTGTTAAGTTTCATTTGCATACTATAATCCAGTAAAGAATTGACAAATTGGCATTATTGAGGCATGGTGCCCTCTCATTGAAAACTAGCAACACTACAAAATGCTATAGATGAGTTACAATTACCTGATCATATTTTTTAGCATGATGTTATTTTTTTTAGAATAACCACTTGTATCCATTCTTGTTGTTTGGAGTTAAGTCACTGGAGCGCCAAAGTTTGATCCAATATTGTAACTGCAAATGTTTTAATCCTCTTAGTATAGTTCCCAATAGACGAATCTCATGTAGGGCATAGGTATATTTTGCCTGCTAACAAATGAAAGTGAAAAGGGAAGAAGTAATCAAAAGCTGTCTGTTGCTTTTACTGACAATCACTTAATATGTCATCCAAATAACCATTTCACTATATCTAAGTAATCAGAGATCATGTGTGCAGGAATAGGGATTGTCATTTTTGAAATCAGGGAGATTAGGGATGCGCAGGACAACATAACATACATGTGTATGCAAAATATAAAATATTAAAATCATATAAATATTGAAAAAAGTTAATAAAAAAAGGAAAATTTTCTAGTGCTAAAACATGAGATGCTATGATCCAAACTATAAAACAAATTCTATGCCATTGGGAAATAGTAGCGACACATTGCAATTTATATGGTTGTGCCAAATCACAGGGCAAGGGCACATACTTGTGGGAAGTACACATATTCAGGAACACTAGCTAGTGTTGACAAGTATATTTTGGCATTAGACACAATGGTCAAGTCTCTGTAATAGTTTACTGGGCAGAAGGAAACACATATCCAACCTCTGTATGGCTATTGGACATAAAATAGACAGATTAAACCTCTATATAAGCTAGACAGGCATGAAATATGGAGGTCAGGTTCTTAGCTTAGCTTACTGGATGGAGTCCCATAGTATATCACGAGGAATAGAACATGTAAATTAGACCTTAAATCAGGTTCTTTGGCATGCAGAACACAAATCAAATCTTAAAAAACAAAAACTAGGCATGGGATTAGACCATACAAATGAAAATTTCATATTATTTTAAGCGGGACATTCCTCGAGATTCCCCAAGGACATCATCCCACACTTGGGCATAGGAGGGATGGGGATATGTGTCCCCACAATTGCAAGACAAAAGATCACATCTTCACGGGGATGCAACCTTGGCAACACAAGTACATATAGATGGTATCAGAGAATTGTTTAAATTTAATTCGCAAAATTGACTAGTATTTAGTATTTACACAAAAGGGAGTTATCTCATGTGAAATTGGTATAGGGTAGATTTTTCCTTTCTATAGAGCCATGGTACCAAGGGCATTTTGTAATTTTTCCTTGCATGAATGACTCAAGTCTGCCATAGCTCTGAACAATATCTAGATAGATTTAATCAGTTTCACACCAAAATAATGAAAGACATCAGAAAGAAGATTCCCAAGTCTACCCTGGAAGAATGATTACATGATCAACAAAACCATATACACCCCTTAGCTGCCTTTAAAAAAAATCACATACAAGATATTGCAGGAAGGTGACATGTTTCTTATTGTCTAAGTATCAAAAAATATTCACCCGTAGAAATCAAGCTAGGGGGATAAAGATACAGGAAATTATGTCCTGCATAAATCTCTATTTCTAATCATAAACAGAAACTAGCTAACAAGGCAAATTCCTAGTACCAACAATTATTAGCATATTCTAAAAAACCTTCTGGGATGAAGTTACCATTTGTTTGTAGGGCAGTCCCAAAATAAATGTATAGTTTATTCAATTTGATCTAATATAAGTATTAACAATAGAAAGCACATGTGTTCCCAATTTCAAATAAGTGTCCAATGTGAATCTGCAAAGGATATATATTTTCTCACCGGGGTAAAAATCAATTTTATCCTATCGAGCCTAGGGTAATTGTTTTGTGACTAAGTGGTTCAATTAGAGGTTTTACTAAGTGATAAAGCTTAGTTAACACCTTATCCATAGCCCCAACTCAGATCCCAAAGACTAAGAACAAGGGGAAACAAACTAGAAGAAGAAATCACGACCATAAAAAGGAATGTGTTTGGCATTATATTTGGGGTTCAATATCTCTCAAAACAAAATTAGAGGAAGTGATATTGGAGTTTGAGTAACTTGATTAAGATATGTGCATCCATAAGAATTCACTGATGTATCCTTTGGGGTTCAATATCTCTCACAACAACATTAGAGGAATTGATACACTACACAGTAAAAAAACACAAGAGAGCTAATACACAAGCATGAGAGAAGATTGCTGGAAATATTCCCATGTTGTACACTCCTTTGTGTTTATGCAGGATACAAATTTGTGAGGAAAGTGATCAGATATCACCAAATCTCTAATAAAATACAATAAAATGGGTGAGCGATCAGTTAAGATTTAGTCACCCAAAGGAGATAAGGATCATGTACAAAGTATAAAATATCAAATACAATACATGTTTGTTAGACTAACTCTCACCAATTTATTCCTACCGAGAATATGCTGTCCTCAAATTCTGCTGAAGATAAAGAAAATACTGCTCAAATGTAGATTAGGAAACCCACTTTGCTTGAGTGGCAAAATTGCCTTTGCAGCCCACCAAGTAAGTGGTGATTTGACAACAACCAGTAGGTGTGGTGTGGGAATCAATAGGTGTATATTTATATCGAGCACACTGAAAATCTAGAATTATGGCCTCCCATTGTGAAATTGGAATTTGGAATAGGTTCCTCTGAGTGAGTTGGTTCATACAACTTCAACCTCTTAACATTCACTAGACCACGGATGCCAAGCTGAGGTAGGGGATATAACTTGAAGGCATTAGGAACGATTTACTGTATGACAACATATATACAACACTGAATGGTCTTGAGCTTGTGACGTTGCTCATTTTTTATATTTGTGCTTATTCAAATGCAGCACAAATCAATCACAAACTTGAAAAGGTGGAGCAACTCAATGCCAATTATGAAGTATATTATACTTAGCCTGTGTCCAATAAAGGATGCATGAACCTTGATATGGGTCGTGGCCATGTTCTACATGAAAATTAATATAAAATATTTAAATGAAAACCAAAAAAAAGAAAATGTGACTAGCTCATTCCGATGATGGGATGTGGTTGGAACTGGGAGAACAACTTGAATCTCGCAAAGAGCAAGACAAAAAAAGACAAAACATAGATCAAAAGGAGAGTATCTTATAGAGGCATAAGTGGCTACATAATTGTTGTCCTGCAAAAATATCCAACTACTGATCCCACTATCTGTTCTGCTAATGAGAAAGTTTGTTAAAGACATGAGTGCTTTTGTTGTAGTTGTGCTGCAAAATATGCAAGTGATAATTAAACTATTTCTTATGCTAGTGGTAGATGTCAAGAGGAGGAACCAAGGCTTTGTTGACTGCCTTGATTTGACCATTAGTCTACGGTTGAAATGGAGTGGAAAATAAAAGCTAACAACCTAAAAGCTTCCCAAATATTTCCAAAAGTGACTGAAAACCCAGATTCATAATAAAAAATTATGGTCAATGGTAATCCAAAATGGTTCCAAACACTTTGGAAGAGAAGTACTACAGTTGTAGATGCAACAATAGTTTTGTTGAATCCTATGAAAAGTTAAAACTATCATCCTGGAAAGTCAGCATATTGCCACAAACATGCAATAATTCTTCCATTGAATAGTTGCTAAATCACTGACGAAATCCATGGAAAAGGATTCTTAAGCCCCAATGTCAACATTTTTCGATGGAATTTTCCACTTGTTTTAACGTGAAAAACCAACAGAAGTACCTCTGCAAATGCAATAGAGTATTTTGCACACCAAAAATCCCTTGATAAGATGAGGGGCACAATCTTGATAAGAAGATAATAATCAAGATGATCTAGCTATAACACTCATCTAATTCAGCTTGTAAAGAATTCCACTATGGACTGTGTATTCTAGGAAGAGTGTCTAGTTAACCATAGTAGACTTTAGTATGGACTATATCACTGGAATAAGGCCCGTAAAATACTGGGATTTTCAAACTCCATAGATGGCAAAAGCTAAAGCCTAAAATGGAAAGAACCTTGGCAGGGATGTACAAAAGCCCATTTGTAGTGTCTTGTAAATCTAAAAATAGAAGAGGTGTAAAATAGTTTTTCACCAAAGTTGTTGTGTCACCATTTCTCAAGTACTCAAACAGTGCACATATCATTCCCTGGCAAAAGTGTTGTGGTTGGGCTTGTAAAGAATGCCACTGTGGACTGCATAGTCAAGGAAGACTGTTTGGTTAACCAAGGTAAAATTCTAGATGGACTCTATCACTGGGGTAAAGCCCATAGAATATTGAGAGTTTCAATCCCCATAGGTGGCACATCTATAGTGTAGAATGGAAAGAAACTTGGCAGGGATGTAAAAAACCCATTTTTAGTGTCTTTTGAATAAAAAATCAGAAGAGGTTAATGATCAGTGTTGAAGTAGGCATAATATTTTGCATGTCTAGCAAAATGGTATGGCCTACCCTAGATCAAGTTAGAAGCACTAAGAGAAGTGAAATTAAACTCTTTTATTCCACAAAGTAATCCAATAACAAAAGTGATGGAACACTTCCAAGTGATAAGGCCAGGTTGTCTGCACTCCTTAACCCACCCTAACAAATATGATATAGGACAAGGTGTTGTTTGTAGCTTTAGGTGTACAATCAACTCTTGGGATACCAGAATGTTTTCACTAATAGTGTTCATGATGATGGAAACTAACCAAACTTTGATCTGGCAGTTTTGAATGACTAGAGCTTCTTCATCATTGTTATGTAATTTGTGGCCATCATCACTGCATATATATCTCTAGAAATTTGGTGTTTTTCACTGAGAAATGATTGAGCCTTCTTAGTGATCTTTCCCTAGAAAACATTGCACTCGTAATTTGAATGCCCATACTTTTTGTGGTGAGAGTTCCTCCTATTTTCTATCCTAACAAAAGGGGTTGCACAAGAAGACTCCAAGTTTTTTCCACTAGTATCCAGTTCAACCTTGGAAGTAGTAATGAGTTGAGAAGAGAAAACAAAAGTTTGTTGACTGATAATATTGGTTTAGGGAAACTTAACATCTATTTTGGAAGCAAGCTGGAAGGTATACAAGTTTAAATCGTTTGAAATTTAATAATAAAAATCATAGAAATGAGATCAGAAAAATATCTTGAAAAGGTATCCATACACCTCAGAGTTCTCGAAGGTTGCAATTTTATCTTCATAGGGCATAAAATAATTAAATATCATAGTAGGGTTTGGAATCTGCTACAAGATCATAAACATTATGACCAGAGAAAGAGTGAACTCAGTCCCAAACCTAGCAAAGGAGAATAGCCACATCCCAGCGTTGGCAAAAGAGAAAAGAATCTAGTCTAATTGATAGGGAAGTGAATAATTGAATATCATAACAGGGTATGGAATCTGCTGCGAAATCATAAAGATTATGAGAAGAGAAAGAGTGGAACTCAGTCCCAATCCTAGCAAAGGAGAATAGCCAGGTCCCAAACTTGGTAAAAGAGAATAGTGGCAGGAAAAAATAAAATTAATAGGTCATTTAGATTTTAGAGTAGCGCCCCCGGATGTGAGTGTTTGTTAGGATGGGACGGGAGTATGTCGCTGGCCACATGCAGACCATGTACCATCACGTGGCAGACGTCGGGGCTCAGGCTTGTACAGGCATTAGTGGAAGTTGGTATAAGGCTAATCAGCATAGCAAAGTTAATGCCCTGCATGGCTACTCGTCTCGCTTGGAGGTAGCAGTTATGGCGGGCGCGTTCCAAGGTGAGGTCGCTGAGGTTATAAACCATGTCACTGCATTGGGTCAGGGAATGTTGCTGGTTCTTCCTTCTGGCAGGTCTCTACAACCTCAAACACCCTACCTCTCCGTCTCCATCAGAATCCTCACGCTGTCTGTTTGGGTTATTCCGTAGTCTGTTCGCTCTCCTCATAGGAAGGAGTTGTATTACGCTCGGGCGCTGTATCTCATCCCTTCATTACCTGCAAGGATGGTGAGGCCTCAACAGTGCATGCTTAGCCGTCAAGGCACCTCTAGGGGAGGAACTTCATGCACTCCCATAGCTGATACTTCCGCCCACTATTTTCATTGCCATAGCATTCACTCCACTGGAGCTAATCCCCTGCATTCAAGTCAATTCATGGATGCTGGTGCTTCGAGCTCGGCTTCCCTGCCCGCCTTCGGCTCTGCTATTTTTAACTTTAGCAGTTCCATGAACAGCCCCCAGATCAGTGTGCACGTTTCGGTTCTGTTCATTGAAACTTCCCAGGAAGACAATGACTCTCTGGATGATCGTGGGCAGGGGAATGCTGACAGCGCGGTGCAAGAAACAAAGGATCCTGATACTGGCCCGGAGAAAGAAATAAAGGAACCTGCCACAGACCTGGAGAATGTCTCGAAAAGCATGATGGATCAGAGGGCGAGGACCAGCGAAACAGAAGACATCCATATGGATACTGCCCCCACTGCTGCGGAGAGGGAGGCTTACGGTTGGTGCCGGGTAGAGGAGGTGCAACTGGAAGAATAGCGATGCCCGAGCTCAAGGTCTACATGGCTCTTCTGTCTGGTCTTTTGGTCTCTACTGCTGTCTGTATTAGCTTAGTTTTGTCTTCTATGCTTTTTGTTTGTGTCCTAGAAACTTTGTTGATGGTCTGGGTAATGTCAGTCTCCCCTGCGCGGGATAATTCAGATTTTTGGTTGGCGCCCCTGCGTGGGCTAGCTCTTTTGAATGGTCTAGTCCTTTGGACCTTGCAGTCTCAGCTGCTCCAGGTTGACACACCAGGTGCCTGGTTCTCTCTGTTTTGATCTGATGTAAATTTTGACTTCTGTATATAATATATTAGCATAGTTTTACCGAGAAAAAAAAAAGATTTTAGAGTAGCGACCAAATTAAATTTTAATTGGTAGTAAAATCTTATAAAGCAATTGTTATGGTCCCTTAGTTTTTCATTAAGTTTTATTTTTATTCGAGCACAAGGAGGTCATCTCATAGAAGTTATATCTAATGATGTTGAAGATAAGTGATAATGTTAGTTTAATGAAGGTATCAATAAAAATTATTTGAGGTTTAGAAATAAAAATTATATGAGGAGTAAGTATGTTTATATAAGTTGGGAAAATGGACCAGCTTTACACATAAAGGAAATATTTATCAATTTTTAAAGAGGTGAAAAATATGTTTAAATTTGTAAATAATGTTATCAATAAAATTAAATAGTTATAGATAGTTCATTATTTTTGAGGAAGTTTACTTAGAGTTTAAAAATACCTTAAACAAGCTAGCTATAGCTTACAAGATAGCACCTACTCAAATCACCAAGAATATACCCAAACCATCAAGATGACACACTTCTATGAGCCAAATTATGAAACACCATAGAAAAACTCATATTAAAACTTATAGCCAAAGCATCAAGATTTAGGACAAAATGTTTAAGTGAACACAATAAAAATAGTACACATTGGACATAATATCATATACACATGGATCATACATATCTAGCTAAATGTGGTAGCTAAAGGAACCTCTTCCTGCACCTAGTGTCCTAGATGGTTAAGGCATGGTCTGATCAAACCAATGATACATACATGAATTACATATGGATTTGTATACCTTAGATGGAAAATGATCAATGTGACAGGAATCATAGGGGTTGTGATGAAAATCTACTAATTTTGGTTAACAATGGTATGTTCTATTCTTAGCACAGTTACTTCAATGTTCCTTAAGCAGCCCAATAACAATTTCAATTTAGATTTCTAGTAGCAATCACATTAACCATTAATCAAATTAACAGTAAAAATAGATAGAACATAAAAAAATATGCAGAAGACAAGCCAAGACAAGAGAACAACAGATTTGGCAGATGCCAGAGAAATGCTCCAATGTTGGGAAAACCCTTTAATCAATTCTTCTTATTATTATATAAAAGGTTCAGTATAGAGAGAGTACAAAAGTCAAATTGACTTGCCCAATTCAAAGTCAAAACAACCCTGTCAATTTATGCAGTCAAACTTCAGCCCTAACCAAAAAGTCAATGTTGGTCAAATCAACAATAAATCATCCTCAAAATAGCTCGGTCTTCCCCAGTCAAACTCGACCTGGTCAAGAGGTCAAAATCAGCCTAAAATAGCTCGGTCAAACTCGGTGAAAGGAGAGAGAAAAATTGTTATAAGTTTATGCGGTCAAATTGCAGTCAACCATGATAATGACCCATCCAAATGTTGATAAAGGCAATAGAACATCCCTTGAATCTCATAATAAATGGGGGCATCTACACATGAGGTGATCCTGTAATTTTATCTCGTGTATATGGAAAAGCTATTAGATGTTATTAAGAAGAGGAAGGTCATTATGATTAGTTTCAACTCGACGCAAATGTAAACCCACTTTGAACGCACCAAGGGGGATCTGAAGGATAGCATCTAGTGCTCTTGTGCGTATGTGGTTAAAAAAAAAGGCCCCCTTTCATTTGCATGAAGTGTTCCTGGTACAAATCCATGTTAGAGTCGAGACCCTAAAAAGATGAAGTCTAAGTACATTGAATGTATTGTCTATAAATAACCTCTCTAACAACCTGACACAAACATACAATGATGTCATTTACATTGGAGCTGGTGTAAATCACTTGAATTGTGTTACAACTTTAATCACTCCCCCACAAAAATGTGTCATGTTTCCTTGTTAATTATGATGCTTCAACCCTATTGGAGAAAAACCTCACAATGTAAAAGGAATTTAAAGATGATGTAACTTTAATAGTGCCCCACATTCACCCCCTAGCTCACCACTCATGGCTAATTTAAGGCTATTTCAAGCATTGATGTGGATAGTATCATTTTATTTTCTCTTATTTATATTACTCTACATTAACACAATTGAGTTTCATGGTTAAGGACTTAAGATTTAGGGGATTTTGGTGTCAGTGGTTAAGGGGTTAGTAGTTAAGGTGTTTAGGTGGTGAAGGGTTAGGGGTTAAGGGTCACATGCTAAGATGATAAGGAGTTATGGCTTAGGAGATGGTTCATGGATTATAGGTTAGGGGTTACTAATGTCTTAAGATTTTGATGAGTCAAGCGGTTTATGGGTTATGAGTTGTGAGTGTAGGGGTTAAGGGATTATGGATTGGGGGTTAAGGGCATAACGAATTTAGTGGTTATGGGTTAAGGGCTTATGGTTTGTGATAATTGGACTCCTAATCCCCTTATCACCACTTTTTGGGGTTCCCCTATCAATTGATCTTGCTACCTTCCCTCTAGGTCCCCTAGACCCTATGAAATTAAGTCCAAAACCTCTTTCTCATTCTCTAATGCTAGTATTATAGATCTTAGTAAACCATGTTTTTACCTCCAATCAAATTCTACCATCCATGCTACCCTTGTGTCCCCTTGCCCCATTCAATACACCATAACATACCCCCTCTCCCTCGCCCCACACAACCGTTTTGGTCATGCCATTCCACTTTTCGTAATGTTATGAACTACCAAATTTGGTCCCAATGCCCCTACAACTACACCCTTGGGCCCCCTTGGCTGAGCGATTAAACACTTTAGGGGTTAAGGGATGTCGTAAGGAAGCTCGTAATCCCCTTATCACAACTATAAATAGGTTCATGAACACCATGAATATCTATTGGAGGTGTTGCAACAAAATCAATAATGAATACAAAATTTTTGGTCAATAAGACATGGATCATCAAGATGTTAAACCATCCAATGTAAAGATGGTTTTCAATGCTAGTGATCTAGTCACATAAAATACCCCATAAAGTTTTGCTTTGGGACACACCTAGGATTCAATAATTAATCCAAAGTGAGAGGATTCGTTGCTAAGGTGACAATGGAAAAAATCTTGAGTTGACACAAAGTGACACTTTGTGAGCCTTGCACAACTAGGGTGTTGGTTTCATCATCAACAAGAGGCACAATTGACAAGTGGCAACATGTCACATTTAGGGCACTTGGTCACAAATATTTATGCATGTTTTTCCACCGAGGGTACCTTTCACATTTCCCAAGGCACAAATTACATATTTGGATGAATTTTGGATAACTTGTCACATTCCACTAGCTACTTCATGCATGAAGAGGAGATGATATCCTTTAAGAAGACATTGGAGGATTTCATGGCATTATCAAGGGTAACATGTATAAAACAAGAACACCATAGCCAAGAATAAGAAAATTGGCATTTGTATCACATGGTGTAAAGGAGAAGGACATAGGTGAAGAGTACTCCATTTAGAAACATAAAAAAGCTTGTTTATGTCCTCTTTCCAGAGAAGAGGAGATATCTTGTGACAAAAAGCCCAAATTGCCAAAAAAGGAAGACTCGGGTAAGGGTTTACTTCTTTCACATGTTGAGAGACATTCATGTATTTTAAGGCATCATAAGGGAGAACTAGGTCAAAATGCTTGGAAATAAACAAATAAGAGTGTTGTATGCTAAGGAGTGTCATTAAGGACGAAGTGTGTTAGGACTTGCTCATAATAGGACTAGCAGGAGGCAAGCCTATGGTTGTGATAAGATGTGTACAAAGTAGTTTTAGACAAAGCGAGAATTTGGGCTGGGCACAGCATTGTTTTGTCAATGACTTGGTTGGTTTCCCAAGTCGCAAAAAAAGTAAGGCTATCTATGAGCGCATGACAGCTAGGGAGTGCCAAGGTGTTCCAGGGAATTCTAGAAATCACTAACACATGCTAGACAGTTCCAAAGAATTTTAGGCATGTCAAGGCATGCCAAGTGCTAAGGCATGCCAAGAAGTTCAAGGCGCCAGGGTGTGGTGCCAACACATGGTAGGGAGTGTTAGGGCCAAGTTCTAGGGAAACACAAGGGAGCAATAGTTTCAAATGCATGGAAATGAATGAATAAGAGTGTGACAGAGAGTGTTAGCTAGTGAGTACGAGGTGTCCTAAGTATCAGGGAGTGCTAGGGAGTGCCAAAGCATGCCAAGAAATGCAGGGGATGCTAACATGTGCTACATAGTGCCAAGGGATTATTAGGTGTACCAAATGTTATGGCATGTCAAGATGTAAAATTTGTTGCTTAGTTGTTTAATTTTACGACCATGGTTGGATGTGAGCCTTGTCTTCGTAACTTGCTAAGTTGGATAAGTTGAAATTATACATGAGTAACCTAATATTCATATCTTTATTTAGGAGTCAAAGGCCTTAATTTTAATATTATACCTCCTTCATCATCCGTCACTACCCATTCTCCATCATTCTCATCATCAAAATCCTTTCATTTCCTTATTTTAGAAAAATCCCTACAAATCTACTATGCTTTTACCTAGGTCTATGTTTTGAGCTTCTCCCCCCCCCCCACACCCTTTTTCTCACTATTTTTGAGAAATTACACTTTGAGTATTTTCCTAACACCCATACCTATCCCCCATATTTTTCCCATAATTTTTCCTACCTCCCTTCCCTCTCATTCCCTTACCCTAAGTTGCTGCTCTTTTGCACTGTGCTTTTACCTAGTCACCCTGTTATCATCATATCTCTTAAACCTCACACCTGTTTTCCATGAAATTTTTACAGGAGATGAATGGGGTTGAAATAAAAACGCCCACACAATTTCAGCTGAAAATGATACATGAGTTTCGAGAAATGAGCCATCGTCATATACAACCATTTTTGGATTTTCTTGAGATTTGTGACTCTAATAGGGCTGAAATTTTTTGTGGAGGTCAATTATGATTATATTAACTTTATCTAAAACTTTTAGCCCATTTGGATTTACCGTTTGGTAGATATGCCTAAAATACAATTGCCAAACGAGAGTTGTTGCGCTTTTGACTATGTTTTTATCATCATTTTCAAAAGATATTTATGACCAAATAGAGATGAATTTTCGAAAACTGAAGGAGTTTTTTGTTAACCATGGAACCAAGCAAAATAACCTCCTTCATTGTTTGCATAGGTGTTTTGGTTAAAGAGATATGATTTTTTCTTCCTTGTTTCTCTTTTCGCTACGATTCTGGACAGTCAGTTTTGGAATCAAGTTTGAAGAGGCTAAAATTATGTTTTTGCATGTTTTAAAGGCTCCATGATGTAGTGGAAATTTCCAAGTTTCCTCACGAGTCTTCAGCAACACTCAAAACTTCATTCAAGTCATCAAAATTTAACGTCAACTATTTGCTGCACTTCTGCCAACATTTGTTGCATTTCTATGTGACCAACTTGAAGCTTGGATTATGAACAAATGGGAAAATATTTTTGAAAACTAGAGGGGGTTTTTGTTCATAACATACCCAAAAACAAAATCCTCTCTCAATTGTTACACAACAGCTAGTGTCTTGGAGTTACAGGTGGCACTTTGAGACCCATTTTTCACAATTTCGCTAGGCAATAATTGATGTTGGGGTTCTAGAACTTTTTGAAATTCAACTTGGTGGACCTCCAACTTGGCATGGTTAATGTCAAATATATTTGGATAATGAAGTTTGAGGATTTTTCTATGATATCCTGTGATAATATCTTCAATTATCACATTTTTAGTTAGTTAAAAACCAAACCCTAGATAGTAGGATATGGGAAAATTTTGTAAATATTTTATCCATGCATGCTAGAGAGTGTGAGGGCAAAGTGCTAGGGAAACACAAGGGAGCACTCATTTCAAATGCATGGAAATTAATTGTCATCGAGTTCTAGGTTTTCTAAGGAGGGAGTGAAAAGGTATACTAGCCAATGCCAAGGGAGAACTAGGTCAAAATGCTTGGAAATGAACGAATAAGAGTGTTGTGTTCCAAGGAGTATTATAAGCGAATTCCAGGAGCCCGAAGGACGAAGTGTGTTAGGATAAGTTTAGAATAGGACTTGTAGGAGGAAAACCTATGGTTGTGAGAAGGTGTGTACAAAGTAGTTTTAGACAAAGGGAGAATTTGGGTTGGGCACATCATTGTTTTGTCAATGACTTGGTTGGGTTCCCAATTCGCAAAAAAAGTAAGGTTATCTATGAGGGCATGACAGCTACGGAGTGCCAAGGTGTTCCAGGGAATTCCAGGTAGTACTAACATGTGCTAGACAGTTCCAAGGAATTTCAGGCATGCCAAGACATTCCAAGCGCTAAGGCATGCCAAGAAGTTCCACATGCCAGGGTGTGGCACCAACACATGCTAGGGAGTGTTAGGGCCAATTTCCAGGTAAACACAAGGGAGCAGTAGTTTCAAATGCATGGAAATGAATGAATAAGAGTGTGACAGAGAGTGTTATCTAGCGAGTATGAGGTGTGCTAAGTGTCAGGCAGTTCTAGGGAGTTCTAAAGCATGCCAATAAGTGCAGGGGATGCTAACAGATGCTAAATAGTCGCAAGGGATTATTAGGTGTGCAAAATGTTATGGCATGTCAAGATGTAAAATTTGTTGCTTAGTTATTTAATTTTACGACCATGGTTGGATGTGATCCTTGTCTTCGTAACTGATTAAGTTGGATAAGTTGAAATTATACATGAGTAACCTAAGATTCATAGCTTCATTCAGGAGTCAAAGGCCTTAGTTTTAAGCTTATACCTCCTTCATCATCCTTTGTTGGCCATTCTCCATCATTCCCCTCATCAAATTCCTTTCATTTCCTTATTTTACAAAAACCCTAGAAATCTATTGCGCTTTTACCCTAGGTTTGTGTTTTGACCTTTTTCCCACATTTTTCTCACTATTTTTGAGAAATTCAACTTCTAGTATTTTCCTAACACCCACGCCTATCCCCCATATCTTTTCCATAATTTTTCGTACCTCCCTTCCCTCTCATTCCCTTCCCCTAAGTTGCTGCTCTTTTGCACTGCACTTCTACCTAGTCACCATGTTCTTGTCATATCTCTTAAACCGCACACCCATTTTCCATGAATTTTTCACAAGAGATGAATGTGCATGAAATGAAAACACCCACGTTCAGCTCAAAATGGTGCACAATTTTCGATAAGTGAGCCATCATCATCTACAGCCATTTTGGGATTTTCTCGGGATTTGTGACTCTATTTGGGCTGAAATTGTTTTTGGAGGTGAAGTATGATGATATAAAATTTATGTAAAACTTTCAGCCCATTTGGATTTAGCGTTTGGTAGATGTGCCCAAAATACAGTTGCTACAGGAGAGTTGCTGCGTTTTTTACTATGTTTTTATCATCATTTTCAAAATATATTTGTGACCAAATGGAGATGAATTTTGGAAAACCAAAGGAGGTTTTTGTTAACCATGTAATCAAGCAAAATACCCTCCTTCAGTGTTTACACAGGTGTTTTGTTTAAAGAGATACAAATTTGTATTCCTTGTTTCTCTTTTTGTTGCGCTTCTGGACAATCAGTTTTGGAATCATTTTTGAAAGAGGATAAAATTATGTTTTTGCATGGTTTAAAGACTCCACAGTGTAGTGGACATTTCGAAATTTCTTCACGAGTCTTCATCAACACTCAAAACATCATTCAACTCATCAAAATTTCTAGTCAACTATTTGATGTGCTTCTGCTAGGATTTGTTGCATTCGTGTGTGACCAACTTCAAACTTGGATTTTAAACAAATGGGAAAGTATTTTTGAAAATGGGAGGATGTTTTTGTTCATAACATACCCAAGAACAAAATTCTCTCTTAATTTTTGCACAAAACTTACTATCTTGTATTTACAGGTGGAACTTTGAGATCACCCATGTTTCACAATTTTGCTAGGCCATAATTGCTGACAGGGTTCTAGAAATTTTTCAAATTCGACTTGGTGGACCTCTAGCTTGGCATGGTTGATGTCAAATCTATTTGGAAAATTAATTTTGAGGATTTTTCTATCATATCCCATGATTATATCTTCAGTTATCACATGATAGTTAAAAACCAAACCCTAGATAGTAGGATATGGGAAAAATTTGTAAATATTTTATCCATGCATGCTAGAGAGTGTGAGGGTCAAGTGCAAGGGAAACACGAGGGAGCAATCATTTCAAATGCATGGAAATGAATTGTCAGTGAGTTCTACGTGTGCTAAGGAGGGAGTGGAAAGGTATACTAGCCAGTGCCAAGGGAGATCTAGGTCAAAATGCTTGGAAATGAACAAATAAGAGTTTTGAGTGCCAAGGGGTGTCATAAGAAAATTCCAGGTGCCCCAAGGATGAAGTGTGTTAGGATAAGTTCAGAATAGGACTTGCAAGAGGAAATCCTATGGTTGTGAGAAGGTTTGTACAGAGTAGTTTCAGACAAAGGGAGAATTTGAGTCGGGCACATCATTGTTTTGTCAATGACTTGGTTGGGTTCCCAAGTCACAAAACAAGTAAGGTTATCTATGAGGGCATAACAAATAGGGAGTGTGAATGTGTTCCAGGGAATGCTAGGAAGTACTAACACATGCTAAATAGTTCCAAGGCATTTTAGGCATGCCAATACATGCCAAGTGCTAAGGCATGCCAAGAATTTCCAGGCACCAGGTGTGGCGCCAACACAAGCTAGGGAGTGTTATGGCCAAGTTCTAGGGAAACGCAAAGGAGCAGTAGTTTTAAATGCATGGAAATGAATGAATAAGAGTGTGACAGAGAGTGTTAGCTAGTGAGTACAAAGTGTGCTAAGTGTCAGGGAGTGCTAGGGAGTGCCAAAGCATGTCAAGAAATGTGGGGGATGCTAACACGTGCTACACAGTGCCAAGGGATTATTAGGCATGCCAAATGTTATGGCATGTTAAGATGTAAAATTTGTTGCTTAGTTGTTTAATTTTACGACCATGGTTGGATGTGAGCCTTGTCTTATTCCTACTCATGGCAAGATGTTCTAGGTACAAAGATGTTCCAGGTACAAAGATGTTCCAAGACATGCGAGGTGGCAAGGAATGTTACTGTATTGTTCCAAAGCATGCTAAGTTGTGCCATGAGTGTTGATGAGCACTAGGTCTCTCTCATTAATAGAAATGACAGAGCTTGATTATGTATTCAATAATATAGTTCCTGCACACACTAGTGGAACTTTATTTAAAGGAAATTTGCTAGATAATAAACCTAATAGAGATGAATCATGTGTTGACTCATAGGAAAACTATATTCTAATGACTTGAGGGAAATGATACACATTAATTACTTCTTAGCAAATTGACTGACTATTATAACCACTATGACCTTGGACACATAACGGAAAAGACTCCACAACAATGGTCTTAAATTGTTATCTTTTGACAAAAAATATAGTAACAGGTACATAGCATCATAAAAAAATCATTGGAATGATCAATGATGACAAAGCTTTTTTGACCGTCACCAAAAGTAACCAAAAAGAGCATTGGTGATGGTCAATAAAAGATCGTCACTAGAAGTGTCAAGATAGAGAGAATTAGTGATGGGCCTTTAATGACCCTCACCAAAAGTGTCACCAAAGAGAGAATTAGTGACGGGCCTTTAATGACCCTCACCAAAATTTTCATTGAAAATGGCTTTAGTGACAAACCTTAAAGGACGATCACTATATACACTTAATATCGTCAGCATATGCGACATTGGTGACGGACCTTAAAGGTCCATTATAGGCATGAAGCGTCATCGAAAACTCCTTGTAATGATCAATGATGACTGACATTTATTGACTGTCATCAAAATTAACCAAAAATATCATTGGTCACGGTCAATAAAAGATCGTCACTAGAAGTGTAAGGAAAGAGAGAATTAGTGATGGGCCTCTAACGACCCTCACCAAAATCATCACCAAAGAGAGAATTAGTGACGGGCCTTTAATAACCCTCACCAAAAATGTCATTGAAAATGGCTTTGGTGACAAACCTTAAAGGACCACCACTATATACACTTACAACAATGATTTTTTAAAGAATGTCACCATATGTGACATTGGTGACAGACCATAAAGGTCTGTCACAAGCATGACCCTCACCAATGACCTTTTTTCTTATAATGGTACCTGTGTCCATCACCTCTCTTATCCCGAGTATCCAAAAACCTATCATCTTTAACCGTCTCATCTCTATATGACTTGTGACCACCATTGTACCCATTTCCATACACCCCATTAGTTTTTTCCTCCTACCCATGGCTGATTTGCAATGGCCCTAACACTACAATTATTACAAACTCTGATGGATTATTGCATTAAGCTCTGCTTATTTCTCTTGTGCCTACATGATTTTGTCATTGTCTGCCTTACAGCTTCTTATTTATTCCTTCAAGCTTCTCCATGTGTCTACTAAGTCAAAAGAGTTCCCAACACCACGATGCTCATCTGATTCATAGGGAGAATCTTTGTAGTCTACCATCTTGATAGTCATTTTGATCTCTTTCCTACAAGGCATACTATGTTAGCTAAACAAAATCATAATAAACAAATGTACCTTATCAAAACTCAGGGAGGATATCTCATCTGCAAGATCAACCAATCATCATAGTACATGTATAACATAATCATGACATCATATATACATATAATACATAAGCATATAATCATATAAGCATCATTCTAGCTAGCGTCTATTCATCAATGCATGACCATATCAACTACACATACCAATGTATATTGAAAATACACAATCATAAACAACATGTAACCAATCATACACTCATGGTGAAACACTTAACAACAACATCCTCTTTCACATCAAAACATCACTACAACCATGACCAACATCACACATATGCAACAAGCATATAGACCACATGATGATTAACACATGTGCAACTGACATGAATGCATGACCAACACACACTGCTCATTCAGTCCAAAGGATGAACCACACTCTAATACCACTCTGTAAAACCGTCCTTCCACATCTACCCAAGTAACCAACCAACCGAGGAAAATATGCGACGAGAGGCTACTATAATGGGATTAAACCTCTTAGTCGACCTTAAGGAAGTGGAATTGATGGAAACAGATCACACAGACCTTCCACATCAACAAAAGAACTCCCGGGAGCCAACCCAACCAATCAGGTAACCATCCCTTGAGACCAACTGAAGTTTTATACATTAAACCCTTCAACGCTCCCTTGATATGGACAAGCATGCGTCTAGGATGCTCTAGATGCTCCCACAATGTGGTTATGCATGTGTCTAGGGAATTTTCTCTTGAGTATTGTGCTTGTGTCTCCAGGATTTGGGTCACTTTTTCAGGTCCAGAGCCTAGGTCACTGCCCATAACTCAATGACACTTTCAAAACTGAAAGATAACAAGAAAATAATGATGAAAATGGAATTACTTGAATGAGAACTTGACTGGACCCCAACTATATATTTATATATATTACTCTCATGTAACAATGTTTAATTTTAATGTTATTGGTTTGACTTGTTCTACCTTGATTTATCTCATAGAACAACCTTGATGCTTCTCGGTAACATAGTTTCCTTGATTTTGTTATTATATGTTTAGTTATGTTTTCTTTTTCATTATGTTTATTTCACTTTTCTTCCCTATTTGCTTGGAACATGGGTCTTATTAGCTTCTTAAGATGAGGCAAAATACACTTAATTGAAGGTTCTTGTACTTTCTCTTTTCAAGTAGTAGTTTCTTTTTGATATACATCTTTTTCATTTCTATTTTGTTGGGTTCATGAGACTGAAGCTAATTAGAGTGTTGGCATTGCTTTGTCATCTATTTTTAGTGTTTTAATTTTAATGTTATTAGGTTGACTTGTTCTGCCATTATTTATCTCGTAGAACAACCTTGATGCTTTTTGGTAACATACTTTCCTTACTTTTTTTGTTATATGATCATTTATGTTTTCTTTTTCATGATGTTTAATTCACTTGGATTCACTATTTTCTTGGAATATGGGCCTTATTAGCTTCCTACGATGAGGTAGAATACAATTAATTGAAGGTTCTTGTACTTTCTCTTTTCAAGTAGTAGTTTCTTTTTGAGATACATCTTTTTCATTTCTATTTTGTTGGGTGCATGAGATTGAAGCTAATTAGAGTGTTGGCATTACACTGTCAACTATTTTTGGTGTTTTAAATTTAATGTTAGTGTTTTAATTCTAAGAAGGAAACACATCTATTAAATTTACTAGAATAAAACTCGGTCTATCATTTTTCATTTTATTTTATGTTGTCTTTCTTAACTATATTTTGAAGGAAACATATATAAATAGACCCATTTAGGCTATATAAATAAAAATGTATTATAATTTTAGTAAGCAAACTTTATAATAAGGTAATATAAGTGTTAAATTTTGTTGGCTTAATGGGTCCTGACCGAGGTTCAGTGTTTGTCAGCTAAGAAAATCCCTACACTACTGGCCCTTTTGGTATCAGTCCACAGAGCACGGACTGATGTCTCACCCGAAGCAGTATGGGGGGATGCAGGAACCAAGTTTCCGCACCCTGAGATGTCTGTCATGTTGGTTTTATACCTTATCTCTACCTTCATGTAGATCGATAAGCCTTTAAGGTTATCGATGTACTTCTCTATTAGTCTTTTAGAACCCTCGTAAACGTCTGCGATTGTCCTTCACGTAACACTAACAAGTAATCTTGGCACTTACGTGCCTCTTTAGCTACTTTGTTGTATAGTTCCCTGAATTATCTTAAGTGTTTGCCAATTCTATCATGCAATTATTGCATAAACATATATCTCTACTTGCTTTCATATAATAGAGGAAACATATAGATTCGTGTATCAATTTAGAAATAATACATAAACCTAGTGCTTAACATAACATAATCACATGCAATTGATAGAAGTGAAATAAACAGTAATTTGAGAATATTCTTCTTTAGTGATGATCCATATTTTTAGTAGAGACTCTAACTACCCTATGCACACAGCTGCAGGGGTCCACGCACTCAGCTACGGAATTCTACCCTAGGCCTCTACACACTCAGCTGCAGAGCCTCTTTCCTATGCTAAGACTCTCACACTTAGCTCTTTACAAGCTCATCAATGAATCTATATCCATTAATTGAACTGAACTTCACTTAGACTCTTAAGACCTCCTTTTTATACAATCCCATGGTCCACAGACCAAGGGTAGATCTCATCAAGCTGACACAACCTATTTAACTAAGGGTGGAAACCCTTTTTGACTCTTTATATCTTCGTGCTTTGCGATCACAAAATGCAGAGACTTTACATTTCTTTATACAAATTTGGGCTTTCCGCACCAAAACTCGGGTTTTTAACCCCAAAATTGGCCCCAGGGGACCCATTCTCAATAGGCCCTCAACAAAATCATGGAGACTTACCCTCGAGTCACACGGTTGACA
Organism: Pinus tabuliformis; assembly: GCA_031772625.1. Lineage (NCBI taxonomy): Eukaryota > Viridiplantae > Streptophyta > Pinopsida > Pinales > Pinaceae > Pinus > Pinus tabuliformis. The sequence continues at coordinate 405,452,887 of CM062813.1, forward strand.
TGGAGATCTTGTCGCGAAGACCTCCCAGCTCTACTTGGAGTATTGCAACTTCGACAGTGCATTGTGTTTTTGCCTGCTTCATCTCCTCAACCAGCTACTCCATCACTGGCCTTGTACTATATGGTTGTATCTTCTGCTGAGTCACCTGAAAACTAACCAATGTTCCTTCGATGGTGGTGGTGAGCACATAGGCTTCATCAAGAAAAGGCTCTATTCTAGCCTTGAGGATGCTCTCTTTGTGTTGCAGTGCATCCACCTACTCCTTTAGTACCTTTGCCTCCTGCAGTTTTGCTAGCCTCTGCGTAAGGGCGATGGTGCGTGTCGTTGCTTTTACTTCATCATATCTATGCTACAGCTCTCGGGCATTCATTAACATCCTTTACAAGGTGGTATCCTCCTGCAAATTGGTAACCACTTCAAGCACCTGCTCGAAGAGTGTGGTACACTCTATTACAACATTGTTAACTGCTACCGTGACGTCTTTCACAGCTATCTTGCACTGCTCTCTAACTTCTGGAAGGGTTGAAGGCTGGGCCTTCAACTACAGTTCTGCAATCTTGAGGTTCAGGTAAAACTGAACATTCTCCAACTCTGTTCTGGCGTCGTGCAGTCCAACAGTGAGCTTCTAAATCAGCACATCTACTATCTCATCATCAGGAATGGCCAGCTCTGGGATAGACCTGCATGCCTCAACCACCACCTTGGCCGTGTGTTGATTTTTGTCTGTGATGTCTTTGATGAGGTTAACAATGAAATCTCTTTGTACCATCATCTGAGTGTTGTTGACTTTCTACTCACTGGGAAGCACGTCCAAATTGAGCCCAATTCCTTTAAGGGCACTGAAAACAGGCCTGTGAGCTTCAGTCTCTGTGGTTAGTGCTCCCTTAGGCAGTAGTATTCCCTGGGGATCCAATGTGTGCCCATCCCTGCTTCTTCGGATGTGCCGGGCGTTAAACTAGTTGATGCCACGCTGCTTCGTCACACACTAGTTTTGACCTCGGACCCCTGGATCTGCAGCTCATGCAGATCCAATTGAATGGCACCCAAGGCATGCTTCTGTTGTCGCTCGAACTGCTGCAATAGTTCTATGGTGGAATCTCTAATCATATCACCAATATCATTTAAATCACCTTCTATTAAGGTGATCGGATTGAGAGAAGTCTTGCTGGACTTAGACTTATTTCATGGCCCTACCTTCTCCAGATCTTTGTTGCACTTAAAGCGGAACATAGTGGTCTCTAGGTCCACTCTTCCTTGGTTCGACTATTGTTCCTCATCCTTTGTCTCCAGAGAAGGTGACTTTTGACTCCTGCCAAAGCTGTACTCCTCTTCTTTTTCCTGTCCTCCCATCTGCTTCGTGGTGGCACACTCTAACTTTGCCTTGTCCTCAGCCTCCTTTTTTTCTCTTTGTGGTCAACTGCTCCATCTTCAGCTTGGCCTCTTCATTTTTCCACTGTGCTATAGTCTTGCTAGACCCAATTGTCAATTCAGAGGCAGTGCACCAATCTATCGGCAAGTGGTTTAGGTCCACTGTAATCGCATCATCTATGGCTAGGTATGGCAAGTCATACCATTTTTGCTCAGGATCCTTTCATGCACATACCAAGACCCGGTGGAAGTCATCCTTGAACTCCACATACTCCTATAGCTTCTCAAACACAGGTGGCGACAATAGCGGTTTGTGGTTAATGGCCATATGGATGCTCATCTCCATCAAGATCCAAAAGACATTACTTTCCTTGAACCTTTGAGGGTCCTTTGTAGCCCACAACGAAGCAAACTTCACTACCTCTAGTAGGTCGGGCGTGACTGGAGGAAAGTAGTTATTCTCTGGTAACTCTCATGCCTAGCACTATGGACAATAGCAGCCAGGCATATTGGAATGTTTTGTTGTGATCCTGTGCCTCTCTGTAGTTCATGAGGAACTCCCTGCAGAGGTAGCATGCCTAGTTAAACTATACGCCCTCCGCGCACTTGGCCACTAAGGCCACTACTCGTGCTGACACATCATCTACGCAATACTTTTGCATAATCTTTCCTGCCAAGATTTGTGTCGCTACTTTGACTACAGGGTCAACTATACTCATGATGGCGAAGCCACACAGCTTCTTAGCGAGTTTGAATTTATATTTCATTGCTGTAGCGAGGTCGCTCTCACCTATCTTTCCACTAAATTCCATGGCCGGATTTTCTCCCGTGTGCAGTAGTCGAGTGATCCTATGGATCAACATGTCAATGATGTGTATCAACTCTTCTAGCCACAGACATCCATTGTGTAACAAGCACACCAGCTGCTTGATCACTACCATGGTTATGCGTGTTGTAATGCAACACCCACAACATATTTAACAGACCCACCTCATCCACCCCTTTTACCCACTTTCTTGGGTCCAACGTGGTCACACTAGAGTCTTTGTAGAAGACGTGATGCATGAGTTGGTCTGTGTCTAAGTGAGCAAAATGTTTTGTATCAGCCAAATCCTAGTCTTCCAATTTTAAAAGGGGGATGCATCTCAGGTGCAGAGCTCCGAAGATGATTTGGTCTGGTATTAAGGGTGTGTGCAGTGTGACCTTACTTTCATCAATATACTTCGGAACCTTCACCTTGCCTCTACGTAGAGGAATATACTCGGGTAGTTTAGAAATGGGGTTAGATCCCACCACATCAATGTCATCCCCACCCACATGGAGTTATTCAACATCAGCTTCAGGCTCTAGGTCAATCACCTTGCCCTTCTCCTGCATGGTGGGCTTTCCTATCTGTGGGAGCTTTCTGGGTGATGTGGGTACCAGCTGTTGCGCTTTTTGCTTATCCTTTTCTTATTTTCGACGCTCCTTGATTAGAGTAGGCCTCGGCTTGGGTGTGTTGGGGGATTTAGGCAGTTTTGCTAGTAATTCTACACTTCCAACCTCTGGAGCAGCTCCCATAGTTGCCATTACTACCTCCGGGGCAGTTCCTTCAGCTATCATTGCTTCTCGTCGACTCACAATTTTTTTGGCCGCCGACATCATGCTAGAAAAGAACACTTGCGTCTTTGTTGGAAACTTCTCAAACACTGAACTCACTATCATGGCTTCAAAGATCTCAGAGTTCATACGCACTTGAGAGCTTAATACCTCAGTTCTCAACATACCGAGTGTTTTTCGTTGGGCAACCACCTGTCATTTATAGGCATTTTCAATTTCAAATCCGACCGTTCCCCCCATAACTCATTCATAAATGCTAGATTAGCGGTGGATTTTCACATATCTCACCCTTAAATTTGGACTTAAATGCCACCCCCTGCTACTTTTGGTCGTTTTCTGACTGTCAATTCATGAATAGTGACCATAACATTCACTTTTCGATTGCCTTGTGTGGTCCCTCCTTGGATAGTGCAACTCCCTGCGCGTGTCTGCTGATACTATGACATTCCCACATTTCGTGTAGTTCCCCAACCATGCAACTCCCCAACCCGGGCAATGTAATTTATAGTCCCGTGTCTCCTTTCAACTACCTGAAGTGCTAAGACTGTGATTCCATCATGTATTCATCTAGATGGATTGCTAGTGTATGGCTTCAATCAACTTCCACTCACCCATCCTGGGAATGGTTCTCCATTCAATTTTACCAACTAAACTGCTCCACCATCGGTAATATCCTTGATGACATAGGGCCCCAGCCAATGCATCCTAAATTTCCCTAGAAATTTATCAAACTTGTTGTCATATAACAAAACTAGATCATTTACCTTAAAGGTGCACAGTTTGATGTGCTGATCGTGCCATGCCTTTTCACTCTCCTTTTGAACCTCTTGATGGGATACATCTAGAAATCTATCTTCTTCAAGCTCTGTTAGTTGCGCAATCCTCTCCTCCAAGGCTCTGTAATTCACCAATACTAGGTACAATGTACTCCATCGGCATCACAGCTTCCATTCCATAGACCAGTCTAAACGACATTTGTCCAGTCAATTTTTTACGAGATGTTATATAAGCCCATAGCACCACTGGTACATGAACATCCTAGTCATTTCTTTGAGCATTGCAAACCTTCATGAGCGCGCTATCCAATATTTTATTAAATGCTTCCACTATCCCATTAGCTTATGGATGATAGGGTGTGCTCTTCTGATGGTACACCTAAAACTCCTCTGTCATTGCGCCGATCATCTCATTGAGAAAGTGTGTACTGTGACCACTCATTAGAATTTTTGGATAACTAAACCTTGTCAGTACATACTCAATAACAAATTTTGCTGCTGTCATGCTCGTATAGTCTTTCACAAGCTACGCCTCCGCCCATCTCGTTAAATATTCAGCCACAGTGATGATGTGACGTGCACCCGTCTTCTTTCCTGGAGGCTGAATGATCCTACAAAGTCATTGACCCACTTCTCAAAGGGCTGTAGTGATATCTACAGATTCAGCGATAGCTCATCCATGTGTGAGGGTTTGCCAGTCCTTTGGCATACGTCACATGCCCTAAAATACACTTTTGAATCCTTATGCAAGGTTGGCCACCATAACCTAGCACGTAGAATCTTCTGCGTTGTTCCTTCCCTGCATAATGACCTCCTGTGGCTCCATCATGAGCCTCAACAAGGATTTTTATTTCGTTGAAACTCTGGCACATAACATTGCAATATTTCATCTGATCCCATTTTGTACAAGTGCCTTGCAATGACATAAAAGTCTACTGTGTGCACCACCAGTTCCTTCTTTTGTTGGCTTGTATATCCTTATGGAGCCATACCTATTGTAAGGAAGCGTATAATATCTTCAAAGTGAATGCTCACGATGCGCACTGCAAAGAACTGCGTGTCAGGTAGCCCCTCCATCATATTAGTATGTTCTTCTCCTGTTTCGATGCGCAATAGATGATCCGCTCTAGCATTCAAACATCTTGGTTTCATAATAACTTCAAAATCATACTCCTGGAACAAAAACAGCCACCTACATATCTTTCCCCCCAACAAAACCTTTTTGACCAGGTATTTTAGCATGGAATGGTCTGTATACATATTAAAGTGTCTGCCCAACAAAAAGTGCTTGAACTTCTGGAGCACGTACACCATAGCTAATCCTTCATGCTTTGTTGTGGAATAATTTTTCTCCGCTTTGGATAGCTTCCTACTTGTAAACGTTATAGGATGATCAAAGTCCCCTTAACCACCCTATCTCAGTACTTCTCCTAGTGCAATTCATGACGCATCCACATGCACATGAAATTCCTTCTTCCAATCCGAGAAGACCAGGATCGGTGTGGTGACCATCTTCTCCTTCAACACATCTAAGATCTTCTAACATTCTTCATTCCAATAGAATGTAACATCCCTTTTTAACAATTATTCCATTGGTGTGGTAATCTGGACATAACTCTTGATGAATTTCCTATAGTACCCTATATGCCCCAGTGTTGAGTGCAGTTGTTTCACACTTCTTGGTGCCTCCAAATTGATTATGATCGCGATCATAGCTGGGTCTACCATCAAGCCTTGTCTGCATACCACATGGCCCAGCAAGATCCCAAAAGGGACACAAAACAAACATTTCTTCAAATTGAGCGTGATCTGGTATCTATGACATGTATGTATCTACCATCAAGAGAAGACTTGCCACGAGGCACTTCACCAGTCTGAACACTGTCTAATTATTGAACTATACTTCCAGAAAGTTATGAATAAAATCCTTGAACACTGCGATGACTATGCACAAAAAGATCGCTGGCATGTTCTTTAGCCCAAAAGGCATCACCATATACTGGAAGCGTCCCCATTCAGTTGTGAAGGTCATCTTACTTCTATCCTCCAATGTGATCTTGATTTGGTGGTACCCAAAGAACCCATCAGTGAATGAATATGCTTATTTGCCACCAACATTATCCAAAACCTCATCGGTGAACGAGGTTGGGAAGGGATCATGCACGTATTCAACTTCCTAATATATACAAATATCCTTATTTCTTCCTTCTGCTTCCTTTCCTGAACCACTATTGGGCTTACCCAATCAGATTCTTCCACCAGGCCAATAATACCTACCGCGAGCATCTTATTTAACTCAATGCGGACCATTTCCTTATACTTCGGGTTGAGGCAATAAGGTCTTAGTTTCATAGGTTTTGCATCCAGTTTTAGGTTGATATTCATGACACCAAGGTTTCCTATTATTCCTTTCAGATCAAAAAACTTCGTGGGGAACAAGTCCTGATATTCGTGGAGCAGTTTGGAAACATTATATACTATCGCATCATCTCAATACTCCCCAATATTTGCAAACTTCCGTTCTGCCTCCATGCCAATGTTCACCTGTTTAGTTCTCAGCAACTCTGTTATGTCAGGGTTCTCTAGTTGTGGTCCTTCAATTCCGTGGTGACCTTCAATCTCCAGGATATTAATCTTTCTTGGATCTTCGTCTTCTTCTTTTGCTATTACATTGTAACACTCCAATGCGTGGCTCAGTTGGGTAGTCCAATTAGGTTGAATCAGGTCTAGAGGATCCTGCGGTATCTTAAAGATGGTTGTCTTAACCTCTTTCAATGCTTCATCAATGGATTCAAATCCATCCTCAAAACTTAACGTCATCAGAAATCCTTGGCGTAGAACATCCCATTATTCGGTGCCATGATGGAGTTTTGTCTCCATGTACCAATTCATTAGTATAACAGCCAAGGTATGACAAAATAGATGGACCCACTCTGGCTAAGGTTTCACTCCATATACTTTAGTCGATTTCACCAAATGATCACGCAAATCATTCCTCCCGTCATAGTTTTCTGGTAGTCGTACCTTCAGGCGACCAAGCGTGTCCTCATCATCCTTCTATATTTGCACCAATCCTTAAAACTATCCTTATGTGTACCCGACCATCTTACGAGTGTAGCGCGTGATGCCCAATCTAATGCTTGGAAGTGATGCTTCTCGGGCACTTCCCTTTCGAATGCATCCAAAAGGCGATCAACGTTAGTTAACCCATCATAGTGAGGAAGATTTCTTACCTATGATGATACACAATGCAACTACTTGGTCATCATATTACAACATAGAATAGATACTTCATGCAACTAGTTCTGCTAGTGCTCCAGTTCTTCGTCTGAGTTTGATGTGCAGGAGTTCTTGTGGTCCTCTTATCACCCCAAGAAACTCTCCTAGGTTGTATCTCAGAGATGCCCAAGAACATTACAAACTCAACAAAAATGTTGGAAATGGGTGGATGAATGGAAGGAATGATGCATATTCAAGCCAAATAACCACTTCTACTATGCTTAACCCATGACATGGGTGAACACCCCCAGACTACAAGGCTTTAGACCACCAATTAGTCACAGTTTGAGGATAAGGTGAACATGGAGAATACTGACCACACAAGTAGATGCACAAGACCATGTGATGGCCGGCTACAACCAATAGAAAGGTCTCTAAATCTATTTCCTAATGCATAGACATGACGACAACTCTCTGGCATTAAAACAATAGAAACCTACATACATATTCAATGAAACCTACTAGATTCTAACATAGAGGTGGGATGACAAACCCTCTAATGCTAAACATCAAGAGCACATGAAAAATGCATAACAGGCACAGCCTGGAACAAAGAAGAAGTGGAAAGTGAGCAATTAACATCAAAAGAAGCTTGTATTAACTGAAAATGGAGACCAGATGTTGTAGGTATCACAGTAGTTACAGTCTCCAGAAGTTGAACTTTACATCAAAACAATATCCATCAACCTCATTACATCTTGTTTCTTGGTATATATGGAGGTTGATTACAAAAATACCTACTATCCTATGTGTGGAGGGGTCATAATGGACCACCAACCACATTAACTATTTGATATGGGTCTCTGATACAATCTGACTGTTTTAATGAACAAAATGACCCTTTCTAGTACTTTGTTTTACTTCACGAACTGGTGGAGTGCTACATTGAAGGAGTTCCATGACTGATAAACGCTTTGATCTGCTCGAGGCCATCCTTCTCGTCCTTCGGATGTACAATGCGTTGAATGCAGTAGTTGAAGCTTAACTGCACAGAGCTGGTAGACGATCGCCTTCATCCCTTGGAAGCATGGTATAGGCCAAACACACGAAAACTGCATGGAAAATGAGTGAAGGGCTGGGAATGAATGCCAACCGTTGGATGGAACAGATGGATGGTTGGGATCTCTTGGTGGGCAACGTTGGGAAGAAACAGTGGTGCAATTGATTGTAAGCTGTCAAATCTAGCAGATGGACAGTGGAGATCAGATTGCATGGGCTATCAGAAGGTATATGCATGGGGAGATTGTAGGCCGTTGGATCTTGGGTGGAGAGATCCAACGGTCATTGTTTGATGAAGTTGCATCATGATTAGTGAGAAGGAGGACATATGAGAGGGTGGTATGTGGTTTCCCTGCACCGCTTACGGGAGGCAGGTGGTATCAGTATGTGGGGGTGCGATCCAATACAATTGTGACGCATGGCTGGTGGGTCCGGGGAGAAACCACTTTCCCCGCAGGCTATCGTGCATGTGGTTTACGGGAGCGGGAGTAGCGTATATCGTTGGATTGCGAGGCAGAGGATCAGACGACGGGGTTAAAAGCACGTGCCTTTTTTAACTGATGTGACGTGAAAAAGGCTTGCGAAAGGTGCTCGGTCGGGTTATCGGGGTTATATGAGTTTGTGAAGAAATTTAGAGGAAAACAGAGTTATCGGGAGTTATAAGAGTGTAAGCGGAGTGATGAGGAAAGGGTGGGTTATGGTGCATGGTCACGTTATCGGGGTTTTATAACGTTTAAACCCAACACCCGGGAGCTAAGGAAACATGGCTTAATACTAAATGTGGGTGTAAAATAGGGATAGCGGGGTTTTATGGAGTTGTAGGGAAAATGAAGGAAAAGAGGGAAAAACTGTTGTGAGCCCTTTGCAACCAAAACCAGCACTGCCCAACCTATTTTTATCCATCAAATGTTGAAGAACATAGCAGAGCTAACACTGGCTCCTTCTGGGGATGAGATCCTCCCTATGAGATCTCAAGAACCTGCAGATCAATGCCTTTCCAGTGAAAACAAATTATCAAAATTCCTAGTGTTCCGTTGGGCATGGAGTCTACTTTGCCTACACAAAACTGATGAAAACAAAATATTTACAACTTTTAAGGCCAAGGACCTTAAACAACATAATTTTTCAAAAACCGCCCATTAACTGGGCCATCAAAAACTGCCTCTCCTCCCATACTTTTCAGTATGAAGGTGTTGTTCCCTTGAATTTGTGAAATAATAAAAGGGCCTATCCAGAAAGCATCAAACTTCCCATGATTTCCTTTCTTTTCTTTCACTTCATAACACTTCATCACCAAGTCTCCAACCTGAAAATTATCTATCTTTGTCTTCCTGTCAAAAACTTCCTTGATCTTTCTCTGATGTGCTGCAACCCTTTCAACCAGCTGCTCTCTAACCTGATGTAACTCTACCAAATCAGTGATCCCTTTTGCCATTTCTTCTTCCTCATTCTGTTTTGTTTGAAGGAATTTTGCCACAGGGAGAGTTAGCTGAATTGGGAATACAGCTTCAATGCCATATACCAGGTTGAAAGGAGAATTCCCTATGGATCTTTTAATGGTCACTCTATTAGCGCACAGTTCATACTTGAGCTTAGAATCCCAATTCCTTTTATTGTCCTCTAACAACTTCTTAATTATCCTTATCAGGCTTTTATTAGATGATTCTACTAGACCATTGCCTTGAGGATAGTATGAGGTGGAATGAACCAGTTTAATACCCATTGAATCACACATATCCACCAATTATGTTGCCCTAAAGGTTGTTGCATTGTCTGTGACTAATTTATGTGGACAGCCAAATCTGGTAAAGGTATTATCTGTTAAAAACTTCATGACCACATTATGATCAACCTTCTTGGTAGGGACTACTTCAATCCACTTAGTGAAATAATCAGTAGCTAATAATATCCATCTGCGCTGGCCACTAGAATGTGGATTGATTTCTCCAATAAAATCCAATCCCCAATGCTGAAAAGGTCCTTTTGCCTGTATTTGTTTTAGGGGCAGGGACTTCAACTGTTGTTTTCCTTCAAATCTCTGGCACCTGTCACAAGATTTAACAAATGAAAATACATCAGAAAATACAGAGGGCTAATAGTATCTAGCTCTGAGGATTTTATGGGCTGTAGTCTTCCAGTAATGGTGTCCTCCACACATGCTAGAATGAAACTACTGCATAACTTCCATTGATTACTCTTTGTCCAGACACCTCAAAAACACTCCAGATGGATCCCTCCAGTAGATCATATTTTCATTAATGCAATATTTAGCTACCCTAAGCTTAATAGTTTTGGCTTGAATTTGAGTAAATCCTGAAGGGATTTCTAGCTTCAGCAATAAATTAATTATTTCAGAATACAAATTACAAGAAGCTATATTTTTGGCCACTCACTGCTTTGCGTCTGGTTCAGCTACTACCTCTTCTTCATCTTTCTGACCCATTTCTGCAATTGTGCACAGGAAATCATTATCCAATGATTTGCAATTTTCTTTAGCCAATAACTTGGAAAGACCCTGACCTCTGACCAACTTGGTGGGCTTCAGTTCTATATTAAATTCAATCAATTATTCAATCCATTTAGCCCTTCTTCCATCAGCATCAGGTTGTGTCAAGACATCATTTATTGTAGTAGAGGGTACATATGCAATTATCCTGGAATGCAGAATGTAAACTCTGAAAGATTTCAAGGATTTGATAAGAGCATATGCTTGTTTTTCAATAATATCATACCTCAGTTCAACATCTCTCAAGCTCTTGCTGAAAAATGCTACTGGATTTTCTAAACCTTCTTCATCTACCTGCAATAAAATTGCTGCAATGGTGTCTTCAGAAGCAAATGAAAATATATGGAACTACTTACTGTAATCTGGACTTATTAAAGTAGGAGTCTCCATAATAGCTTTTTTAATAGACTCAAATGATTTTCTTGCTGCATCAGTCCAACTAACCTCTGACCCTTTCTTCAACATGGAGGTAACATGCTTCACCAGTTCTAAACAATTTGGTATAAACCTCCTTACAAAATTAATTTTTCCCAAAAAGGATTGGATATCCTTCTTTGATCTAGGGACAAACAAAGTCTGTATTTCTTTTACTCTTTCTGGATCAATCTGGACACCTACAGCAGAAACAATATGTCCCAACAGCTTGCCTTCTTCTAAAGCATATTATGATGTAATGACCCCAGGATATGTAAATGTGAAAGTTTATTGTGGTAAAAGACAGTAATACAGTTGTTGTTATGTTTTAAACAAAACTGTGACAAACTATTTCTTTTAATTAAAGTAATTTAAATATTTCTGGAAATGCTGGCAGCCTCTAAGAGGTGGATCTTAAAAGAAAGAGATCAGTTGTGATAATTGATGGAAACTACCCTCCAAAACAGGAAAAGTCCTGATTGAGGGAGGGGGTTCTGTGCTGTGAGGACAGACAGAAGAAATTCTTTTCCAAGAACAGGAAAAAGAAAAAGAAAAGAGAAAAAAACGGTTAAGTCTGGTTAGGACCAGATAACCAGGCACAGAGAGTGCACAAATCCTGTTGAGGGCTGGAGGCCTGCAAGATGGCTCGGGGGGAGAATTCCGTCTGAGGGATGGATCTCATGGCTGGGTGGACGAGCAGAATTAAAGCTCAGGTGACTTGTTTTGTTTGAGAACCATTCCTGACTCTGGCGAACCAGGTACGGTTTCAAACTGTGAAGTCTCTGATTAGAAATAAATATGCGGTGAATTTACAGTAGTCAAACAGGAAAATATGTCTTTCATTTTTCCTAGATACTGTAATGTTATGTAAATATACACAGATGTAGTTCTCAAGCTAGAGGACAGACTGTCAATTTATAGACAGAGTCTGAGTTAGCATCGCAGTAAACAAAATACACATAGATATTAGCCAAGGAAGAGTATCGGCACAAGGAAGGGTAACCAAGATCTAGTTACTAAGTAGCAGGCTTGGGGCATCCTTATTAGTAGAAACAAGACATTGTTTAATAACCAAAGGGTTAACAGTAAACAAACGATATTGAATACTTGATAGAAAACAAATCATTAATGTATCGTGTCGACGAAAATGCGGATTGACCTCTGAAATCCGAATACCGGAGCACTGACCGTAGTCAGATGCTACCGTCGACGAGAGAATCATAAACCCTGCTGTTATCAGGGGTAAGTAACTGACATGGAAATGAAAATACAAGTGCTCTAGATAAACAGAGTGTATTGATAAACCGAACGACAGAGAACAAGAACCATTTAAATATTCCATAAGCCCATGTGCGTAAGTTACAATATTAGCGGACATGGTGGCTGAGAACCAGTTCATTAGAACGACAAAGGGAAAGAAACATACATTTACATTTATTTATATAACCCTGTGCGTGTAACTGTGAAAAGGGTTACATTCATTTATATAATCCTGTGTATGAAACTGTGACAAGGGTTACATTCATTTATATAATCCTGTACATTCATTTATATAAACCTGTGCATGTAACTACAAAAAGGGTTACATTTAGAGATACAGTCCTGTGCATGCAATCCCGAACGGGTCATACATTATAAAACAAGAAAGACTGTGCATATAACCGTAAGAAGAAACCTCAGTTAGAGCGGCATTTCCATAGTGAAAAGGAAAGAATAATTTAGCAGACAGCCTTTGAATGCATGTCGTGCAAACTAGCAAATAAGATGGACACATAATAATGATAGAGTGAGTCTGAAGCTATCATTGTAATCTAAGATTAATGTGCTACTGCAGTCATGTAAAACAAGCAACCATCGCAATAGTAAGATAAACCCATATTCTGTGCCAGGATTAAGGTAATTCGAAAACAGAGTCATATAAAATGCAAGCGAAGTGCTCTGAGGCTTAAGCAGTTCCACAATATTATGACTATGCATAAAATGCCCTGAGGCTTAGACCGTTCCATCATACAGGAATCTAAATTACATATAGCTTCAAATGGTAAACCCTGAAGGAGAATTTAACTATACATATTGTTTGAGTACAAGCCGCAGAGGAACTGTTGCCGGATCTGAGCACTGAGGCCCGGTCCGCAACCAAAATCTAAGAGCAGGAGTATCAACCCAGTTCGGGTGTGCCTTAAATAAAACAGTACTGTATGTTAACAAAAAAAATATGAACATTTGTAAAAGATCCCAGGTGCCACTGAACAATAACTTAACCAAAGATTTACTGCTAAAACCAGAAAACATAAGGATGCAAACCGTGAGGGTTCTCTACAGAGAATACCTCAGCAAATGAGATAAGGAGACCCGCGTTGGAGCGGCGGTCTGCATCAACCATAAACCATATCTTAAGATCTGTGACTTCGAATTCTGGTATGCAGACAAAGTATCATGAGCTTCAACTTACCCGTGACCGAGAAGTTTGAACCGCCATAGGTAGCCAGCCTTGTTCCAACCGAGGGGTTGCATGAACCGGCTGCACTTCATAGCAACAAAGGAATCAACCAGTAAGAAAACGTACTTCAATTAACCAGAACTGATAATAAACACCGTGAAATTAGCAGCCAGAGACCAGTACCTGAGATGGCTGGATGACGAGCTTTGCTCGGCTTCTGGGCGTTACAGAACAAAGAAGTGCTGCTGGTGATATGAAATCCGAGATGGAGCACTGAACCGGAGCCGGAAGAACTAAACCCGCAAATGAACCCGAGACTGTAGGGAAGTGTTTAAGTATCAACATAAACCCTTGAGCGCATAATAACCCTTCGATCTCTGAATGAGATCCAAGCCGTCGAAGCAAGGCGGGAACCAGAAGCGGTAGGACCGAGATCGGCGTTTCCAAGGTGTCACATCGCCGAAGGAGCCAGGCCATGCCACCTGCCCCAGTAAGGACGGCTGTCTTAAAGGCGACGGTGAGTTGGCTCCTGTGAAAGCTGTGGCAGGACCATCAAAGGCCGCGCCTCATTAACCATGTTACCGTTGATAAACTTATGGTAAGGTTATGTCATGGGGTAGGGCTTACACTCAACACCCCCTGTTAATACATTACAATGCTGCGTGATATACGTATATCTAAGGTTACCGAAATAAACATATGACTTTATATATATTGTGTAATGTATGTGTAGGGTCAATAAAAGCAATGTGCAGACTTAAATACATGATGCATCATAAAGTGTATCGCTAACTTGATAAGTTAGGCATACAATAATTTTTTTTTTTATATATACATGTGAATATAGGTGTGACAATTGGTATCAGAGCCCAGTTTCAACACTGTGGCCTCAAGCAAACATGTTTCACTGTGCAGGAGTGTATACCATGTGTACATATGCAAATAATAATTTACCTAACTGTTGTTCTGTCTATTTAGGGGTGAAGCACAGAATTACAACAGCTAACAGAAAGGAGACAGAATGCAAGGACCTGGCAGTAATCCTCAAGAGAACCCAGAGCTGTGGGTACAGTTGGGTGAGGAAACACGAAGTACCAACCTTGCAATCCTGGAAACTGTTCAGGAGTTGAAAAAAGAAATGGCACGGCTGCGAGAGGACAACGCGCGTTTGACAGTTGAACAAGAAAGAATTCTGAAGAGTTTGTCGGACAGGCAGAATCCACCTCTATCTAACCCCAGCGCGGAACAACAGAGGGTGACAGAAGAACAAGACTATCAAATTGAACCTGAAAATTCTGACGGCAAGGAGGATCACTCTGATAATGTACCTCAGCAGCAGACCTCAAAATGTCAGAAAATGGAACTGCAGGGAGAATTCCGGAAGATTAAACCCCCACATTTTGATGGTGAACAGGAGGAAGCCGCTGAAGCCTGGTTAATAAATATGAATAAGTATTTTCAGTTGTATGAGTATGACCACAATTTGAAAGTGAGACTGGCAATCTTCCAGTTACAAGGTAAGGCAACCTTGTGGTGGGAGGAAATCAAGATTGTCAAGGGGGTCAGCGAACGAACTATTACATGGGAGAAGTTCCAGAAATACTTCAAAGAAAGGTACCTGACTGAGCGCTTCTATGATGAGAAGGCATGGGAATTTCATGACTTAAGACTGGGATAGCAGACCATGGATGAGTTCATTAATCGTTTTACCTCTCTGCTAC
Organism: Pinus tabuliformis; assembly: GCA_031772625.1. Classification (NCBI taxonomy): domain Eukaryota; kingdom Viridiplantae; phylum Streptophyta; class Pinopsida; order Pinales; family Pinaceae; genus Pinus; species Pinus tabuliformis. Next base: position 405,467,989 of record CM062813.1, read on the forward strand.
GTTATGTACCTTACATCAAGGAGGAGAAAGCTAAGGTCCAAAGGTTTGTGAGCAGTTTACCTGCATATATAAGAGAGAGGATTGAGTTTGACAATCCTAGGACCATGGACGAGGCTATTCGTAAAGCAAGAATCTGCTATCAGCAGAGTAAGCAGAAGGGGGATACTTCGAACAAAAGATGGAATGAAAAAAAGAGCAGTCGGATGGTTGGGAGCAGCAAGGGAGGCCGCAGCAGTGGAAGTAAGGGAGCTGGTACAAGATTAAACAATAGATCTGTAACAAGAAGTGCGCCCCGAGCTAGACCAGGAGGTGAAACCAGGATGAGTGAGCAGCCTGTTAGACCAGAAGGTGAGGGCATGACCAGACCTCCAGTTCAATGCTGGGGCTGTGGAGGGCCTCACTATGTTAAAAACTGCCCACAGCGAAAGGGGACAGACCAGATATCCCAGATTCATGAAGCATCAACCGTTGGGGACGTGGCACGCAGTGTACCCAGAATCAATGCAGCCTTGGAGGACCGCCAAGCGGAGTACCAGCCATCTATGGTAGAATTTGAAGGTAAAATTTCAAACTTTTCTATCGCTGTTCTTATTGACCCAGGCGCTACTTTAAGTTATATTAGCCCAAAAATAGTAGAACAGTGTAAACTACAAGCTGAAAAGTTCATAAATCCGTGGCTGGTCCAATTAGCTACAGGAGCCAAGAGACGAGTCTTGGCCAAAGTAAATAATTGCTCCTTAACCATAGCAGGACAGCCAATAGTGGCAGATTTGAATGTACTACCGTTGGGTTCCTATGATATCCTGATTGGGATGGATTGGCTGGAGAAACACTGGTCCTTAGTGAATTGCAAGACAAAAACTATTTACTATAAGGATGACTGTGGGGAGCAGCAGGAGTTACAAGGAATCAAACATCCTGTACAAATTCGACCCATTACAGCAACTCAGTTAGCCAAATGCATCAGGAAAAAATGTCAAATCTATGTTATTCAGGTGGGTTACGCTAATCAGAAGGATAAAACTGCCACGTTGGGTAACATTCCGGTGGTGCAGGAATTTGCAGATGTTTTTCCCGAGGAGGTACCGGGATTACCACCTAAAAGAGATGTGGATTTCACCATTGAACTGATTCCGGGGGCAGCACCTGTATCACGGGCACCCTACCGTATGAGTGTACCAGAACTAACAGAATTAAAAATGCAACTGCAGGAGTTGTTAGATAAAAATTACATCCGTCCCAGTGTATCACGCTGGGGAGCCCCAGTGCTGTTTGTCAAAAAGAAAGATGGCACCTTTCGGATGTGCATTGATTATCGCCAGCTGAATAAGCTCACGATCAAAAATAAATATCCTTTGCCTAGGATCGACAAACTTTTTGATCAGGTGAAGGGAGCGACGGTATTCTCTAAAATCGATCTGCGATCTGGTTACCATCAGATCAGAATTAAAGAAGAGGATATCGCTAAGACCGCTTTCAGAACGCGGTATGGGCATTATGAATTCGTGGTGCTACCTTTTGGTCTGACCAATGCACCTGCTACCTTCATGTGTTTGATGAACAGTGTGTTTCACAGGTTCTTAGACAAGTTTGTGTTGATATTCATAGATGACATTCTGATCTACTCCCGATCAAGAAAGGAGCATGAGGAGCACCTTAGGTTGGTGTTGCAAACTTTGCGAGAACATCAATTATATGCAAAGTTTAGTAAGTGTGATTTCTTTAAAGAGGAAATACAGTACTTAGGCCATGTAATCACAAAGGAGGGCATTGCAGTTGATTCTGAGAAAATCAGAACTATAATGGAGTGGCCCATACCAAAGGACGTGGCAGATATTAGATCCTTTATGGGGCTAGCAGGTTATTACAGAAGGTTTGTGGAAGGCTTTTCTAGAGTAGCATACCCTATCACCTCCTTACAAAAGAAGGGAAAGGTATTTAAGTGGACCTCAGAGTGTCAGCGGAGTTTTGAACAGCTCAAGCACTTACTCACCACCGCGCCCATATTAAGTATAGCTGATCCTAATAAGGATTACGTGGTCTGTACTAATGCAAGCAAAGAAGGCGTGGGAGGAGTGCTGATGCAAGAAGGAAGAGTAATTGCATACGAATCAAGGAAATTAAAGGAACATGAGCAGAAATATTCTGCTTACGACTTGGAGCTGGCAGCTGTTATTCATGCGCTGAAAATGTGGCGACACTACCTCTTGGGGAGGAAATTTTTGCTGTTAACAGACCACCATAGCTTAACAAATTATTTCAGCCAACCCACTTTGAATGCGAGACAAGCTCGTTGGGCTGACTTTTTAAGCAGGTTTGATTTTGAAATTAAACATTTAAAGGGGAAGGAGAACCGGGTAGCTGATGCATTGAGTCGAAAGGTACAATGCGTGTGCAAGATTTCGGTTAGTAAGTGGCAGAGTACTCTACTTGAGAGGATAAAAACAACAGCTGATCAAGATGATGTTTATCAGCAAATTAAACAGCAAGTACAACAACTTTCTGGTAAGGAAATACAACAGGGGTATGAGCTAGATGATGCCGGAATGTTGCATTTAAATAAAAGGCTGTGTATACCCAATGAAAATAGTCTTAGAAGACTGATTCTGGATGAATTTCATACCAGCCATTATATCGGGCATCCGGGGTACCAGAAAATGGTTACCGCTCTTCGAAAGGAATATTATCGGCCAAAAATGAAGAAGGAAGTAGCAGAGTATCTAGCGCGATGTCTAGAATGTCAGCAGATTAAGGCAGAGCATATGCATCCAGCAGGGTTGTTACAACCTCTGCCCATTCCAGAATGGAAATGGGAGACTATTTCCATGGACTTTATAACTGGACTGCCTCGAACGAAGAAAAATAATGATTCCATTATGGTGGTAGTGGACAAGTTAAGTAAGGCAGCACACTTCATACCTGTACAATCAACGTATAAGGCTGTGCAAATTGCTCATATTTTCATGCAAAACGTGTTCAAATTGCATGGACTTCCGAAGGTGATTATCTCTGATCATGATGTTAAGTTCACATCAACCTTCTGGAGAACATTGTTTGCTGAACTGGGAACACAGCTGAACTTTAGCACAGCTTATCATCCCCAGACCGATGGTCAAATGGAGAGAGTGAATCAGGTAGTGGAGGACATGATGAGAGCATGTGTTATGATGAAACCAACTCAGTGGGAGGAATACCTCCACCTGGTCGAATTCGCTTATAACAACGGATATCATTCCTCAACACAGATGAGTCCTTTCGAGGTTCTGTACGGGCGGAAGTGCCGCATGCCCTCAAGTTGGGGTGGACCTGAGGATAGACTACGAATTGGTCCTGAGATGCTCAAGGAAATGGAAGACACCGTAAAAAGGGTGCGTGCTAACTTAAAAGCCGCTCAGGACAGACAGAAAAGTTTTGCTGATCGAAAAAGAAGGTTCAAAGAATTCCAAGTTGGGGATCATGTGTTTGTTAGAATCCAACCCAGAAGAAGTACCTTGCAGTGGAGCGGGTGTGCCAAACTTTCACCTCGCTATTTTGGACCTTTTCAAATCTTGGCAAGGGTGGGGCCGGTAGCTTATCAACTCGCTCTACCAGGCCATATTAGGATCCATAATGTCTTTCACGTTTCCGTATTGAAACAATACGTATACGATCCTAAACATGTGATTCAATGGCAGAATGTTCGGGTAAGAATTAATCTGGTCACTCTAGATAAGCTTTGTTCCTGAACCAAAAAATAACTTAATCTATTGCTGATTGCAGGTCGAGCCGGAAGGTGAGGTTCTGGTCGAACCGCTGACCATTCTCGACTGGAGAGAAGTGCAGCTGCGGAAACGGGTTATTTTCCAAGCTAAGGTACAGTGGCAACATTATGGGCCTGAAGAGGCCACTTGGGAGGATGAAGAACTCCTTAGAGAAGCTTACCCGAATTTGTTTAAGGGTGAAAGACATCGGGACGATGTCCAATCACAGGAGGGGGAGATGTAATGACCCCAGGATATGTAAATGTGAAAGTTTACTGTGGTAAAAGATAGTAATACAGTTGTTGTTATGTTTTAAACAAAACTGTGACAAACTATTTCTTTTAATTAAAGTAATTTAAATATTTCTGGAAATGCTGGCAGCCTCTAAGAGGTGTATCTTAAAAGAAAGAGATCATTTGTGATAACTGATGGAAACTACCCTCCAAAACAGGAAAAGTCCTGACTGAGGGAGGGGGTTCTGTGCTGTGAGGACAGACAGAAGAAATTCTTTTCCAAGAACAGGAAAAAGAAAAAGAAAAGAGAAAAAAACAGTTAAGTCTGGTTAGGACCAGATAACCAGGCACAGAGAGTGCACAAATCCTGTTGAGGGCTGGAGGCCTGCAGGATGGCTCAGGGGGAGAATTCCGTCTGAGGGATGGATCTCATGGCTGGGTGGACGAGCAGAATTAAAGCTCAGGTGACTTGTTTCGTTTGAGAACCATTCCTGACTCTGGCGAACCAGGTACGGTTTCAAACTGTAAGGTCTCTGATTAGAAATAATATGCGATGAATTTACAGAAGGCAAACAGGAAAATATGTCTTTCTTTTTTCCTAGATACTGTAATGTTATGTAAATATACACAGATGTAGTTCTCAAGCTAGAGGACAGACTGTCAATTTATAGACAGAGTCTGAGTTAGCATCGCAGTAAACAAAATACACATAGATATTAGCCAAGGAAGAGTATCGGCACAAGGAAGGGTAACCAAGCTCTGGTTACTAGGTAGCAGGCTTGGGGCATCCTTATTAGTAGAAACAAGACACTGTTTAATAACCAAAGGGTTAACAGTAAACAAACGATATTGAATACTTGATAGAAAACAAATCATTACTGTATCGTGTTGACGAAAATGCGGATTGACCTCTGAAATCCGAATACCGGAGCACCGACTGTAGTCAGATGCTACCGTCGACGAGAGAATCATAAACCCTGCTGTTATCAGGGGTAAGTAACTGACATGGAAATGAAAATACAAGTGCTCTAGATAAACAGAGTGTATTGATAAACCAAACGATAGAGAACAAGAACCATTTAAATATTCCATAAGCCCATGTGCGTAAGTTACAATATTAGCGGACATGGTGGCTGAGAACCAGTTCATTAGAACGACAAAGGGAAAGAAACATACATTTACATTTATTTATATAACCCTGTGCGTGTAACTGTGAAAAGGGTTACATTCATTTATATAATCCTGTGTATGAAACTGTGACAAGGGTTACATTCATTTATATAATCCTGTACATTCATTTATATAAACCTGTGCATGTAACTACAAAAAGGGTTACATTTAGAGATACAATCCTGTGCATGCAATCCCGAACGGGTCATACATTATAAAACAAGAAAGACTGTGCATATAACCGTAAGAAGAAACCTCGGTTAGAGCGGCATTTCCATAGTGAAAAGGAAAGAATAATTTAGCAGACAGCCTCTGAATGCATGTCGTGCAAACTAGCAAATAAGATGGACACATAATAATGATAGAGTGAGTCTGAAGCTATCATTGTAATCTAAGATTAATATGCTACTGCAGTCATGTAAAACAAGTAACCATCGCAATAGTAAGATAAACCCATATTCTGTGCCAGGATTAAGGTAATTCGAAAACAGAGTCATATAAAATGCAAGCGTAAATTGCTCTGAGGCTTAAACAGTTTCACAATACCATGAATATGTGTAAATTGCCCTGAGGCTTAGACCGTTTCATAATACCATGAATCTAAATTACATATAGCACCGAATGGTAAACCCTGAAAGAGAAATTAACTGTACATATTGTTTGAGTACAAGCCGCAGAAGAACTGTTGCCGGATCTGAGCACTGAGGCCAGATCCGCAACCAAAATCTAAGAGCAGGAGTATCAACCCAGTTCGGGTGTGCCTTAAATAAAACAGTATTGTATGTTAACAAAAAAAATATGAACATTTGTAAAAGATCCCAGGGTGCCACTGAGCAATAACTTAACCAAAGATTTACTGTTAAGACCTGACGACATGAGGATGCAAACCGTGAGGGTTCTCTACAGAGAATACCTCAGCAAATGACATAAGGAGGCCCGCGTTGGAGCGGCGGCCTGCATCAACCATAACCCATGTCTTAAGATCTGTAACTTCGAATTCTGGTATGCAGACAAAGCATCATGAGCTTCAACTTACCCGTGACCGAGAAGTTTGAACCGCCATAGGTAGCCAGCCTTGTTCCATCCGAGGGGTTGCATGAACCGACTGCACTTCATAGCAACAAAGGAATCAACCAGTAAGAAAACGTACTTCAATTAACCAGAACTGATAATAAACACAGTGAAATTAGCAGCCAGAGACCAGTACCTGAGATGGCTGGATGACGAGCTTTGCTCGGCTTCTGGGCGTTACAGAACAAAGAAGTGCTGCTGGTGATATGAAATCCGAGATGGAGCACTGAACTGGAGCCGGAAGAACTAAACCCGCAAATGAACCCGAGACTGTAGGGAAGTGTTTAAGTATCAACATAAACCCTTGAGCGCATAATAACCCTTTGATCTCTGAATGAGATCCAAGCCGTCGAAGCAAGGCAGGAACCAGAAGCGATAGGACCGAGATCGGTGTTTCCAAGGTGTCACATGGCCGAAGGAGCCAGGCCATGCCACCTGCCCCAGTAAGGACGGCTGTCTTAAAGGCGAGGGTGAGTTGGCTCCTGTGAAAGCTGCGGCAGGACCATCAAAGGCCGCGCCTCATTAACCATGTTACCGTTGATAAACTTATAGTAAGGTTATGTCATGGGGTAGGGCTTACACTCAACACCCCCTGTTAATACATTACAATGCTGCGTGATATACGTATATCTAAGGTTACCGAAATAAACATATGACTTTATATATATTGTGTAATGTATGTGTAGGGTCAATAAAAGCAATGTGCAGACTTAAATACATGATGCATCATAAAGTGTATCGCTAACTTGATAAGTTAGGCATACAATAATTTTTTTTTTTATATGTACATGTGAATATAGGTGTGACATGTGATTTTTTAGGATTGACTGAAATCCCAAACCTTCTGCACTTCAGAAACATTTTTTTCAAATGCTGCTAATGATTTTGATGGCTGCTGGAGTATACTGTTATGTCATCAAGGTAGATAAGGGCAAATTTATCCTTCTCTCCTAGAAATTCTATATCCATAGCTCTATGAAAGGTTGCTCCAGCATTCATCAATCCAAAAGGCATCTTGGAATACATAAAAGTGCCCCAAAGAGTGGTAAATGAAGTCTTCTCTTGATCATCTGGATGCACAACAATTTGATTAAACCCTGAAAATTTGTCCAAGAAAGACATCACTTTGGCTCCTGAGACCTTCTGCAACAAGTGCTCCATCTTGGGCAAGGGATAATTGTCTTTCTTAGAGCATTTTTTTAAGTTTCGGAAATTAACACATAGTCTGATTTCTCCACTTTTCTTCATCACTACCACCAAATTGGCTACCCATTTTGAATATCTGAGAGGGACTATGATCTTGGCAGCCAACAATTTTTTAATTTCTTTTTCAATTAGAGGAATAAGCATAGGATTTATTGGTCTCAGCTTCTGTTTGAAGCGAATAGTGTCTTTTTCCAGAGGGATTTTATGTTGGATAATCTTTTTATCATACGTTTTCAGGTCACTATATTCCCAGGAAAACACGTCAGCAAATTGCTTCATTAAATTGCAATATTCAGCACTCTGGTCAGCAGACAGATGAGTGGACAAATTTATGTATCTAGGCTGACCTGGATTCCCTATGTCATGTTTACAGATTGCAGATTGGTGTTCTTTCTAGGCAGCCTTATAGGGCACATCATTCTGGTTAAACAGTTTTTCTAGAGGAATTAAACCCTTAGGAATATAATTGCTGGGAAGCTGGACAATGCTATTTTTACCAATTTTATTTTTAAACTGGGATTTGGGGGTTTCTAACAACGCTTCATTATCTTGGTCAATCTGCATTTTGGAAAACTCGTCAATGAATTGCAGAAACCTATTTATCTCATCATCGTCATCCAAAACTTTCTAATACTGGACATTATCAGGCAAGGATGGTCTGTATTTCATTTGCACTTCATACACCAGTCTGGGAGGCATTGAAGGGATAAAAAGACTAGCAAAAACAGTAATGGAATCAACAAGCTAATTTTTGGCTCTAGGGATATATGAAATACAGAAATAATCAAAAGAATCTTTGATTCTCCATACCTCATCTCTGTATTCTTTCAGCCTTTGGTGCTTTTCTTGAAATGTTTTATTTACTTGCTGAATGATCAAATCAGCATCTCCAAACACTTTTATGTTCCTTATTCCTCTAGCTTTTGTTGCGTTAAGGCCCAATAGTAGAGCCTCATATTCTGCTATGTTGTTTGTGACTTGAAAAGCCAGCTTGAAAGACAGCTATGTGCTCTTCTGTTGTGGAGATATCAGAACCACCCCTACTCCTGCAGTCTCCCTGAAACATGCTCCATCAAAGAACATCTTCCAAACCTGACTTCGTTGCTCTTCCTCAGCCTGATTTGTTGGTTTCCTGATTTACATTGAGGCCTTCTGAGATTCTTCTATTTGGAGAATACATGCTCCAAAATCCGTGTCCACAGCATAAATGGGATGATTAGTAGGGTTCTTCTCATCACTGATGATGTATGCTAGTTGTGCTTCTCTGTACAATCTCCTACTTTCTCCTCCAAAAACTAGGATAGTGGCATAAGATAGATCATTCTGTAATGTCCCACCTAGTCTCTTAATCCATCCTCTAAAAAAAATCATGCCAAACTTAGGAGGGACATCTGCTACCACAATATCCATCATCATACTCTTCATGAGTAGCTAAGTTAGGGTAATGGCTAAGCCTTTGATCAATCCCAGACATTTCACCTTTCTTGAATCAAAAGAGAACAAATCATGATATGGTCTGGTGATGTCAAGGCCTAACTCTTCCATGGCAGCTTTAGGCATCAAATTGTGGTTGGTCCCTATATCTAGTAGGTAGTTGTGGAGGATTTTGTCAGGAATGGTCAAGGATACATAAAAAGATGGAGAATAATTATCAGCAAGCTCAATCATGGGGCTAAGCACAATGGCAGGCTTGTCATCTTGCAAATTGATAGAGTTGGTGGAGGTTTGTGTGATTTCCAGCTCAATGGCCTCAAGGATAGGCTTTCTAAACACTTCACTCTTGACCAACTCTATCAGAGGCATAGATATTTTTAACTTTTAGACCTCTGACTCAACGCTGAAAGAGGAAGGCAACTTATCAGAACATCTTACCTCTTGAACTGAAGCTTTGAGAATGACTGGATCAACTGCTGGTCTTCTATGTCTAATATTCTGTGACTCTGTTTGGACAACATCTTTTTGGGCAGTATTCTCCTTGACATTTTTTGCATTTGACCTCAGATTGTATCTTTGCTGATCACTAGTTTGTAGAACAACCTCTCTGTCCCACTCCTGACTATCTTGTTCTTGCAGCAAAGATTCTTTATAAGCAACCAATGTCAAAAAGGCAGCACTGCCTTTATCTTCCATGCAGTGAATTTCATCCTCATCTTCAAATTGTTGCTCCTCCATGACTAAATATTGGAAAGGAGCTTTAACTTTCTGTTCTTCATTTGGTTCTTTACCCCTCTGAATTATTTGTAACTTCTCATTTGCTCTTCTGAAAGGATTTGGGTTTCTTGGAGCAAATGTGTTCTGCTGCCTTGTTTTTCCTGAATTTTGCTCAACCTTCAGCTTAGATATTTCAGCAGCCAATGACTCTATCATCTTAGTCATTTTATCTAATTTAGGTTCTGAAGATGAAGTAGAGGAAGTAGAAGCTTGACTTCTCTGCCTCCTTCTGTCAGCTTGACTTTTTAGCTTTTCTGCAGCCATGATATTAGATTCTACTTCTAGGGCTGCATCTTGCATGTCTACCAGAGTAGCACATCTCCTTTCTCTCAACAAAAGGCAGAAATCAGAGTCAAAACCATTGGCATAAGTGAGTTTGGCAAATGTGGGGGTAGGCTTTACCTTAGTTGGTATCTTACTATACATACGATTGAATCTTTTATTAAAATCAGGCAATGATTCCCCATTTTCCCTCTTCAGGTTACCAAACTCAATATGATAATATAGCAAGTCCTTTTTATTCCCCAGTGCTTCAAAAATGCATCATTTAAGGTTTCAATATCAGTAATAGATCTAGGAGCTAGTTCTCTTAACCACTTTCTGGCCTCTCCATCAATACTCTGGAGAAAAAAATCTCATCCACACATCACTTTCACTTATATCTAAGTTATCATCATAACTATAAAAAGCTTCAAGGTGTTCTTCTGCTGTCACTCCTTCTGTGCCAGTGAACTTAGGCATATATTTTTTTATATTCTCCTATAAGCATGGGATTTAAAGGAGCAGGCAAGACCATGGGTCCATATCTAGCAGCAACAATTCTTTCTATCCTCGTGGGTGCTTGTTGGCCTGCCATGATTGGGATATGTGGAAGGACACTAGTAGTTTGAGCAGTAGAAAGTAATGTGATGGATGGCAGAGACAAAAGGATGTTCTTGACTATATGGGAAACTTTCTTTGGATTGAGATTCAAAGGGGAACAAGATGGACAAGGGGCCGTGTTAATCTCTCCAGGAATTTCCTTATTAACAGTGCTGGGCTCTAAATCTTTAAACTGTATATCTTCAGCTATAACTTTATCCTTCAGAGGTGCATGAGAATTCTTAGGCTTACCTGATCCTTATGCCCGTTTCTGTGATGCTTTCTTCTATTTGACAGACCTCTCAAGGTCAGACACTATTTCAGCTCGTGATTTCTGAGGATTTCTACGAGTATGTCTCACAAATTGAGCTAGAACTTCAATGTGGAGTCACCAAATGTTGGTCTTCCCCTAGTGGAGTCACCAGATAGATAATTACAACCAGAAATGTGCCCAGACCTTGTCTATCATCAAAATTTGGAACTGTGTCATTCTCCCAGGGAAGCTGAGCTTCAATCTCCTCTCCCTGGCAACGGCGCCAAATAATGTTATCACCCCAAGAAACTCTCCCAGTTTGTATCTCAGAGATGCTCTGGAACATTACAAACTCAACAAAAATGTTGGAAATAGGTGGATGAATGGAAGGAATGATGTATATTCAAGCCAGATAACCACTTCTACTATGCTTAACCCTAGACATGGGTGAACACCCCCAGACTACAAGGCTTTAGACTACCAATTACTCATAGTTTGAGGATAAAGTGAACATGGAGAATACTAACCACACGAACAGATGCACAAGACCATGTGATTGCCAGCTGCAACCAGTAGAAAGGTCTATAAATCTATTTCCTAATGCACAGACAAGATGACAACCTTTTGGCATTAAAACAACAGAAACATGCACACATATTCAATGAAACCTACTATATTCTAACCTAGAGGTGGGATGATAGCCCCTCTAATGCTAAACATCAAGAGCACATGAAAAATGCATAATAGGCACAACCTAGAACAAAGAAGAAGTGGAAAGTGAGCAATTAACAACAAAACACGCTTGTATTAGCTGAAAATGGAGACCAGACGCTGCAGGTATCACAGTAGGTACAGTCTCCAGAAGTTGAACTTTACATCACTTTACATCAAAACAATATCCATCAACCCTCATTACATCTTGTTTCTTGGTATATATGGAGGTTGATTACAAAACTATCTGCTATCTTATGTGTGGAGGGGTCATAATGGACTACCAACCACATTAACTATTCGATATGAGTCTCTGATACAATCTGACTGTTTTAATGAACAAAATGACCCTTTCTGGTACTCTATTGTACTTCACGAACCAGTGGAGTGCTACATTGAAGGAGTTCCATGACTGATAAATGCTTTGATTTGCTCGAGGCCGTCCTTCTCGTCCTTCGGATGTACAATGCGTTGAATGTATTAGTTGAAGCTTAACTGCACAGAGTTGGTAGACAATCACCTTCATCCCTTGGAAGCATGGTATAGGTAAAACACACGAAAACTGCGAGGAAAATGAGTGAAGGGCTAGGAATGAATGCCAGCCATTGGATGGAACAGACGGGCGACTGAGATCTCTTGGCAGGTGGCGTTGGGAAGAAACAGAGGCGCAATTGATTGTAAGCTGTCAGATCTGGCAGATGGACGGCAGAGATCGGATTACATGGGCTATCAGAAGGAATATGTGCGGGGAGATCCAACGGTCATCGAGCGATGAAGTTGCACAATGATTAGTGAGTGGGAGGACGTATGAGAGGGTGGTAAGCGATTTCACCGCACCACTTACAAGAGGCAGGTGGTATCCGCATACGGGGGCGTGATCCAATACAATTGTGATGCATGGCTGGTGGGTCTGGCGGGAAACCGCTTTCCCCGTGGGCTATCGTGCATGCAGTTTATGGGAGCGGGAGTAGCGTATATCGTTGGATCGCAAGGCGGAGGATCGGATGGCAGGGTAAAAGCACGTGCCATTTTTAACTGATGTGACATGAAAAAGGCATGCAAAAGGTGCTCGATCGAGTTATCAGGGTTATATGAGTTTGTGAAGAAACTTAAAGGAAAACAGAGTTATCGGGAGTTATAAGAGTGTAAGCAGAGTGATGAGCAAAGGGCAGGTTACAGTGTGCGGTCACGTTATCGGGGTTTTATAATGTTTAAACCCAGCACCTGAGAGCTAAGGAAAGATGGCTTAATACTAAATGTGGGTGTAAAACAGGGATAGCGGGGTTTTATGGAGTTGTAGGGAAAATGAAGGAAAAGAGGGAAAAACTACTGCGAGCCCTTTGCAACCAAAACCAGCACTGCCCAACCTGTTTTTATCCATCAAATGTTGAAGAACATAGTAGAGCTAATAGGTCCCATGCAGTACGTTTGTCTGCTGTCGAAATCACCCAATCCTGGTCTCGCATTGTTACCTTGTAAATTTGGTCCAAATTGTCATCACTTTCATAATCACGGACCGATTCTGTATAGCACGATCCTTCTGCAAGATCCAGTGGCACCACTACGCAGAGCACTTTCTTCTCAAATATCATCTTTTACTTTTTCAAGTTGATTACCCATTCATGTCAGTGGCCCAACCAATCCCAAGGAGGGCAGGGTAGGGATTGCTATCATCCACAATCTCTATTACCTTAAAATCCGCTAGTGTTCTTGAACCTTTGATGTCAACTGTTACACCCTGCAGCCTCCCCATTGGGATGATTTTTTGTTGATTTACCATCCTTAACTGGATCAGAGACCACTATAGCACAAGTCTCCCCATTATTTCCCATGTTTGTTTCGGAAAAACGTTCATGTCGGACCCTAGATCCAAGATAAAATGGTCCATTTCATATTCTCCTATCTACGTGGTGAGTCTCATTGAACTCTATCACAAACCCTCCTATCATATGTTCAAGCTAATGATTGATAGCGCATGCACTCTTATCTTCAAAGGCTGCCAATTTCCTCACTAACTTCAGGGTCGAAACAATTGGACTGTCAAAACTCCAGCTTCCCTCGCCATCTGCCAAATTCATGATCCACTCGTATAATTCAACTGTGAAAGAACAGAAGAAGATTTCATGAATTTCTGTGTATAGATATCTGTCCAACCACTATTCCTTCGTCAATCATGGATTCCTGTTTTCTTACGCTACAAATTCATGTATCTTTCTATCCAATGAGTCTTCAGTCTCCTTTTTAGTTAGATTCCAATGATGTGACATCACACATCTCAGTATGCAGATCCAAGTCCTAGAAACGAAACCATTTGTTGGCTTGATGGGCCCTGACCCAGGTTTAACATTAGTCAGCCAATAAAATCCCTACACTACTAGCCCTTTTGGCTTCAGTCCACAGAGCGCAGACTGAAGTCTCACCCGAAGCAGTATGGGGGGATGCAAGAACCAAGTTTCCACACCTTGATATGTCTGTGATGTTGGTTTTATACCTTAGCTTTTCCTTCGTGGAGATCAATAAGCCTTTAGGGCTTATCAATGCACTTCTCTATTAGTCTTTTAGAACCCCCGTGAAGGTCAGCGGGCGTCCTTCTCGTAACCTTAACAAGTAATATTGTCAATTACACACCTCTGTAACTACGTTTCTGTATAGTTCCTCGAATTATCTTAAGTGTTTGCCAATTCTATCATGCAATTAAGATTAGCTTTGCATAAACATATACCTCTAGTTTCTTTCATATAACAGAGGAAACATATATATTCACGCATCAATTTAGAAATAAGACATAAACCCAATGCTTAACATAACATAATCGCATGCAATTGAAATAATTAAATACACAGTAATTTCAGAATAATCTTCTTTATTGATGATCTAGATTTTCAGTACAGACTCTAACTATCCTGCGCACACAACTACAGGGGTCTGCGCACTCAGCTGCAGAGACTATTTCCTACACTAAGACTCTCGCTCTTAGCTCTTTACAGACTCATAAATGACTCTATCTCAATTAACTGAACTTCACTTCACTTAGACTCCTCTAAGACCTCCTTTTTATAAAATCCCATGGTCTACGGACCAAGGGCAGATCTCATCAAGCCAACACAACATATCTAAACAAAGGATGGAAACCCTTTTGGACTCTTTATATCTTCACGATCTGCGATCAGAAAATGTGGAGACTTTACATTTATTTATACAAAATTCGGGCTTTCTGCCCCAAAACTTGGGTTTTAAACCCAAAATTGACCCCAGGGGACCTGTTCCCAACAAATTTACTAGAATGAAGCTAGTATATCATTTTTCATTTCTTTTTTTTCTTTGTTAACTATAGTTTTTAAAGAAGCATATAAATAGACCCATGTGTGTCATATAAATAAACATGTATTATATCTTTAATAAACAAATTTTATAACAAGGCAGAATAAGTGTTAAATTTCCAAGAATGAAACTAAAAAAAAATTAAGAGATACTTTCAAACTTGGGTAATTTGAAACTAAGTTGAATTAGAAAGATTTGTATCTGTGGAATGAACATAAAAACAAATTAGTAAATACTTTCAATCTTCAGTTGAGTTGAATCTAATTTGAATGAATTAGAGATTTGTATTTGAGTTGAATTAGAGATCTTTAGTTGCTTTGTTCTTAAAATTCTCCAACCATCCAACCAAAACGAAACAACCTTTATTGCTACCTAATGTTCTGATAGATTTGTCTAAACAGTGATCTTTTGCACAACCTAACAATACGTGTATAAATATATTAAATTCATTTTATTCAATTTGTTTTTACATGGATTAGAAAAGCCATTTAACATGGTTGAAAAATGGGCATTATGCATAGAAGTTTCTTGTTATCCCAATCCAGGGCAAGTAGTGATTAGTTATGTGCTATGCAATATTGTGATGAACGTAGTCCTCCAAAGGAAAATGAATGTACTTGGAAGAACAACAAACAATGAAGCATATTATATTGCAGTGATAGAAGGCTTAGGAACAACTAGGGAGTATGGATCCAATGGAATTGTAGTCTTCACCAATTTCGAACTTGTGTGAAACTAGATGAAAGACGTGTACCAAGTTAAAAGAGAGAGGTTAAAGCAATTGCATGGAGAAGCAAAAAATATTGTTAGTCAATTTCAATCATTTAGCATAAGACATTTCACAAACTTTAATAGGATTTCTAGTGATCTATTGTACGAGGCAATGGAAATTCAAGGTTTGTGTGTTAAAGACGATTTAGTGTTAAGAAGTTATCCATCAATATTTATTGATGTAAATTGTAAGATATCTTTGATATGTGTGTGTTTTTTAGTTATAAATGTGTCATTTTTAATGACCATGTGTTTTTTTCAATTATATAGAAAGTGTGTCCCCACTATGTAAACACAACTTGGTGAAATTGACATGTTTTAGAAAAATTTGTATTTAATTTTCAAAATGTGCGTGCTTCAACATTTGCGTTTTTAGTCTTGAGTATATGTTAAATGAAGAGCTTCAGATTTTATGACAAGGTTCCAATGTATTTTGGAAATTTATTTTATGCATAATTATTTTTGGGTATGAAACCCAATTATAATGACCTTCCATTTGAATATTATTGTACTGCGAGAGGTCAGTTATATGATCATAAGGGTGCATTACGTGATACTGAATTGCCTTGCCCTCAACCACATTTGGTATGCAAACCTCCTCGTCTGGTAACTTTGCGGTCAGAGATGGATGCCACTTCTCAAATTGGTTGAGAAGGAAGGGATGCCATTATGGACAACATACAAAGTGCATTGACCGGAATTGATATCGGTATAAATTGACAAAGAGTAAGAGCTAATTCATGTGCTAATTTTGTATATAAAATAGATGAGGAGATAGATAATGTGAATACTGAGGAGCTTAAAGAATATGTAAAGGCTTGTCAAAATGGTTGCCAATACTTAATTTTTCATGAAGAAGAGGGTGTGGGAACAGTATGTGTTAATATTTACGGTGGATATTTTAATGTAATTTGTAATGTATGTGTTAATGTTAATTCACATACATTTTGTTATTTTCTTAAGATATAGTCTAATACCTAAAAAAAAACTTATTTTTTGAACCAAAATTTCTATAATTTAATAGTCCCAGGTTTAAGCTCCAATGAAGATATTTTGAGAGATGTTATTGTTTTTGAAGAGTTCATGTTGATACAATTATTATTCTACTTTTATTATATCGGTATATTGTGAGGACTTGTTTTTAAAAGAAATAATTATGTATATATAATTAAATGTCAATAGTTTATGATTTTGTCCAATGTTTTGGACATAACACCACCCTATTCGATTTTTATTTTTTGGCGGATAGCTAGGGTTTGGCAGCTAGGGTTACGGGCGGAACCTCGCACAGGGCACGGGTAGGGAGCAAGATGTCGTTGTCCGTGTGCAGCAGTAGGAGCAGGAATATCTTTATCTGATTCGACTGGCAGCTGGAGGTTGTTCGAAAGTGTTTTCGCAGTAAGACGAGTGTTATCCCTCCATCAGCAATCGCAAAGGCTAATTTCGCTTTTCCCGTTTTACCAGAGTAAGGACAAGGTTTTTCTGGCATCTAGCACTATTTCAGGCGGTTATCTCGGAACGGCTCCTGTAACCATGGTAAACCCCAACGAATTGGTCGGCTTGGACCCAGAATTGGAAGACATTCTTTCTGTTTGGGGGAAGGAACCGACAGTACAAAATGTGGAGCGGTATTTCGGGGGGTTTGAACACTCCAAGTTAATCCCAGTTTCGGAAGGAAATAAGGTGTTGTCACAGCAAACTGGTAAGGACCATGACAGTTTTGCCATCTAGGCTCGCAGACAAGTATTCCAAAAGCAGCCAGCTAGTGAAGAAGCAGCGGGTAGAGTGTTCACAGCGGGTCACTCTCCCAGTTCTAAGCGCAAAGCAGGGTCGGGAAGATTTCTTCTTTCAGGAGGCATTGAGGATGTGGTAAATTTAGGGCTTGCTTCTAGGTCAAGCAGAAACAGGGGTTCTGAAAGGGTTTCTTCGCTATCTAGGGTCTCTCTGCTAAGAAACCCTTCTTTTACAAATGAAAACAATGCAGGAGGGCACAACGACCAGATTGGCAGCCTCGAGGGAGAGTCGGAAGGCTTCATTGTACCGCCGGATGGGAGGCTCAAAGCAGATATCCCGATACCTGATAACACTGGGCCTTATCAGTCTTTTCCGGAGGTAGAGAATCTATCGGTTCCGCCCTTGGAGGAACCAGAATGGACTGGTCCTTTTGAGGAAGCTAGGGTTTTAGCTAAGGGTTCTGGGAAAAAAGGGGGAAAAAGGAAAACCCAAAGGCCGATTGGATCCCAGGAGCTGGAGGGCAACCTGATCCTCGGCATGGAGGTCTCTATCGATGAAACCCTAGTAATGGCAGAGTGCACGCTGGTAGGCAGGGCAAGAGGTAAGAAGTTTTCGTCAAGCTTCTTGCAGACATGGGGAGAACAACATTTTGTCCGTGACAGACCCCTGGGGTTTGAAGCCTTAGCACTAGCTAAGGGCTGGTTTATGCTCAAGTTCGAGGACAAGGAGGCAGCGGAGTGGGTGCTCGGTAGGAATTGGATTATCGACAATATTCCAGTCCTGTTGAAAAAGTGGAGTCCCTTGTTTGATGCTTTCAAAGAAAAAACCGATGTTTTCCCGGTTTGGGTAAGGGCCCCGGGTCTCCGTCGTTCCTTTGGACCAAAGCAGTTTTCAAATCCATCGGTAATAGATTGGGAACTTTCTTGGAGGCAGATATGTCTTTCTTGCAGACCAAAGATAGAGCGATGGCACGCATTTTGGTGAGTCTTAATCCCAGCAACGGTCTTGCGCAAAAAATCAATCTCCAATACAAAGATTACGTTTTCGAACAGATATTGGATTATGAGCATCTGCCTTTCCGATGCCATCAATGCCATGAATATGGTCACCTTGCCAAGGATTGCACGCAGGCCAGAAGAAGAAGGCGATTCCGGAGGACCCCTTTTCCAAGCCAACCAGTTTTCAGGCAAGGACCCGTGCCTCAAGAGGAAAAAGGCATGACAGAGCAGAACGCTGAAGACATGGAGACGGAGGGGGGGCAGAACGCAGAAGTACCGATGGATTCCCAGCCCCATGAAGCGGTCAAGGACCCAGAAGCACAACTGGAGGATTCTAAGGAGGAGATTGCAAAATTTTCAAGTGATGATCAGCCCGATGCCTCAGTACCTGAGAAGGGTAAGTGTCCAGATCCTCATCCTTCCTCTTTTCTTTTTCCAGGGCTTATATCTGATAACCATCAAAATTCTCCTTCGCTTCATTCTTCTCCTAATAATGGTTTAAACCAAATCACTGATCATATTGCGGGCTCCCCTGACATCGACACCCTTTCGGCTGCCATGCCTTCCCTAGATTTAAATAGTGATGATAAGTGGCCTCCTCTTGGTCATCTGGTCCCTCAGACTCCATGCCCCTATAATCTCAGATCAATGGTTGGGAAGTCCGGGCCGTCCGTTTCTGTAGGTGGTTTAGGGGTTATCGCCTCCCAAAGCTTACCAAAAAACAAGGGAGGTAGAATTTCGGACCTATCAAAGGCAAAGCTAAAAGCGAAGTTGGATGTAGCTGATGGGAAACAATACTCAATTCCTGGGGTACTTAGAGCGGTGCAGAACCCCGGCTCAGTAATCAAATGATCCTGTCTTCATGGAATTGCAGAGGTTTGGCCAGCAAACCTAAAAAACTGGCCCTTAGAGATTGGCTCCTTTCCTCTAAATCTGACATTATCTTCCTTCAAGAAACTCTGGGAAAAGGGTCGGAAGTGGAAAATATGTTAAACTCCCTCCTCCCAGGTTGGAAATTTACAGCAATCGACTCATCAAGCCATTCCGGGGGGTTGGCAATAGGCTACAAAGAAGGAAGAATTAAGGTCATGAACCTATGGGGGTCGAAACAAGTAATGGGTATGGAGATCATTTCCCCAGATTTTTCCCTTCCCTTTTTGATTGTTAATATTTATGGCCCCTGCCAAGGTAGGGAGTCTTTCTGGAACGATTTGCTGAACAAATCTTTGATGAAATCGCCCCTATTGATTGTGGGAGGTGATTTAAATTTTTCAATAGGGCGCGCAGAAGCATGGGGTCCTTCAGCAAGGGAAGACCCCCTGTCGGATTTCTTCCTCAGTCTTCTCTTGGATAACAATCTCATAGACCCTTCCCCTTCTAAATTGAAACCTACTTGGAGGAATAGAAGGACTGGGGAGGATCGAATTGCAAAAAGATTGGACCGGTTCCTCCTCTCTGAAGGTTTAATCTCAAAGGCTCCTATTTTCAAGCAATGGGTGGAGGAAATTGGCAACTCTGATCATTTCCCTATTTTCCTTGATATCTCCTGCCCTCCCCCTAAGCCTCCTTCCCCCTTTAAATTTAACTCTTCCTGGCTTCAAGATCCCTCCTTTAAAAATATTTTTGTGGAATCATGGATTCATCCGGACAGGGATGCAAGGGAGGACAAAAGTTTCTTATTCATGGAGAATCTCAAGAGACTGAAGAAGGCAACTATTTCTTGGGCAAAGGATAGGAAGTCCAAACAGAATGAAGAATTAAACAGAATCAGGGAGGAGTTGAAAATTCTGGAAAGCACCGAGGAGGACGGTTATATATCGCCGGCCTCCAAGGATAAAATTCTTCAATTGGAGAAGCTTCAGAACAAAATTCTTTTGGATAAGGAGGAAGAATGGAGGCTCAAGAGCAGGGCTATATGGTTGAAAGTAGGTGACGAGAATACCAGCTTTTTTCATAACTTTGCAAAAGGGAGAAAATCTGTTAACACCATCTGGAGCCTAAAAGATGAAGAAGGCAGGGAGGTAAATACTTTCTCAGGCCTCTCCGGTCTTGGACAGAGACACTTCCAAAGTCTTTTCTCAGATTCGGGAGAAGCCACAATAGCTGAGGCTATTAGAACTGCTCAATGTTTTCCAAGATTTGTCGAAGAGGATGAAGCAGAGGATTTATTAACCCCTGTTACCAAGGATGAAGTTGAAGCAGCTATGAAACTCATGGCTAAAGAAAAAAGCCCTGGACCGGACGGATGGAATATTGAACTCTTCCTCTTCTTCTTTGATCTAATAGGTTCTGAAATAACTGATGTAGTTGAAGAATCAAGACAGAAAGGAGAAGTTTACAAGCCCTTCAATTCAACATTCATAGCTCTCATTCCTAAAAAGGATGACCCGGAGACCTTTGAAGACTTCAGGCCGATATCCTTATGCAACTGGATATACAAAATTATTGCAAAGGTGATAGCTATAAGAATTTTTCCCATTCTGTCAAGGAATATCTCAATGGAACAATTCGGGTTTTTGGATGGGAGACAAATCCATGAGGCCATAGGAGTAGCCCAGGAAGTCATTCACAGTGTCAGGCAGCAGAAAAAGAAAGGGGTGGTTTTCAAAATTGATCTATCTAAAGCCTATGACCGAATAAACTGGATTTATCTTCGGATGCTGCTAACTCACTTGGGCTTCAACTATTCTTTCATCAGTTGGATAATGGGCTGTATCTCCAACGTCAGCTTTGCGATCCTTATTAATGGAGCTGCCTCCCCTTTTTTCAAAAGCCAAAGAGGATTAAGGCAAGGATGCCCCTTATCTCCTCTTCTTTTTCTTCTAGTGGCAGAGGGCTTAAGCAGGTTGATTCATAAAGCTAGAAGAGAGGAGAAGGTAAAAGGTATTGAGGTAGCAATTAATCTTTTCATTACCCACCTCCTTTTTGTCGATGATATTTTGCTTTTCACTAATGGATCTATCAATGAAATTAAGGAGATTAAAAGCATAATTGATCTGTTTCTGAAAGCTACTGGCATGCAGATTAATCACAGGAAATCTCAGGTCTCTATGGCAAATATTGAAAGAAGGGAAAGATCCTTGGTGCTAAATCTTTTCCCCTTCCATCATCAACAGCTGGAATCCCCTTTTAAATATCTGGGCTTTTGGTTAAAACCATCAGCATACAAGATAGAGGACTGGAACTGGCTCATTGCTAAGATTGAAGCTAGAATTTCTCACTGGAGTCACAAATGGCTGTCCAGAGCAGGCAGATTAACCTTAATTAAATCAATACTACTAGCCATCCCTGTCTACTGGGCAGCCTTAACTTGGGTTCCGAAAGGTGTGATGGAAAAAATCAGGAGGATCTGTAGCAAATTCTTATGGGCAGGGGCTAAAGAAAGTTCTGTTCTCCCCTGGGTAGCTTGGGACAAGCTGGCAAGACCCAAAGAATGGGGAGGATGGGGAATAAAAAGGCTCCCTGAGTTTAGCCTTTCTCTGGCAGCCAAATCTGGTTGGAGACTTATTTCGACGGAGAATCTTTGGACCAGAGTGGTCAGAAGAAAATACATATACCCGGTCCCTCTGGAGGACTGGATCAGAAGCCAGGAAAAGAGGAAAAAGAATGTTTCAGTTGTATGGAAAGCAACGGTGGAAGCCTTCTCTGTGATTGAACAAGGGCTGGGTTGGAAGATAGGTGACGGAAGACATTGCAGGATTGGAAGGAATCCCTGGGTAGGCTGTAATGAAGCTTATGCCCTATCCCCAGGCTTACTCAGGCATCTTGATCATAAGGGCATTTATACATTAAACCAGGTGGAGAAAATTGGTCAATCCTCAATATGGGGTCAGGCTTGGAAGAGTGCAGAAGACCTGGGAATAAAGATCAGGTGGAAGAATGAATGGTGTTCTTACATCCAAGAACTTCACCGTTCTAATGTCAGGCTCAAAAATGAATCAGATCTGTTGATATGGGCGCAAGGGGATACAGGAGAATATACCCCTAAGGAAGGATACAACTTCCTTATGCAGAAGAAAGGTTGGGGCAATCCAGATTGGTGGTCGAAACTTATATGGAAGCTTAAAGGACCTGCAAAAGCTAAGATTTTCCTCTGGTGCATGCTAAAAAGGAAAGTTCCAACCTGGGATACTTTGCGAGCCAGATATCTAGTTGGACCAGGGAGATGCCCTTTGTGCAAATCAGAAGAGGAATCTATTAATCACCTTTTTATCTCATGTGCTGAATCAAAAAAGATTTGGGGGGAGATATCTAGTTTGCTCAACATCAAGGCACAGTTGGGCGATGAACCTTTGGAAGCGGTTTGGAGTAGGTGGTGGAAAACCTTCCCGGAAGGGAATATGAGAATTCTTCCTCTTATTTACTTCTGGGGGGTGTGGATTGCGAGAAATAAGAGCCTGTTTCAAGATAAAGACACCCCCGTCGCAGTCACAGTGATAAACTGTGCAGCTATCTACTCTGCCATTCCTGTTCCCGATCCCAAACCTCCTCAAAATTTCTCAAAGCCTGTTAATATCCAGGAGGGTATTCCTTGGGCCTTTTTTGATGGGGCCTCCCAGAACAACAAGGCAAGGGCAGGACTTTGTATTCACCTTAATCAAGATCACTCCCTTAAAGCCTCTGTAGGCCTCGGATCAGGCTCAAATAACTTTGCTGAGATATCTGCATTACGCCTTCTTCTATGTTGGCTTCTTCATCGAAATATTCTCTCAATCCAAATTTTTGGTAACTTTGCGGTCAGAGATGGATGCCACTTCTCAAATTGGTTGAGAAGGAAGGGATGCCATTATGGACAACATACAAAGTGCATTGACCGGAATTGATATCAGTATAAATTGACAAAGAGTAAGAGCTAATTCATGTGCTAATTTTGTATATAAAATAGATGAGGAGATAGATAATGTGAATACTAAGGAGCTTAAAGAATATGTAAAGGCTTGTCAAAATGGTTGCCAATACCTAATTTTTCATGAAGAAGAGGGTGTGGGAACAGTATGTGTTAATATTTACGGTGGATATTTTAATGTAATTTGTAATGTATGTGTTAATGTCAATTCACATACATTTTGTTATTTTCTTAAGATATAGTCTAATACCTAAAAAAAAACTCATTTTTTGAACCAAAATTTCTATAATTTAATAGTCCCAGGTTTAAGCTCCAATGAAGATATTTTGAGAGATGTTATTGTTTTTGAAGAGTTCATGTTGATACAATTATTATTCTACTTTTATTATATCGGTATATTGTGAGGACTTGTTTTTAAAAGAAATAATTATGTATATATAATTAAATGTCAATAGTTTATGATTTTGTCCAATGTTTTGGACATAACACCACCCTCTTCCTCCCTATTAGGAGATGTGCCACATTTATTGAATATTTAACTTATGTTTTGTTATAAATTGAAGTCAAAGTTTCATTAAAAAATGAGATAGATTTATCTTATAGTTTTAAAATTTTGAAATTTTAGGTTTGTGGAGACGATTTCCATTCTCCAGGGACTTTAGCGATGGAGTCAACAATGAGGATAGGATCATCTAAACAATTTGAAAAAGCCATGTAAAAATTTGTTTAATATTGCGAGTTTATTCATTTTCATGTGTAATTTTAAATTTTTAATATATACATGTCCATGTATTGGATAGAGCATCCAGTAGGGCACAATGCATGGCGAACAACACAAGGGCACAATGGACGGGGACCACCATGAGGTATTGCATAGAATTTGAAACTTTTTATAATTTTGTTTTGATGAATACATAATCTTATGTATATATGCAATTACACATGTTGTGTAGGGAACCCATGATTGAGATGAGAGCACGAGGATGTTGATAGATCATATATTTCAGCGAGATTCTCTAAATTTATGCAACTTTTTATTTGATAGTCTTTTAATGTTATATTTACTTTTATCATGATATAAATTTTGGACATATTTAAAATAAAACTTTTCATTATGAAGTGATGCATCTTATTATTTGTCAACTTTTTATTATCTATTTACTTTTATAATGATATAAATTTTGGACATATTTTAAATCTTGAACTCTTTATTATGATTTAATACATGCTAATTTTGGAGTTTATCTACATTTTGCATGGTATAATTTTCATAATGTTTGGTTTGATACTTAACACTTGGTTTTACATATTTAATTTCATGAACATGTATCAAATAGAGTAAATTTGCATTTAGTTGGTACATTTTGCATTCAATCATTACTATAATGTCACTAGATGATTCTTAGGTTTTGTTTAAAGTTGTTTTGTCAAGTTATTTAAACTGAATCTATTAAAATTGCAAATTACAAAATGTGAATCTACATTTTGCATTTGAATGAATCTTATAATTTGGTGTAGATGTCTAAAAAATTGATAACTTAAAATTGCATTATAAAATTAGGTATGTACATTTTGCATTCATTGTTAGGCCCCTATACTACTAGTCTAACGCCTTATTGTTATTAGTACACCCCCCTTATTATATTGTTGTACTCATGTAGTCCCCATATTGTTATTGTTGTGCCCCATAGAAGCGCACTATTGTTATTATTGTGCCCTTACATTATTATTGTTATGTTGGCTCTGATTATATTATGACCCCTTAGAATCCTATATATAGAAAGGAGGTCTTGTCATTTATATCATAGAAGAATTTTTCATTTGTGTAATGTAAAGGAGGCTTCCCCCTTGAAGAGGTTTATTCCTAAGGCATTGATCTATATTTTCTATATTTTTGTGACCTAGTTTCATATCATTCAGTATCAGAGTTATGGATTCTAGGGTTTTGCTACCCCAAACAGGTCATCGTGGAATATTCACTATAACTTTTTCGCTACGAAGTTTCAGAATCTAAAAAAAAATCCTTTTGAGAAGAAATTGTTCTGAACCTCGAATCCAAATTTTAGAAGTTTTCATGCTATATTTTCGAAGATATGGTCTAAAGAAGTTAGGGTTTTTTCAAGCTCCAGAATTTCATCTAAAATAGGTCATCGTGGAATTTTTGCTATAACGCTTTCACTACGAAGTCTCAAAAGCTAAAATAAAACCCATTTGAGACGAAATCAGTCTGAACCTCGTTTTGAAATTTCAGATCCTGTCTCGTTATATTTTTGGAGATATAATCTGATGAAGTTAGGGTTTTTGTAGACCCCCGAATTACATTCCAAACAGGTCACCTTGGGAAAATTTTCATAACTTTTGTTCTGAGCATTAGACTGAAATTTTGTCAGAAGTTTCAGAAAGAGGACTGCTTGTAGTTTCTTGTATATCAGTTTCAAATACAAAGGTCGAAACTGTGAGATGTGACACGTTGTACAAGTTCACTCTACTGAACTAGTCTATAATCAGGTCACCGTGGGAGATTTCGCATAACTCTTTCTTGGATAGTAAGATTATGATCAGACCTGCAAGGATGGAAAGAGAATTCATAGCACTAACACAAGAAGAAATTTTAGAACTTGGAGATTTGAAATTACAAAGTTTCAGCCATTTCAAGATCAAGCTCCTAAAATCAAGAAAAATTGAGATGAGGAAGTTTGATGGCAAGGATCCGGTAAATTAGATACTACAGATGGAGAAATATTTTGATCTACATGGTGTAGCATTGTTACAAAAGGTATACGCTGCATATTCATATTTAGAACAAGATCAATTTTTATGGTATAAAGGGCTTTGTTCTCGTAAACTAGTTACGTGGTCAATTTTCACGGAGGAAATTATAACACATTATGAGGATATAAAGAGCAACACTTTCTTTAGAGAAACACCACAATAATTGGAAGAACAAAGAGAAAAAGGGCTTTGTTACAAAGTGGAAACAAAAATTATGGAAACAAGGAAGTCTACCCCTCACAAATATAAAGATGGAAGTGTTGTTTCTACTAGCCTTCCACAACCTACAATGGTTACACCACAACAATTGGAAGAAAAACAAGAAAAGGGACATTTTTACAATTGTGATAAAAACTACATTAAAGGTCATAAGTATGATGAGAAGAAATTATTTTAGATTGATTGTGGAAAGGAGGAATAAAAGGATCAAGAAACGTCAAAAGAAGAGTATATACACCAGGAACCAACCCCGGAGAATGAAGAAATGAATCCGACCACATGTTGTAAAGCATTGGAAATAATTACTTCTCCTCAAATTCTTAAGATAGAAGGATATATCAAGAAGAAAAAGGTTCAATAAGTGAAATACCACATCAATAAAGACGAAATGAGTCCGACCATATCTTGTAATGCAATGGCCGGAATTACCACTCCTCAAACTATCAAAATATAAGGACATATCAAGAAGAAAAATGTTGAAGAGGTGAAAGATCACATAGAGCATCAAGAAATGAATCTGACCATATCTTGTAATGCACTGGAAGAAATTACCACTCCTCAAACTCTAAATATAGAAGGACATATCAAGAAGAAAAATATTCAAGCAATGAAAGATCACATCGAGCATCAACAACAGGTTCTCCAACTTTTAAAGGATAACGCCACTTTGGCGCAAAATCAAATGAAACAACAGGCATATAATCATCACAATGAAAGAAGTTTTGATGTAGGTGATTGGGTATTTTTATGACTACATCTCAAGCAAGCTATTTATGAGAAGGAAATGTTGGCAATAATACATGCACTTAAGAAACGACAACCTTACCCAATGGGAAGACACTTCGAGGTAAAAATGGATCATGATAGCCTTAATTACTTTTTAGAACAAATATTATCTTTAGGAGAATAGAAAAAATGGGTCACAATTATGTTGGGTTATAACTTTGACATCATCTACAGAAAAGGGAAGAATTTTTTTTTGCAGATGCACTCTCAAGAAAGGATGAGGATGTGGAAGAAATGTTTTCTGCTATTTCTATTATCTAACCAGATTGGATAAATGAAGCAAGGGACGAATGGAAGAAGTATGAAGAAGTGTGGCCACTGATTCAAAAGTTGGAGAAGATCCCAATTCAAAAAATATTGCCAGAACTTGAAGAGGAAGGAAAAATCATATTGGAAACTGGAGCAATCGCAGAAATAAGAACCTGACGGCTACAAAATTGATCAATTTCATAGTATCTCATCAAGTCGAATAACTTACCTGTTGAATATTCCACATGGGAGGACAAGAATTTTATACAAAAGCATCAAGAACTACTCAAACGTTGAGGACAACACTTTTTTAAGGAGAGGGGCATGTTAGGCCCCTCTACTACTAGTCTAATCCCTTATTGTTATTAGTACAACCCCCTTATTATATTGTTATACCCATGTAGTCCCCATATTGTCATTATTTTGCTCCATAGAAGCTCACTATTGTTAATATTGTGCCCTTACATTATTATTGTTATGTCGGCTTTGATTATATTATGACCCCTTAGACTCCTATATATAGAAAGGAGATCTTGTCATTTGTATCATCCAAGAATTGTTCATTTGTGTAATGTAAAGGAGGTTGCCGCTTGGAAGAGGCTTATTTCTAAGGCGTTGATCTATATTTTCTATCTTTTTGTGAGTTGGTTTCATATCATTCATGAATAGAAGGATACTATGGAAGTTGGTTGATAGTTAACTTTTAATATAAAGTTGTTTGAATGCACCAACATAAGTTAGATAAAATTGCATATTAAAACATGTCCCACAATTTGCATGATGCATGCATGGTTTTATGCTTTTAAAGGTTCTACATATTTAAGTTCATGAATATGTTGCAATGAAAGCAAATTTGCATTTAGTTGGTACATTTTGCATTCAATCATTCCTATAATGTTAGTAGATGATTCTTAAGTTTTATTTAAATTTGTTTTGTCTTGAGTTATTTATAATGAATCTATTAAAATTGCAAATTACAAAACATGACCTACATTTTGCATTTGAATGAACCATATAATACAGTGTAGATGTCTAAAACAATGATAACTTGAAATTGCATTGTAAAAATGGTATGTACATTTTTCATTAATGTATAGAAAGGTTACTATGGATGTCGGCTTATAGTTAACTTTTAATATAAAGTTGTTCGAATGCACAAACATAAGTTAGATAAAATTGCATTATAAAGCATTGCCCACAATTTGCATGATGCATGCATTGTTTGATGCTTTTAAAGGTTTTACATATTTTCATTTAGTTGGTACATTTTGCATTCAACAATTCCTATAATTTTAGTAGATTATTCTTAGGTTTTGTTTAAAGTTGTTTTGTCAAGTTATTTAAAATGAAACTGTTAAAATTACAAATTACAAAATGCGAGGTCTACATTTTGCATTTGAATGAATCTTATAATTCTATGTAGATGTCTAAAACAATGATAACTTAAAATTGCATAGTAAAATATGGTATGTACATTTTGGATTCATGTATAGAAAGGCTATTATGGATGTCATTTGATAGTTAAATTTTAATATAAAGTTGTTTGAATGAACAAACATAAGTTTGAAAAAATTGCATTATAAAACATGGCCCACAATTTTCATGATGCATGCATGGTTTGATTCTTTTAAAGGTTATATATATTTATATTTAGTTGGTAAATTTTTAGTTCAATCATTCCTATAATGTTAGTAGACGATTCTTAGGTTTTGTTTAAGGTTGTTTTGGCAATTTATTTAAAATGAATCTATTAAATTTGCGAATTACAAAATGTGAGGTTTATATTTTTCCTTTGAATGAATCTTATAATTCAGTGTAGATTTCTAAACCGATGATAACTTAAAATTGCATTTTAAAATATGGTATGTACATTTTGCATTCATGTATAGATAGGCTACTATGCATGTCAGGTGATAGTTAACTTTTAATATAAAGTTTTTTAAATGCACAAACATAAGTTAGATACGATTGCATTATAAAACATGGCCCACAATTTGCATATGGATGCATGGTTTAATTATTTTAAAGGTTTTACATATAATTTAAGTTTGTGAATATGTAGAAATGAAAGTGTGTTTAATTGGTACATTTTGCATTCAATCATTCCTATAATGTTAGTAAATGATTCTTAGTAAATGGCTCAACCAACCACAATCACAAATTAATAAAGAAGTATACATCACAAATTAACAGAAAATTAAATCCTCAATAGAGGTCTACATAACAGACAATATACATATAACTTTGTAACTTAATACAAGACCCAATGAGTATCGCTTTCACATTATCACATTCTTAAGAATGTAGAACTTAAGAGTGCACAAAAATAAATGCTAAAAATGTACTTGAACTTTAAGTTCTCAAAGATGAATCCAAGTAGAAGAAATTGTTGGGAAGTTCAATTAAAAAAATTTCAATGGAACTCCATCCTCAATGATTCGTTCATGGAAAACTTTTGAAATTCTCCATTTTTTAACTTTCAATTATTTTTTTGATTGAACTTCTATCAACTTTATGTGTGTTGCACAAACCAAGTGACTATATTGACAACTTATGGCATCGGGTAGATAGTTTTGAAAGTAAACATTACTCTGAGTTTGGTGAGTTTCTTGGAAAAAATAACCTTTGAGTATAATAGACCTTCTTTCATATATAAAACCCTTATCTTCATAGTCTTCCAATTACTTCATCTTTCATTTAGTGCACCACATCAAATAATACTTGACATTTTCTATGTTGTTAATGGGTGCAACTACAACAAAAACATCTCTTGCACAATAAAAAAAGTGTAAATTTAGATAATAATTAATATTAAATTAACTTTATAAACATGGAATTGGTTTTATTATCTATTTCTCGATCTCTATATTTTAACTATTATCAAGATACTTACACATTGATTTTAAAAACATAAAACATATACATATCCTTTGAAAGCAATTGAAATGTTACCTTCTCTAACAAGATCAGAAACTCAATCACCTTCAAATGATACTATAGTCTCCTATGATTCCATCTCTTTGAACCTTGCAACTTACATTTTCCCTTTTGTATTTAGTTCTGTATGTTTCCGATATTCTACATACATATTATTTTCAAAACATCATTGGATTGTGTGTCCTCTATGTAAACAGGACAAAAACATGAATATTTTCTTTTATCAAATGTAAACGCATTTGGGTAATCCTTTGTTTTAATTGAATGCAATTTTCGAGTCTCTTTTACTCTTTCAACTTCATATGTAATTGATTTATCTACATCTTCGACTCCAATATCCAAAAAAAACCTATAGTAAATTCAAACAAGAATTTAAATATGTTATTTAAAATAAAATTTATACATCAAATATAATCATCCTCGCATTGCTTAAACTATATATTTTTTAATGTTTAAAATTAGAAAATTAATAAAAATTATCATATATTAAAACTATATATAAGTTAATTTGTATATATGTACATACCTCCGTACCTCCCTTGATGCGTTAGTCTGATGGCTTAGTGTAGCATTGCACCATTGAACAACTTGTCCAGCTGGGAGAAGTCTGTTTGCAGAGTGGTCCTTTTGATACCTTCAAAGTGCTCATTTTATACATGCCCCTGTACCATCATGTTCTCCTTTTCCATGACCAGAATCAAAGAAATTCCAACAATGTTTAATGTGGGTTTTCTTATGAAAATGACACAACCAAAAGGATGATCGTGAAGATTTGAATTTACGTGTGCATCCATCTGACCATATCCAATTTTCATTGAATTTTATTCCATGACTTTTCAATGATTCATAAATCTTATCAAAACAATGTTGTACAAACTTTGTATCATGTGTATGATCATCGATGATATAAAAGTGATATTCTTTAATAACATGTTGATTCTCACTAGTGCTTTCTATATCATAAAAAAATTGTTCAGCATGTCTATATAAAATATGGACAAGTATAGAGACTTGGTCAGAATGATAATATTCACTTTGTATTTCATTTTGTCCAGCAAATGTGTAATTCTATGAAAAATTGACTATTGACAAAATGGTCACTAGTGGAAAAATTTCACAAGATTTTTTGAATTGCAGGTCCTCCCATCGAGCTCTATGTGAATGCTTCATGTACGTATAAATATTTCTCTCAAAATTTTTCAAAAACTCTATCACAGGAATTTCTTCTTGTAAATCAATCTTTTTAGCACTTGTACTATTATTTGAATTAATCAATGTATGGATATATTCATATCATTTCCATTTCACTTTTAGGTTAGACAATGATTGATCATTTATATCAATATAGTATTTGTTGTGAAATAAATTTAAATTTCCACAATGATCACATTTTTTACCACCAACACATTTCTTTTGGTAAAATAATTCATGACTTTCTCTTGCACAAGGAATATCGGATATGAAACCATCGATAGTGGAAGGATGAGGTGATTTTTTCCAAAAAAAAATTCCAAAATTAAGGAAGGTGTCATAATATAATTTAAATTCCACACGATAATGACAACAACAAGTGTCACATATAGTGGTTTAACTTACCATGTTTTTTATTGAACAACTCTATCTGAGTGGTGTCGAAGATATGTTTTTCATGTTCTTCATATTGATTTCATGTTATTCTTCACCACATCACATCCCTTGATTTTGGTGAAACACATGAATTTTTCATCCAATATTCATATATTATTTTTTTAATATCTTTTCCAAGTCTATCTTTGTATGGTTTCCTACAAATAACTTCCCAACAAGCGAGCTCATCATTTACATCTATTTGCAATCAAAATTTCCTATGTTTGTGAATTTCTTTTCATGAGCTCCCTAATTTTTTTTCCATAGATTTTACCAAACGATTTTCTTTAGTACTTGATGAAACCACTACCATTTGTATTGCTCTACATGCAACTACATGATTTTTCTTTCTAGATCTTCCAATTGTTTTTAGAGCACTATTTATATTTTGAATCATATTTTCCTTCAAATTTTTATCTTTCGTTGAGTTTTTAATATCCAATAGAGTTGTTGTGTCTTTTAATTTCTTTGATCTTAAGAGACCTCTCAATATTTTAGTTTGAAATGTCACACATTCATCTTTGAAGAACCTCTCAATAATGACCTTAACACAATATCGTATAACATGGTCAACATTTTTATCTCCATATTGTCAGTGTCAACATTTTCTAACATCTCACCATCGATAATGATTTCATCTGTACATATGAAAATTAAATGTAAAGGAGTATAAATATTCATTAAATAATTAAATTAAAAAGTACAGTTTGAATGAAATTGAAATTAATAAGTATGTATAATTTCAATAATACACATGACATATATATATATATATATATATATATATATATATATATATATATATATATAGATAGCAACAAAAACATCTCTTGCACAATAAGAGATGTTTTGGACTTAGTTTTTAAAGTAAGTCTTTTGGGAAAATATTTTAAAGTTATTTTTTTTGGGAAAATCTTATAATTCAGTGTAGATTTCTAAAACGATGATAACTTAAAATTGCATTTTAAAATATGGTATGTACATTTTGGATTCATGTATAGATAGGCTACTGTGCATGTCAGGTGATAGTTAACTTTTAATATAAAGTTTTTTAAATGCACAAACATAAGTTAGATACGATTGCATTATAAAACATGGCCCACAATTTGCATATGGATGCATGGTTTAATTATTTTAAAGGTTTTACATATAATTTAAGTTTGTGAATATGTAGAAATGAAAGTGCGTTTAATTGGTACATTTTGCATTCAATCATTCCTATAATGTTAGTAAATGATTCTTAGTAAATGGCTCAACCAACCACAATCACAAATTAATAAAGAAGTATACATCACAAATTAACAGAAAATTAAATCCTCAATAGAGGTCTACATAACAAGCAATATACATATAACTTTGTAACTTAATACAAGACCCAATGAGTATCGCTTTCACATTATCACATTCTTAAGAATGTAGAACTTAAGAGTGCACAAAAATAAATGCTAAAAATGTACTTGAACTTTAAGTTCTCAAAGATGAATCCAAGTAGAAGAAATTGTTGGGAAGTTCAATTAAAAAAATTTCAATGGAACTCCATCCTCAATGATTCGTTCATGGAAAACTTTTGAAATTCTCCATTTTTTAACTTTCAATTATTTTTTTGATTGAACTTCTATCAACTTTATGTGTGTTGCACAAACCAAGTGACTATATTGACAACTTATGACATCAGGTAGATAGTTTTGAAAGTAAACATTACTCTCAGTTTGGTGAGTTTCTTGGAAAAAATAACCTTTGAGTATAATAGACCTTCTTTCATATATAAAACCCTTATCTTCATAGTCTTCCAATTACTTCATCTTTCATTTAGTGCACCACATCAAATAATACTTGACATTTTCTATGTTGTTAATGGGTGCAACTACAATAAAAACATCTCTTGCACAATAAAACAAGTGTAAATTTAGATAATAATTAATATGAAATTAACTTTATAAACATGGAATTGGTTTTATTATCTATTTCTCGATCTCTATATTTTAACTATTATCAAGATACTTACACATTGATTTTAAAAACATAAAACATATACATATCCTTTGAAAGCAATTGAAATGTTACCTTCTCTAACAAGATCAGAAACTCAATCACCTTCAAATGATACTATAGTCTCCTATGATTCCATCTCTTTGAACCTTGCAACTTACATTTTCCCTTTTGTATTTAGTTCTGTATGTTTCCAAGATTCTACATACATATTATTTTCAAAACATCATTGGATTGTGTGTCCTCTATGTAAACAGGACAAAAACATGAATATTTTCTTTTATCAAATGTAAACGCATTTGGGTAATCCTTTGTTTTAATTGAATGCAATTTTTGAGTCTCTTTTACTCTTTCAACTTCATATGTAATTGATTTATCTACATCTTCGACTCCAATATCCAAAAAAAACCTATAGTAAATTCAAACAAGAATTTAAATATGTTATTTAAAATAAAATTTATACATCAAATATAATCATCCTCGCATTGCTTAAACTATATATTTTTTAATGTTTAAAATTAGAAAATTAATAAAAATTATCATATATTAAAACTATATATAAGATAATTTGTATATATGTACATACCTCCGTACCTCCCTTGATGCGTTAGTCTGATGGCTTAGTGTAGCATTGCACCATTGAACAACTTGTCCAGCTGGGAGAAGTCTGTTTGCAGAGTGGTCCTTTTGATACCTTCAAAGTGCTCATTTTATACATGCCCCTGTACCATCATGTTCTCCTTTTCCATGACCAGAATCAAAGAAATTCCAACAATGTTTAATGTGGGTTTTCTTATGAAAATGACACAACCAAAAGGATGATCTTGAAGATTTGAATTTACGTGTGCATCCATCTGACCATATCCAATTTTCATTGAATTTTATTCCATGACTTTTCAATGATTCATAAATCTTATCAAAACAATGTTGTACAAACTTTGTATCATGTGTATGATCATTGATGATATAAAAGTGATATTCTTTAATAACATGTTGATTCTCACTAGTGCTTTCTATATCATAAAAAATTTGTTCAGCATGTCTATATAAAATATGGACAAGTATAGAGACTTGGTCAGAATGATAATATTCACTTTGTATTCCATTTTGTGCAGCAAATGTGTAATTCTATGAAAAATTGACTATTGACAAAATGGTCCCTAGTGGAAAAATTTCACAAGATTTTTTGAATTGCAGGTCCTCCCATCAAGCTCTATGTGAATGCTTCATGTAAGTATAAATATTTCTCTCAAAATTTTTCAAAAACTCTATCACAGGAATTTCTTCTTGTAAATCAATCCTTTTATCACTTGTACTATTATTTGAATTAATCGATGTATGGATATATTCATATCATTTCCATTTCACTTTTAGGTTAGACAATGATTGATCATTTATATCAATATAGTATTTGTTGTGAAATAAATTTAAATTTCCACAATGATCACATTTTTTACCACCAACACATTTCTTTTGGTAAAATAATTCATGACTTTCTCTTGCACAAGGAATATCGGATATGAAACCATCGATAGTGGAAGGATGAGGTGATTTTTTCCAAAAAAAAATTCCAAAATTAAGGAAGGTGTCATAATATAATTTAAATTCCACACGATAATGACAACAACAAGTGTCACATATAGTGGTTTAACTTACCATGTTTTTTATTGAACAACTCTATCTGAGTGGTGTCGAAGATATGTTTTTCATGTTCTTCATATTGATTTCATGTTATTCTTCACCACATCACATCCCTTGATTTTGGTGAAACACGTGAATTTTTCATCCAATATTCATATATTATTTTTTTAACATCTTCTCCAAGTCTATCTTTGTATGGTTTCCTACAAATGACTTCCGAACAAGCGAGCTCATCATTTACATTTATTTGCAATCAAAATTTCCTATGTTTGTGCATTGCTTTTCATGAGCTCCCTAATTTTTTTTCCATAGATTTTACCAAACGATTTTCTTTAGTACTTGATGAAACCACTGACATTTGTATTGCTCTACATGCAACTACATGATTTTTCTTTCTAGATCTTCCAATTGTTTTTAGAGCACTATTTATATTTTGAATCACATTTTCCTTCACATTTTTATCTTTCGTTGAGTTTTTAATATCCAATAGAGTTGTTGTGTCTTTTAATTTCTTTGATCTTAAGAGACCTCTCAAAATTTTAGTTTGAAATGTCACACATTCATCTTTGAAGAACCTCTCAATAATGACCTTAACACAATATCGTATAACATGGTCAGCATTTTTATCTCCATATTGTCAGTGTCAACATTTTCTAACATCTCACCATCGATAATGATTTCATCTGTACATATGAAAATTAAATGTAAAGGAGTATAAATATTCATTAAATAATTAAATTAAAAAATACAGTTTGAATGAAATTGAAATTAATAAGTATGTATAATTTCAATAATACACATGATATATATATATATATATATATATATATATATATATATATATATATATATATATATATATACTTGATGGCGATTCAACTTCTTCACTTGAATATCTTTCAACATCTTCAACAACATCATCAATCGTTGGCTCATTATCTTTTTCAATTTTTCTTTCAACATTTTCAATCTCATCCTCAATGTTATGAGGAATATCTCTCTCTCTTTACATTGAAAAATATTTTTCAAATTAGTTCATCAAATAAAAAATAGATTTCACAATACACTAGTTGAATTTTAAATATCATTTATAATATTTACATTTACATACTTGCTAAAACGTCTAGTTGAGATTGATTTGCCCTTTCAATATTTACACACTCTTCCTTTTTTATTTTGTAATAGCTTCTAGCATATTCTCTATGAGCCTCAATGTATCTTGTTCGATCATATTTCCTCTTGCAATTTCTTTGATTTCGCATGATAATTCAATCTATGTATATTTTTAAAATGTAGAAAATGTAAAAAAAAAAAAAATCAATTTCAAAATTTTGCAAAAAAACTCACTTTCAAAATTCATACCAAAAAACTGAATTTAAAAATTCAACACAAAATACTTACTTTAAAAAAAGTTCACTTTAAAAATTCAACCAAAAAAAATTACTTTAAAGAAAACCCACTTAAAAAATTCAGCACAAAAAAAATAACTTTAAAATATTTTCCCACAAGACTTACTTTAAAAATCAAGCTAACAAATCTCACTCTAAAAATTCAACCCAAAAGACTTACTTTAAAAACTAAGTCCAAAAAATTTCCTTTAAAAATTCAGCTGAGAAGATTTAGTTTAAAAGTTCACTTCAAATGAGGTAAGAGTGTGAAAATAATTTTTCAGCTCCATTTATTTATATCGTTTGGGCGAAACATTTTTTTAGGAGGATCACATCATTTCAATTTTTGTGGCTGATGGAAGATATCAACACATTTTCGGCTGAACTTTTAAAAATAATTTGGCCGTACTTTTAAAGTAATTTGGCCAAATTATTTTTTCCATTTATTTTAACGGGCGTCGACAACAAACACAACTTCACCCAAATGTGGTTTTAGTTTGACTGAACTATTTAACCTGCAACTCTGCAACAACTCGACTCTGGCCATCTTTTTCCAACTTTTGGATGCTTAAACTCCATGGAATTTGGTGAATTTACTGTAAGAACTAATACCATCATTTGCTTAATTGAATCTACTTTTAGTGGATATAAATTTTATGGAATTTCATAGAAACTTACTAATTTTAATTAATTTTCTAAAAAAAAATCTTGCAAAAATTTTCTGAAGGTCATTATGATTCAGTGAAATAAAAAATCTATATCATCCAAAATAGACAATAAGAAAGTATGAAAAATTTATGGTTCATTACATTGGTCTGTCTTCTGTAATGGGTACCTTTTATATTTTTATTTTATAATTAATATGTTGAGAAACTTGACGCTCAACTAAACATCTTCAAAATCTGTAGTTTTTTCATATTGGTTCAATTCAAAAAATTATAGTAATTATGATGTGCATTAGTTGGTTTCGTAAATATAATGATATTGAAGTAGAATCTGTCTAGATTGTTGCAACGCATTTTTTTTCAAAAATGCCAAGTTAACAAAGAATACACTAGTGCTAAAAAGCATGACGTTTTATTAATCCCTTGACTTTTAAAGACCACACAGTCAAACAATTTCTAAGTTGACATATCAAATGTGAATAAAAAAATTCAAAAACATAAGTAATAGAAAGCTAATAAAATTTATGACAAGTTTTCTTTTATTGTAAAATGAAATTCTAAACAAGAAAATAAATTTGGTTTGCCAAAAGTTGAAGAGCTTCTAAAAATGTATATTTTTTCTAAAAGAAGGGCAAAAAGTGTAACCCAACTTCACATAAATAAAAATACAAGAGAGATATATTTCATTTTCAATGGATATTGAAGTTAGGGTTTTGAAGTATATAAAATTACCATAGATCAGATTCTACCAAGTGTTGAGAGGATCAAATCTCTCAACATGAAAACTCTCTTTTTTTTAGTGCAAAACTTGAGAGAACCAAATCTTGCAAAATGCAATCTTTTTTTAGTGCAGAACTTGAGGAAATGTCTGCACTTATATAGATTTGATTCCACTAATTTCTTGATATATCCTTATTTAATATGGATATATTCTGATTATTTTAATAATATTATTTATATTATATAAATTTCACATCTCTAGATATAAAAATGTTCTCATTATTTTTATTAAAACCTTGGTATAATATACATTGAATATCCATGGAATATTTTAGTACTTATAAACTTTTATCTTTTAGAATTAATTAAAAAACATGTTATAAAATTAAATTAAAATATTTTTTTATAAAAAAAAATTATTGTTAAATGAGTTATGGTTTTTGGGCATGTGGTATTGATAAGTCATGGTATTTTAACAAAGCCTGTTTACAAATTAATAATATCCATTGTAGAGTGGGGGGAATAACCTTAATTAAGAATATTACGAAATTGTAAGTTTATTGTGAGTATTAAGTTTTTTCTATCTTTATTAATTAAATTTAAATATGGTTACGAAATCATTATTTTAATTTACATGGTAACATGGATCTTAATTTATAACCATTATTTATATGTTATTTATTTTAATATGATATGTATATTATAATTTAATTTTATCTAATTTTTTATTAATAAAAAAAAATTACAATATGAATTCAAAAGATGGGTGGTGGGAAAACATGCTCATGAGATTGAAGTCAAAATAATATAGTTCCATAGAAATGATGCAGAGCTCCTGCGTGGTGGAGATTAGGGTTTGACACTAGCCAACCTTCTCCTACAAACTTTCATTCTTGCTTGAAATAATGGTGATCGGTTTTTGCTTCTGACTATTATGCCATTGGCCAGTTCAGCTCAAAATAGGAAAAAAATTCCCCTACTGCTTAGCTGCATCATCATCTTCAAAGTCTGGTTCAAAGCCCACGGTTTCAGTTGAGAATCGTTATGTGGTGATTGAACCTCGTTCCTTTGCCATTGTTCTTGGGAATGATGAGCACAATTTTTCAGCCCCTTTGGTGTCTGTCGCGTCGACAATGTCGCTTGTGTTTGGTTCTAATGATGTTGCCCCTTCTTCCACTCTCTGGGGATATTTTTAGGCACCATCAAAGTGCTTTTGTGACATGGTTAAAGCTCCATATTATAGTCTTCCTTCTACATTCAAAATGATCCCCATCAACGAGGCTCCAATGGTTGAAGATACTATGGGAGAATAAGCCCTAAGTGAAGTTGAGTTTTACTCTGAAGTGGATTTAATTTGTAAGTTCACTGGGATTTGGACAAAACTTATTGATTTTCACTCTTGGATTAATGAGCATTGGAATCTTTTCATCTCAGCTTAGCTCAACATTTATCCCTTGGCTACAAGTTTTCTTATCATAGTATTTAGTAATGTTAGTGATTATGTGAGGATTCTTGATGCTCGTCCCTGGTTTTAGGATTGTGTAGGTCTCACTCTTCAAACCCATTTTCCCTCCTTTGACCCTCTCTCATCTTCAATCTCTACTGCTCCTGTATGGGTAAGGCTTACTAATCTCCCTGTGCATTTGTGGAACCTTTCTTCTCTTATGTCGATTGATAACGTCTTATGCAGGTTTCATTAATTTAGCGAAGACAATAGATTTGATCTCAAATGCACATATGCTCATATATGTTGGGATATGGACATCAGTAAGGGATTTCCTACTAAGATAAAACTCACTGATCTTTAATTCTCCTAGGATCAATCACTGGACTATGAAAATGTTTATTTTCATTGCAAAGGCTTCTGTGAGACTGGTAATTCCCTCAAGACCTGTTCCAATGATGGGAAAACAATGTCAAAGTTCTCTCCCATAAAACAAAAATGGTGGGATGGTGTTTCTTTGATCATTATTCAATTTCCTTAGAGGCTCTTACTTCTGCTTCTCACAATTGATGCAGTGCTCAAAAAGTTGTAAAAATCTCTGTACCACTGGATAGAATATCTCAGGCTTCACTCATCTCATCTGAAACCCCCGTGAAGGCTCCTAATCCTGAGGCAGTTCCAATTAATCTGAGGTAAACAATAGCAACCGTTTCCTCTCCATAATTTTCCAAAAAAAATATGTTCTTAGTGTGTGAATTCACTACATTGGACAAAGGTAAAAACTTTGTTGATTCTTTGGATCTTGCATAGTTTTTTGTCATCAAGGTGCAAGGGATTTTGTAGAAAAAACAGGTGGAGGCACTTCTTCCCCCTCTGGAATGCAAGGCCGAATTCAAAATTCAATTTTCTTTAAACAATGACGATATTGTTGATCCGACAGGAAATGGGGTGTTGCACTAAAAATTGTCACCTTGACCTTCTACAATCTTTGTGAGTCCATTATCACTCGTACTTTCCTCCTTTGCATGTATAAAGCCTCAGTTCTTCATATCAAGCCTTGAAAGTAAGAGAAAAGCCCTAAAAGTCTCTAAAACTCTGGTTATGCACCTTCTCTTTGCATTACCTGCAGTCCCGCACCTAATGGTCATGTTCCCTGTGCACCTGACCACTCTGTATCTGTTTTATGGGTGCAAACCCCTGTAAAAGTTAAAAAGGCATGATTTTATTCTAAGAAACTCACTTTCGGTCATTTATAGAAGCTTCTGGAAGGAAGCTTGAGGTGGCAAGTTCACTCTATTAAGGTTCATGCATCCCATATCTTAAGGAGCTAACCCCTTGATGTGAGGAGCTTATCCCTTTGAAGGAGGATTCTATCCCTTCGTAGATGGACCTATAACCTCCTCCTCTGCACTATGAAATGAAGCATTGGGCTGATAACTGAGAGGGTTGAAAGCTGAATATTTTTGAGGTGAAAGGCTGCTGGAACTTCGTTTTCTTTAGTTGAGCTTTTATGACGAGAGATTACATACCTCTAAGATCTCATTTGGAAGAGTGCAAGGCTTGTCAAAGTAAAGGAAATTCCTGTTTTAGACCCTAGGAAGAGCTTGTTCAACATCAAGGCTGAAAAGTTTGTAAGGTTCTTCTACTTCAAATTTAATAAAAATAAGTTTGTTTTTCTCAATAAGCTGTTCATTTATGGTCTATTTTGTGGATTCCTTGATCACCATAATAGACACAATTTATGATATTAGCTATGCAAGTTCTATTTGATTTTTGCTTATTTGTGTTTGTAGGTCTTTAAAGGATAACTCTTCTGAACGGTCAAGGGATGACTACAATGAACAAGCGTTGGATCTAAGGTAGGATCGTAACACCTCTATAGTCTTTATTTATAAATTCCATATGTCTAGAGAAAGATAGATTTATTTGTCTATTTGTTACTAGATTATCTTGTGATACTAGGGAGATCAGTGTTGTCTGCAAGATCAATTTATCCGGCCAACAAACTGGTGACTCTACTAGGGAAATAGATTTTGTTTTTGGTTTTCCTTTGTTTTGACTTTAGAAAAGTGTTTTCATTTCTGTTTTTTGATGGATGTATATTGGTTTGGGTAGTTTTTAAATCTAGGAGTATTTTTTGTTTTATTTTTTGAAGTTTCAGGGGACCACACTTTATCTTTATAGACAGTGTGGGCATCAACGCATCTTTCCTTTAGTAAACAAAGCGGGACTGCATCTATTACTTCTGGAGCCTGCGGACATTGTGAAATTTTTTGAAAAACCTAAAATACCTTTTTCCAGTTAGGTTTAGGTTTGATTTAGAAGCTTTAGGGTCTACCTAGATCTATGTTTTTTCTGTCAAAAACCTCTTGTGAGAGAGTTCTGATAGTATTTCTATTTTAGATGATTTTCTAGAAGTTTGCATGCTTGGAGCGGTTTTCACTTGGTTTCTGTAGTGACTCAAAGATCAGAAGCCTGAGGAACCTTGGATCACCCCGGTGTCTTTTTGTCTTCTTGATGAGTCTGACTTGGTTGTGAAATCTATCCTTTGTGAGAAATAGATTCAGTTTTTTCGTTGCATTTCTTTGAACAAACTTTGTTATAAGTTTTGAATTTCATTTTTACAAAAGAAAACATATCTGGATGTTTTTTGATTGGTTTGTTATTCTTAACAAATGAATCCTTAGTTTACTGAACAACTAAGTAAAACATCCTCAAAAAGACTTGAAGCTTTCATTTATTTATATTTTAAAGCTTTTAGATCTCAGAATTGGTTTTTGTAGCTTTGAGTGCTTTTCTAGAACTTGTAGATCTCTTTTGAAAAGGAAAATTGCTTTTCTTGTAGTTTTGAGTTTTGAAAAGTGAAAGGGATTTATTGTGAGCATTTATTATTAGTCTCATTTTGAGTTCTTATTGAAAAAGACAAAAAGATTTTCTTTTCATTCTCATGTTGAAAGAAAGATTTGTTTCTTAAAGAATTGCATTCTCGAACTCTTTCTTTTACCTAGAATTTCATTGAAAGAAAAGAAAATTGCTTCTCATTTTAGGCGCATTTTTTAACATTTGGAGTCAAGTCTTCACACCATCAAAGTTTCATTTCCATACCTATTGACTTAAGGAACAACCCGTAAAAGCAACGCTTGGTTAAAATTGATCTAGTAATCTTTTTTATTTCTAGGGCTCTTATCACCAATATAGCTTAGGCTAGAATCTTGGAGTAGGGAGTAATTAACTCTCCAAGATAGTTAAAACAAACAAGTAGATATATCTTGCGGTACGAAATAAATCCAATTGTAATTGATACATTCTGAGAAGCTTCTCTTAAAGGAGTCAATCATGAGATCATGTCCAAACCTTTGAGACAATCAAGTCTATTCATTGGGAAAGATAGAAGATTTGCACATATTATAAACGGTAAACCTCGGATTAACCATTGTTGAGGAGCCTGGGGTCACTTGTTGGTAAACCTTGGCTTGATCATGTTGAGGAGCCTTCAAGGGGATTGAGCTTTGTTACTTTGCCCTTATGAGTAGATCAGATCGTAGACTGTTCCCCCAGTTGTATTTGTTGTTGTTGGTAACCTTAGTTTCCATAAACTTAAGATTATTTCCTAAGGTTACGATGAAGGACGAGTCTCACTGTACCTAGAGAAGACGTTGACTAGACTCATTTGCACTCTTTGGGGGGTTCTCTTCACTCAAGATGGTTTTGTGAAGAAACTTGTGCCTATTTGTTTTATTAAGCAGGTTGTCGGGGTAACTGTTCCAACCACCCTTTCTGTATTAAACTTCTACTACATTGTATTTCATCACCAGCTAGTGTTTTTAGTACGGGAAGTTACTGTTTGTGTGTGGTTTGAAATCTTAGATTTTTTAAGGTGTGTGATTCATTTGTTTGTTTCTTTAGAGACTTTAGGTGGTTTTATTGAAATTTTCTTTGTTTGCGTGTGAGTAATTAATATTTAATCGTGGCTAAATTACCGAGACAATCTCATAGACTTTAGGGGAAACCTCCTGAATATTCACCAAGCCAGCTTGAAGGGCTATGAGCTCTTGTATCACCTAGTGACAGTAGAGTTGGACCACCAGAAGCCAAAGAATCATCTTTAATTGTTCATCCTGATTATCAAATACAAACAACAGAGTCTTTTCAAGAGCCAATTTCATTTTCCAAAGTTACTGGTAGTATTTCTCCTTCTAGTGAATTAGCTAAAGAACCTGAAATTTCTGAACCTGACACTGAACCTACTGTTACTCCAACTTCAGGATTTGCTTCTCCAACTTCTGGTAATCTTGGTTCACCTAGGGTAAGAAATATCATTACTCAAAATAATCCTTCTAGCCTCATTTCTATTGAAGAACTTGTTAATCTAGAAGAAGACGTAATTCTTCCTGAAAACCAATAGATTTTAAATCTTAGGGAGAGCGAATCAATATTCTACAGTCCTTTTAGGAGTGATGCTTGGTATGTTTCATTGACAATTTTTTTAGAAAAATCGGGTCTTAGTTTTTCACCATCTCGAATTCCTTTTCATCCTACGCAAAGAGGTTATTATCCATCATCCATTATGTCAAGACAGTCATCTATGTTTTCCCAAACACCGGAAACATTTTTATCTGGCGGTCCTTCTGTTCCTATGGGGTACCAGTCACTCTCTGGTACTTTTTCAAGAGCATCTCCTTCACTAATTGAACAAGTGTTATCATCTGGAAATAATGGAACTCAACCGTTGAATGCAGAACAGATCCTTATGTGACGGAGGCTGAGCCTGCAAACCCCAGAATCTTTAAACCCTGTCTATGTATATAACCATGCATTGCAATCATTTCCATACTAAGATTCCAATCTAAGCAATTTCATACCTTTCCCAATAGCAGAAGTTATCTTTCTATTTATGGTTGTAAAACCATTTCATAATATTTGTATATGAAAGTTTACTCCTTCATGGCAAATTCGTAACTTTGAAATCTTCAATCAAACCCAATGAAATAAATCATTCACTATTTAATGAAAATGTCCAGTTTTGTTTTCCCAAATCCCAAATTAAATTCAGACTCACATTATCATTTCTTTCCAATGGCTTGAGTCATCTCCAAAACATATATATCTTTCATCAAAAGGTATTTGCAGCCTAATGTTTAAACTTCAAATCTGTCTACGAACAATCACTCACACACATACCTTGAATTCATGCTCAAGGAATTCATTCCTGCCATGATTCCTCAACGCAGCCAAACATTTCAGTGCTCCCACAAATAAAATCTGTAACTATGACT
The DNA here is from genome assembly GCA_031772625.1 of Pinus tabuliformis. Lineage (NCBI taxonomy): Eukaryota > Viridiplantae > Streptophyta > Pinopsida > Pinales > Pinaceae > Pinus > Pinus tabuliformis. The sequence continues at coordinate 405,512,827 of CM062813.1, forward strand.
GGACTCAAGAATGCACTCTTACTCAATGTGGCACACATATCAATCTTATACACCACACATCAATGGGATTTGTTTGATTTTAATGAGAGAATACCAGAGTTCCATTCTGTATTCAACCAGAATTCATTTCCTCTGATCCAACTAATAATTTCAACTTCACCAATAGCTCAATTAACAAATCAACTCTGAATTCATTGTTTATGTGCACCTTTGTCCTTTTAAAAAAGATGGGCGCTATTTAATCAATCAAAATTATAATACCATTCATCCTTTACGCAATTGACATCAACCACACACATTACTGGTTGATTACTAGATTAATAACACTCAGAAATATGGCACAGCATTAACATTAATGTGCTTGCCCACAACTATCAAATAGATATACGCCTCTTTCTATTCAACAAACCCATTACAAAGTAATACCATTGCATCACACACAATTCGAATTTGATTATTTTTGTTATACTACCATTTCTTCAACATTCCAGCGCTCTAATTCGAAACTCAATGCATCAATACAATTGTTAATTGAAGACTGTGCCTACCTGCGTTAATTTGCCCATGTCTGGCGCTTCAACATTTGCAATGATTTCCAATTGGTTTGTTTCAATGTCGTGCTTCTGGTTTGTAACCATCGTTCCGCCTTTAACTTTCAATTGCTGGACTGTGCTTATGGCATATCATTTCACTGTTTTATTCACAATCATAACATGAATTCAAATAAACAATGTATCAAATAAATTCAGCGCCCTCTTGCTAGATCTTCTACACCTGAGATTTATCACAAAACTATTCAGATTAACATAAGAATTCAACCCAGATTTGTCTCTGCTGAATTGAAATCAAACCTGCGCTATCAATATATGTTAAATCACCATCTCTTTTGAATGCTAGCAATGGAACAACAATTTTACTTGCACTGTGTGAAATAGATGATCGATTCACCCAAATATCATAAACTCGACTTCAGTCGACTATAATACCACATAGTCTACAAGTAGTCGACCCAACCAGAAACTTCAAGGCCCAGACTCGATTTCAACTCATTAAACAAATAGCAATTTCTGCTATTGAACGCACTTAGACTGACAGAATTTTACCATAGAGATTCACACAATCTGCAGATTCAAAATACTCCTTTTATGCAGAGTGTTAACGCCTTTCATGCATAACGATTTTCCAAATTGTTGGTACTCTTCACTTTACAATTCAATCAAACTACAGGTCGATATTCAGAGATATGGATTTAACATTGCCATATTAAATTTAACTCTTCCAACTTACATTTACAAATTCTTTCATGTTGGCACTATATTCAATCGACCGATACATTCACCCATACATATACTTCCATCAATAATTTATATACAAATCTGAAACATTGTTTTCATATAAACAAAAGGAGGCTACTTACAAACTTATCTTTGGCCTGATATTTGACACGGATGGCCCTTTACAAACTGCCCGAAGGCATCCAATCAGAAAACCCTCTCACTCTCTACTCACACTAACTCACAATCTCCATCTGTTTTTCTCTCAAAACCCCCTCCTATTTATACAATTTTAAAAGTAATCTAATTTAATGCTTTATCCCTTCAATTCCTCAACAAATCCCTAAATCTCTCAACATCCCTAAAAGATAGATTCTCATCCCTAAAACTTAGAAACTAATTCCAACTTAGGCTCCCTCATTAATTCTAAATAATCTAGAAACTAATTTCTCTCACATTTACAATTTCTCACAAATAATTAATTAATCACTCAAAATAATATTAATATTTACATGAAATTTTAATATTTCTTCAAAACATGAAACCCCCTAGCTTAGGTAAAATACAAGGTGTTTTTCGGAGATGATGCTCCTGCATCAGACTCCCCATGTAAGAAAATTCATTACCACCTGGTCATAAGTTTGGATATTTCCTCCTGGATCCCAAATTTTATTTTGTAATTTTTCTTTGCTTGTCAATTTCTTTCCTGCTGTTGTTAACTGTTTTTGTCCTCTAGGCTTCCATATTTTGTGTTGTAGTGCTCCACTTGCTCTGCTCTTGCAATCTTTCGCTGTCTTTCTCTTGTTGTCTTTCCTTTTCTTTTTTTCTGTTGCTGGTCTCTTCCAGGATTCTTTTGTCATCAGTCTTCTAATACTTTCAATCTCTCGGTCCAAATAATCTCTCGGCTATTGATTTCTTGCTACCTGTTGAGCTAAGACGGCTTGCTCAGTTTTTACTTTCTCTATCTGTACTGTCACTTGCTGACTTCTTGCTTCTATGTTTGTTTCTGTTCTGACTGCCAGCCGATCATCCATGCCCTCTTGTCTTCTGGAACAGACAACTTCTTCTTCCTTCATTCGACTGCTCAACTGAGTCAAATGTTCTGCAACAATACCTGCATTCACAAAACACTTGTTAGAATAAAAATCAGAAGGCATCAGTGCCTTGTCCTCCTTTGCCAGCACTTCATTATGCTGTTTTGAATTCTCCTCCACTATCATCACATCAGTATGCTGATTCTCTTTGCCCAAAGAATCCTCTGAAGAATTCTCAAGACTGTCAACCAGTCTTTCTTTCACATCATCTGCTTCCATGATATCTTTCTGCACTCATTCACTGTACTGAACTCTTTCTTCTGCCATCTCCCTGTCATACTCCGAATTTTTCAACAAATATTCTAACAATGCAATTTCTCTGTGACATTGCTGAAGCATAACATCACCATCACTTACAGTCCCTGCATTCATACACAACTTGTCAGTTTGAAAACTACAAGTCTCAACAACTTTAATCATCGGTTCATATACCAGCTCTTCCAGCTGATCATCTTCTTTATTCACATGAACTTCCTCTTGTACTGTAACAGCAAAAGCATCACTGCTTTCTTCTTTAAAGTACTTATCTCCCAAGATATTATTTTCCATGCTTATGACAGTTTCACAAGATTGCGCATCCTCTTCAACAAAACCTGTAATCACATCACAACTGTCAGCTATAAAAACACAAGAGTTCACATTATCCAGCTGATCTGGATCTGCCCAGTAATTCAAGAAATCATCAATGATCTCCTCCTCTATTTGATCAATGGAAACCTCCTCTTCCAACTCAGCTGCTCTGAGTTGCGTACACTTCAACTGTACATCCATCATCTGCTCGAGCTTCTTCAGCTCTTCCATTAACTGCATGTTTATCTGTCGATCTCTTTTCTGTTGTAGCTTCTGCCACTTCACTTTCTTTCCCTTCAGTGGAAAGATCCATCCTCTATTTTGGTTTTCCTGCTCTTGCAGCCATTCTTCTAGTATCTACAATTGTACCTTTATTACTGCAATATCTCTTTCTCGAACTTTTGTAGTCATCTCATCTCTGTGGCATTCCTCTAAACCTCTTCTCTGATCCTCCATGATCATCTTCTCCATGAGTTTCTCACTCACCATGAGTTGTACTAGCCTCTACGACAGCAATCTCTTCTGCTGCCACTTACCTCACCAAGCTCTCCTCACTCAGTCTTTTGGTAAGTACTTGGTCCACTGCCTGTGGAACCTTTTGAGCACTTTCCTCTGCTTTCTCTCTGGTCTATCTCTTCAACTCACCTTCTTCTTCAGGACACTGCAATTGTCCTACTTATTCAGCCTTTAGCTAAATGCCAGGTTCAATTCCATCGTCTTCTCTGCAATCATAAACCTCAATCATAAATTTCAAATCAGAAAATTATCTCACCTGCCTGATCTCGTCCTTTATTCACCTCTGCAATTTCCTTCACTGTAATCCTGTTCACTTGCAATTATGTATGCTACATATCAGATTTAAAATATGATCTTCATCATTCATCACACATTCAAAATACATTTCAGTTCAGCAAATCTTCTTGTCCTCATTCAGAAAATAAACATTCAACAGAGCCAAGCTCTGATACCAAAATTGATGCAGGCTGAGCCTGCAAACCCTAGAATCTTTAAACCCTGTCTATGCATATAACCATGCATTGCAATCACTGCCATACTAAGATTCCAATCTTAGCAATTTCATACATTTCCCAATAGCAGAAGTTATCTTTCTATTTATGGTTATGAAACCATTTCACAATCTCTGTATATGAAAGTTTACTCCTTCATGGCAAATTCATAACTTTGAAATCTTCAATCAAACCCAATGAAATAAATCATTCACTATTTAATGACAATGTCCAATTTTGTTTTCCCAAATCCCAAATTAAATTCATACTCACATTATCATTTCTTTCCAATGGCTTGAGTCATCTCCACAACATATATATCTTTCATCAAAAGGTATTTGCAGCCTAATGTTTAAACTTCAAATCTGTCTACGAACAATCACCCACACACATACCTTGAATTCATGCTCAAGGAATTCATTCCTGCCATGATTCCTCAACGCAGCCAAACATTTCATTGCTCCCACAAATAAAATCTGTAACTATGACTGGACTCAAGAATGCACTCTTACTCAATGTTGCACACATATCGATCTTATACACCACACATCAATGGGATTTGTTTGATTTTAATACGAGAATACCAGAGTTCCATTCTATATTCAACTAGAATTCATTTCCTCTGATCCAACTAATAATTTCAACTTCACCAATAGCTCAATTAACAAATCAATTCTGAACTCATTGTTTCTGTGCACCTTTGTCCTTTTAAACAAGATGGACGTTATTTAATCAATCAAAATTATAATACCATTCATCCTTTACGCAATTGACATCAACCACACACATTACTGGTTGATTACTGGATTAATAACACTCAGAAATATGGCACGGCATTAGCATTAATGTGCTTGCCCACAACTATCAAATAGATATACGCCTCTTTCTTTTCAAAAAATCTATTACAAAGTAATACCATTGCATCACACACAATTCGAATTTGATTATTTCTGTTATACTACCATTTCTTCAACATTCCAGCGCTCTAATTCGAAACTCAATGCATCAATACAATTGTTAATTGAAGACTGTGCCTACCTGCATTAATTTTCCCATGTCTGGCGCTTCAACATTTGCAATGATTGCCAATTGGTTTGTTTCAATGTCGTGCTTCTGGTTTGTAACCATCGTTACGCCTTTAACTTTCAATTGCTAGACCATGCCTATGGCATATCATTTCACTGTTTTATTCACAATCATAACATGAATTCAAATAAACAATGTATCAAATAAATTCAGTAACCTCTTGCTAGATCTTCTGCGCCTGAGATTTATCACAAAACTATTCAGATTAACATAAGAATTCAACCCAGATTTGTTTCTGCTGAATTGAACTCAAACCTGCGTTGTCAATATATGTTAAATCACCATCTCTTTTGAATGCTAGCAATGGAACAACAATTTTACTTGCACTATGTGAAATAGATGATCGATTCACCGAAATATCATAAACTTGACTTCAATCGACTATAATACCACATAGTCTGCAAGTAGTCGACCCAACCAGAAACTTCAAGGCCCAGATTCGATTTCAACGCATTAAACAAATAACAATTTCTGCTATTGAAGGCACTTAGACTGACAGAATTTTACCATAGAGATTCACACAATCTGCAGATTCAAAATGCTCCTTTTATGCAGAGTGTTAATGCCTTTCATGCATAACGATTTTCCAAATTACTGGTACTCTTCTCTTTACAATTCAATCAAACTACAGGTCGATATTCATAGATATGGATTTAACGTTGCCATATTAAATTTAACTCTTCCAACTTACATTTACAAATTCTTTCATGTTGGCACTATATTCAATCGACCGATACATTCATCCATACATATACTTCCATCAATAATTTATATACAAATCTGAAACATTGTTAAATCATATAAACAAAAGGAGACTACTTACAAACTTATCTTTGGCCTGATATTCGACACTGATGGCCCTTTACAAACTGCCCGAAGGCATCCAATCAGAAAACCCTCTCACTCTCTACTCACGCTAACTCACAATCTCCATCTGTTTTTCTCTCAAAACCCCCTCCTATTTATACATTTTTAAAATTAGTCTAATTTAATGCTTTATCCCTTCAATTCCTCAACAAATCCCTAAATCTCTCAACATCCCTAAAAGATAGATTCTCATCCCTAAAACTTAGAAACTAATTCCAACTTAGGCTCCCTCATTAATTCTAAATAATCTAGAAACTAATTTCTCTCACATTTACAATTTCTCACAAATAATTAATTGATCACTCAAAATAATATTAATATTTACATGAAATTTTAATATTTCTTCAAAACATGAAACCCCCTAGCTTAGGTAAAATACAAGGTGTTTTTCAGAGATTATGCTCCTGCATCATTATGATGTCTAGTAGTATTCAAAATTATCAACCTCAAGGTACTCATTTACCACCTGGGGGGCAACCCCAAGGTAGTTAGTTACCACTTGGGGGACAACCCCAAGGTAGTCAGTTACTGCCTAGGGGGCAACCTCAAGGTAGTTAGTTACCGCCTGGAGGTCTACCTCAAGGTCAACCTTTAGGATAGTACAGACCCTAAGGTCAACCTCAGACTCAGTACATGCCCAAAGGTTAACACTAGTTTTAGTACATACCTCAAAGTCAACCCCAGTTTCAATACGTGCCTCAGGGTTATCAACCTCAAGCTCAGTGCCCAGCTCAAGGTTTCCAACCGCCTTCTGGTCAACCATTTTTCCAAGGAGCTGGAAATATACTGCTTAATTATCAGCCCTACATTCAACGAGGTTATGGTCCTCCATATGCACAACCTTTTGTGGGTCCATACTCCGGAGTGAACATGGTGTGGGATCAATCTCAAACTCAACAGACTTTGCAACCTAATATGTAGTTACTTAATCAACTTGGACAACCTTTGGTTTCTGGTCCAACCCAACAACCTATCCAGCCTACTATTCAAACCCCTGCATCTAGTACAGTTTAGCAGCCTGGGCCTAGTTCACCTCGAACTCTGCCTCAAACTACTACAACTACTGCAGCTTCTGTTCAACCTACAACACCTATTTCTGGAGTATCAACAGCTCCAGTTTCTACTACCCATGCATAAGTGCAAATTCCTCAAGTCTCTGTGCCCCAGTCAGGACATATGGTTCAGACTTTGGTCCAGATGCCTACAGGACAAGCTAGTACAATTGCTACAATTGCCACAAGTCAACCACAATTTACGTATCGACCGTACCAGGGATAGTACCAATTTGGTCCTACTGTACAAAATCTAGTTTATCAGTATCAACCATACCCTGGATATACTTACCAATAGCCTCAACAACCCCAGTTTGGTCCAGTTAATCTTGGTTTCCCAGGAGGTTATAACATTCCTAATCCAAATCTGATTCCAGGTTATCCTGGATATCCTCCTCCTGGAACTAGTCTCGCTACTCAAGTTTTTTGCGACCCTAACCGTCAGTTACCATTTATTGAAACTTTAGATTTACTTGATTTGTCATGCCTTACAGACGATCCAATTTATTATCTTCCGTATTGGCTGCCAATGCCTAATAAGTTGCCTAGCGATATCCCGAAATTTTAGGGTAAGTCAGGAGAGGATCTGTCAAATCATGTTATGACTTATCACCTCTGGTGTGAATCTAATTTCATCATTGATGATTCAATTTGATTTCATATTTTTCAATGAACTCTTATTGGTCTTGCCGCAAAATGGTACATTGAGTTACCACGAGCCTCTTTTTATAATTTCAATCTGTTAACCACTTCTTTCTTAACTCATTTTCAATTGCCTATCAAATACGACAATGGCACGTAACTGTTAACTTCACTAAAAAAATCCACGTCCACATATATTTCTGAACACATTCATGAATGGTGACGTAGAAGGCACTTAGTGAAAGTCTTCATTCCAAATCAAATTTTAGCGAAATGGTTTATTAAATCATTGTTACCTAAAATCACTGAAGATGTAGCTAAGGGAGGATTTTTTACTGAAGAGCAAGTCATTGCTTAGGCCCACTACCTTGACCCCATTTATAGGAAGTCAGGTACTTTACATGAAGAAATCCCTGATCTTCCAGAATATGGTCAAATAACTACAGCTCCTTCAGGGTCTCATGCCGCTGATGGTATGATTGGTACAGCTAGCACTAAAAGTAAGAATAAATCTTCAAAGAATTCTTCTCCTATAATAACTTTACCTGATTCCCCGACAGGAGAATCTTTCGCAGAAATTTTTTCCAACATTCATGTCGTAAAATCATCTACGACCAAATCAAAATCTGGTTGTAAAAAGAAGGGGAAAAATAAAATAAACAAAATTAAAAAATATAAAACAGATAAAAATGAATCTACTGACGAAAAATGAAAACCTCATTATCCTTGTTTCATTTGCGACGAAGATCATTTTACCAAAGACTGCCCACATTGAGCAGAGGTTTCGAAAATCATTAAAGGTTCTCAAAAACCTACTGCCTTGAAGGATCCTTTTCCTACTCAAGATAGTAAGATGACTGGTTCTTCCTCAAATGCCTTAGAAGAACCCATTATGATGATGTCTCATGTCAGAATTGCGACGCGATCGCAAGGTTTTGGTAGTAAAAATCTTGTTAGTGGTAAAGAAGAAGAATCTTCTAATTCAAACACATCAACTACACCTCCTCCTGGTTCGGGTCCACTACAAATCGAGAAACCAAACCCTGACTTAGTAATCAAACCGCCTGCTAAAGGTATACTTCGAAAATCAGCTTTCAATCCACATGCGAGAGCTGCTCAGAATTATAACATTGTTGAAGACTTAGCTATTTCCCCTTCAGCAATGTCGGCTTTGGAAGTGCTGCAATCATGCCCAGCACAATGTAAATTACTATTGTCTACTATAGGAGCTATCGATATTCAGGATTCGAACCTAATAATCTTCGATTTAGAGAATAGTACACCCCACCTACCTCATCAAATGGCTTTCCAGATTCTAGTGTTAGTAAAAAACAGACCTTGCTTTAGGACTGTGATTGATGAAGGGGCTTCTACGTGTATTATGTTGATCCAGTGTTGGAAATCGCTTGGTTCTCCCACACTCAATCAGTCTTTGACAATTCTAAAGTCTTTTGATGGCCGCGAGTTCCATCCTTTTAGCATTTTGCAGGATTTACTTATAGGGGTTGAAGGAAAAACTATAAATCTAGATGTGGAAGTGGTTGATGCCCCTCTATATTACAACTTTCTCCTGGGTCGCAGTTGGTCTTATGCTATGACTGCTATTGTTTCATTGGTCTTTCGGCTTATCAAGTTTCCTCATAATGGAAATATCGTTACGATAGACCAGCTAACTTATTTCTCATCCGACCCAGCCTCTACAGATAGTATTCAGCACATCAGTAAAATGACTATCCCTTACAAGGATGTTGGTGTAGGTTTTATTAAAGATTTTGGTTTACTAGGAACTTTTTCCTTCCCTCCTCCTAACGTATCGCCTTCTATTGCAACTATTCATATGATTTCATCGAATATTGTTACTTTTGATGATCCTTGGATCGTACCTTCCGATTCTGAGGTGGATTCATTTGGTGGCACGATGGCTCTGAGTCCTTTTGAAATTGCATATCAGTCTGTATAGTCATTTTTTGATCCCTATTCAACTAAAACTGATCTAATGGATGTGATCTATGGAGAATCACTTTCAATATCAACGTCAGCTTCATCAACACTTTCTGATCCTGTTCATTCTCATGAGCAGATTTGTGAACTATTGTCTGTTGATGATTTACCATGGGAAGATCTACATCACCAATCTTCATTTTTACCTGAGCTTGATCATTTTGAAAATGATTTTTCTTCTATTTTTACGACTGACTATGTCAAAGAGCCATAGAATCCGTTACAACATTCTAATTCTGAGTTAAATTTGGAAAATATTTCTCTAGTTGTTCCTATTGACATTTCAATTAAGCCTGGAATTATTGAAAACATTCATATAGGTTCTTTTTGTATGGATGATGAAATCCAAACTTATAAAGCCCTATTTCAACAATTTCGTGAAGTGTTTTCCTGGTCATACAAAGAAATGCCAGGAATTGATCCATCAATTGTTGTCCATGAAATTAAAACATACCAGGATGCTAAACCTATCCGAAAATGCTTACGTCAGATACATCCGCGAAAAGTTGCTGCTATCAAAGCTGAAATTGAGAAATTACTTCGCGCAGGTTTCATTTATCCAATTCCTTTAACCGATTGGGTATCGAATACTGTTCTTGTCAACAAAAAATAAGGAATGATAAGAGTATGTATCGATTATAGGGATATTAATCGAGATTGTCCTAAAGACAATTATCCAACACCCTATATCGATCAAATTATTGATGATTGGGCCGGTAGTGAAATGTTCTCCTTTATGGATGGTTTTTGTGGTTACAATCAAATAAACATACCCCCTGCTGATCAAGCTAAAACAGCTTTCATTTGTCCATGGGGGACATTTTCTTATTGCAAATTACCTTTTGGATTGAATAATGCTGGAGCAACTTTTCAACGGGCTATATCTTACGCATTTCATGACATCAAGCACATTGTGCAGCCTTATATCAATGATTTACCTGCCCATTCATTACGTAGAGTTAATCATCTCATTCATTTACGAGCTATCTTTATGAGATGTAAGCATTAGCGAATTCAGCGGAATCCACACAAATTTGTATTCTGTGTAGAAATGGGTCACTTACTGGGATTTATCGTATCTAAGGCAGGCATTCGTGTTGACCCCTCTAAGGTGGAAGCTATTGTCAATCTACCTCCTCCTTCGACTCTTCACCAACTCCAAAGTTTGCAAGGGAAAGCAAATTTTTACGTCGTTTCATACCTAGCTACGCCGAGATAACGAAAGGTTTCACGAGGTTGTTAAAACAAAACATTCCATTCTTTTGGGATGAGAATGTTGATCGATCCTTTGATGCACTCAAACACGCGTTGACCCATGCACTGTTACTGCATCATCCCAATTACAACCAGGATTACTTTTTCTAACTTACCGCTTCTCATTCCACCATTGGGATGGTTTTAGTTTAGGAAGATGAATTCAACAGTGAACATGTGATTTACTATCTTAGTCTAACTTCGCATCTAACTGAGATTAAATATTCGCATGTGGAGAAATTGGCCTTGGTAGCTGTTCAAGTTGTCCAAAGATTTCGTCACTACATCTTATTACGCAAAACCACGGTAATTTTTTACTATAACCCTATGATGTATATCTTGACCAAACAATTGCTAGGGGGAAAGTATTCCAAATGGATATTTATCCTGCAGGAATTTGACTTGGAATTTGAAAAATCCAAGGCAAAGAAATCTTTGGCTTTTGCCGAACTGATGTGTGATTTCTCGTGTACTGATACTGAAACTGTGGCATAAGAGCCCATTGAGGATGAATCCTTGTTTTTTATTAGTACTCTTGATCCATGGTATGGAGATATTATTGTTTATCTCCAAACCCAATCTTTTCAGCCTGAAATCTCATGATCTCAGTGACAGAAAATACGTTTCCAATCCCAACAATACAATATTATTGGTGATACACTTTATCATCATGGAGTGGATTCTGTTTTCCGACATTGTTTAACTCATGAAGAAGCTAAAAAGGTTCTAAATGACTGTCACTCTGGAGCATGTGGTAGTCATATGTCTAGGTATGCCACAGCCCAAAAGATATTGCGCACTGGTTATTTCTAGCCATCCTTATTCAAATATTGTATCTATGCAGTCCAAAAATGCCACAGTTGTCAAATTTTTTATCGTAATATTTGCGCTCCACTCGCTCCTCTTCACCCTATAATTGTTGTCAGTCCTTTCTCAAAGTGGGGCATTGAATTTATTACATGGAACCCTCACTAGGCCCGGGAGCATGCGTATATTATCCTAGCGATAGATTATTTTACTAAATGGGCCGAGGCGATGCCTACATTTTCGGCAAACGGAAAAACTACTACAACTTTCGTATTCAATCATATAATTGCTATATTCGGTGTTCCTCAAGCTATTATTACTGATCATGGAAGTCACTTTCGAAACATGATGATGACTGAACTGACAGATCAACTTGGCTTGCACCACGATAGTCTACTCTGTATTACCCGCGGGATAATGGTCTAGTTGAAGCTATCAATAAAGTTTTAGTCATTATGATTAGACGAATCATTGGTATTCATAGGTCAAATTGGCATACCATGCTATTTTCAGTACTTTGGGCATATCGGACCTCAGTAAAAACATCAACTGGTTTCACTCCTTTTCAATTGGTCTATGGTTTGGAAGTAGTGTTACCTATTGAATGCGAAATTCTGTCATTACAATTAGCCATAGAATTACTCCCAGCTACTTCTGAAGAAGAGAACTTTTTTTTGTACTTAGCTCAGCTAGATGAGAATCGACGCACCGCTGCAATAGCAAATGAGACTCATTCAAAACGAGTGAAAGCTCAGTATGATAGAAATGTTACACCTCACAATTTTTTGGAAGGATACCTAGTCTTACTATATGATCAAGCAAACAATAAGCTAGGGGCTGGAAAATTTGTACCTATGTGGCATGGTCCTTACATTGTTAAGTGAAAGCTGGAAAAAGGGGCTTATGAATTCATGTACTTTGACGATGTCTCTTTGGGTAAACCCAGAAATGGACTTTATCTGAAGAGATATTATGCTTAAATTTGGTGTGGAGATTTTTTGTTAGATTAGTTACTTTACTACTAGTTTGTTTTAGATTAGAAAAGTGTGCCTAGTTTAGAGAGTGCTCTTATCATTATTCCTGCTTATCTTGATTTTACTCTTGATATTGCAGATGTTGACGTCTCTTCAAACATACATTGGTTTTGTTGATGGTGCTTGTCGTAATACACAGAACTTTTCTTCCGCATCTTGGGTTAGCTATTCACCCTCTGATGAGTTAGTATTTATGCATGGGGTAAGCCTCGGTCAAACAATGAATAACATTGCAAAGTATAATGCAGTGATTGAGTTATTATCTGAGTCCATCTTGTTTGGGATTCGGAGTTTGATTGTTATGTTGGATTCTGAACTCGTTGTATTACAACTTAACAGGGTTATTGCCATTAGAAATCCAGTGTTATTAAGGTTATTTTTGAGAGTTCGTCTCTTGGAATGTGAATTTAACTACATTGAATATCAACATATTCCAAGACATTTAAATACATTAGCAGATGCAGTTGCTTCTAGTATGATAAATAGACATTTGCAATAATCAAAACAATAAATTTAATAACATTCGATAACATGTTACACAAGATAGCTAGTAATAATGATATATCATAGCATAGAAGTAGTGTTTCAAAATATACATCATCTTCGATCATAGTTTGAAAAACACCTTATGATCAGCAAAAATGATAATACAAAAGTCAAAAATATCATGAGTGTACAAAGTCGATCATCCTATCCCTAGTGATGATCATGATAAGAAACCACTACTTGGGCCACCCTACATAGGAACCTCCTAAAAGGTCCTGGGACCCCAACCACATATCTTTGTAACCAAAGTGGAATATCATCTATGCGAGTCTCTAGAATATCTACTGTCAAGCGCTTTAGATGATGCTCCAAATCAGTGAGGATCTCTACTGATTGGTCCTATGGGGTTGGTGCTGCTGCGGCTGGGTATCTCCTCTCGAAAGGCTAGAGAGCAGTTGGTCATCGTGGACCCACATCTACATTTAAACTTTTGATTATTAGTTTTGGACAATTTAAAAAATAAAAAAATTATAACTTAGAAGTGTTGAAAATGATTTTACCTGAATCATCCCACTATTCTCCTGGTGTAAGAATCATGTCTGGGTCACCACGATAATCCATCCTAGCATATAGAAAATCCTGAATCACAAAAAGTTGGTTGTTCAACCAACAAAAATACTCAGGCGGAAATCGAACAACCTTTGTACCCTCCTCAGGGTGATGGGCCATCAAAGCAACCCAACGCATTATCCTAGGCTCTCGAGGAAGATCAACATCAACAGGAAGATTCTATGGGGCTAGCATAGGGATCCTCTCAAGAGCAAAGATGATGATGATAAAACCATATCCAAATTTTTTTAGTTGTCTGTTCTTTGCTCTGGTAAGTTGGCCTTTCACATTTGCCAACATAGCCTCGCACCAGTTGATTATGGTGCCTCGATAACAGTCTACAAGCATATACATCTGGGATCCAGTAGCCACATGCAATGCTGCACTCCCGCATAGCCTGGTGATAGTGAATGCAATAACTTTAAGTTCATGACGGTCGATAGTTTTAATATCAATCCGTTTGTCCTTTTTTTTATCATTGCAAAACTCTAATCGGATACTAGCAAGAGACTAGCCACCTGGCCTAGTCCCGAAAAGAGATAGTCGTTCGCCTTTCTTGGGCAAGCCAGTCAAAAAGTATATATCCTCAAGATTGATTTCGAGCTGGTGGCCACCAATCATGAAACACTGGTCCTATGTGTTCCACCTGTCTACCAGCCATTGCAAGAAGTCTACTTGGGCCCTCATGCCTGTTATGCCCTAGAACTTAAACAGTTTGCATGCTCTCAATGCCTGCAATGTAGGCAGATGATTTATTGTGGCAAGATCCACATCCTCATGCTCGCATTCTCACCAAATAAGAATTTTGAGTGTCCTATAATACAAAAAAGACATATTGAACAATTTAGTTCAAAAATTTTTTGGCGAGATTGGAGAAATTTAGGTTTTTCAAATCCATTTCGCAGGGTCCACACCCACTGCTTACAGACAGTGCGTAGGTCCGAACACATGGTAAGCAATAGGTGCGGGGTCCACAGGCGCTGTGTGTTACACCTGCAGATGCTTGCGAGCGATTTTCTAAACTAAATTCTCCTTCAAAAATTAAAATGTAAGCCTAAAAATGAAAGGTAAACTGTTGAAATGCAAGATAAAGAGGATGTGGATTACCTAGAGCTAACAATTTTTTATTCCAATGGACGGAAATTCCAGAATTTTCACAGGAACATTCTTACCCAAAATCTCTCACTTTTCACTCTGAACTCAAATGGCAAAAATGAAGTTGGAAAAGTCCTTTTTGTAAGTTTTTTTGAATAAATGAATTTTTAATTTATTTATTTTTCACTTTAAAAAGGTAATTTTTAAAATCATTTTCATTTATCTTAAACAGGTATGTGTAATGTTTTGTGTTTTTGTGCAGAATATTGGAATTTTCAGGAAAATTGATCATTTTCCAACAAAGAGCATACTTTTATCACTTTTTTAGACTCTTTCAAAAATTTACAAAAAGGCAAAACATTAGAGTCCTCTTTAAGCTCTTTTCAGAGTCTCAAAAATTGAAAAGATTACCGAGCACTTGATTGTTCAAACTAGTTAGAATAAATGAATAATCCTCAGTTCAGTATAAGTTTAACCCTTTTACGGACTGAAAGTATTGAAAAGTCCCTTTGGTATTATTTTATCCTTTTTCGAACCTAAGGGATTATTTTACAAAAAAGTACCCCATGGAGTTTTCTTAAGTTTTTCTTCTGACTCCCTAAAAATGAAAAACACCGAGTTTTTCCTATACTGGACTCGTTAAAATTTAACAGTAAAGGACCTGTTCAATTTCAAATAGGAACAAACCACTGCTTCTTAGGGTTCGAATTTTAAACTAAGTTGGACTCATCGAAAGGATGAGCTTATAAGCAAGCAAATGTTATCCTCCTTAAGCTTGTCAAAAATAAAGAGGTACTTGCCAGAAATGGTGGGAGAAAAGAGAGAAAAATGAACCTGTTTGTTACACTTTGTTCTGTAAAAACCTGTTAACCACTCTTGAACACGACACTTTTTGTTCACTTGGGTTGGGAAAATCCTTTGCCTAATAGTTAATCAAACCACATTGAAAGTCTTCAGCCAGTTTTTGGGTATTAGCTTTGGGTCAATTGTCACCAAACCATCTGCAGTGTCATTATGTGTTCAAGAGAACAGTTCAAACAAACCATTCATCTGCAAAATATCTGTCATCCATTTTGACCATCCCGGAGTCAGTCCTTGCAAATATATTTTTTCAAAACTTGATCTATGGTTTCATGTTGTGGGCTTGCCTACGACAGATCACTTTCTATCGACTTCAACTCATTATCTAGGAAGTTGATCTAGAAATTGTCAGTACCTTGAAAGCTGCATGCCCTAATGGCAGTTTTCTCGCCTTCGACGATAGGTTGCATCATTGACCTTCGATCGAATGATTCCATGACATGTTCGACTTCGACTCATTTATTCACATTTCATGGATTTTACTGGGTGCTTTGAGGGCCATTGAAATTATTTGTGGTTTCTCTCACACTTATTAACAGTTCACATCATTGACTGGTAATCAAGTAGTTTCTACCATGTTCGACTTCGACACATTCATTCACATGGATAGAATCGTATTAGTTCGAGAAACAGAAATCAAGACCCTGGATCTAGTTTCTACCATCCAGGCTATGAGGAATTTTGTTATTCATTATGCAGTGGACTATTCATAAACAAATGGTTGCGTCCATACTGTGTCTACACATGTCTATACTCTTGATGTATTACAAAATCATTCCTGTATCAGAACAGTTTAGTCAGTTTTCTAGTCAGTTTTGATCTGAGTATGGGAATGCCTACCTCAGCGATGATATGTCTATATATATATATATATATATATATATATATATATATATATATATATATATATATATATATATATATATATATATATATATATTTCGTTGAATGCTTTTACAGATTCTGACTGGGGTGTTCGGAGGATGATCCTTGAAATGATAAAGTACTTCACTCTTCATACATCAAAGACTTCATCTTCATCTATTACAGACTTCACACTTTAAGGGGAAATATGTTGCACTAAAAATTGTCACCTTGACATTCTGCAATCTGTGTGAGTCCATTATCACTCATACTTTCCTCCTTTGCAAGCCTAAAGCCTTAGTTCTTCATGTCAAGCCTTGAAAGTAAGAGAAAATCCCTAAAAGTCTTTAAAACTCTGGTTACGTACTTTCTCTTTGCATTACCCGTGGTCCCACACCTAATGGTCATGTTCCCTGTGCACCTGACCGCTCTGTATCTGTGTTATGGGTGCAGACCCCTGTAAAAGTTAAAAAGGCATGAGTTTATTCTAAAAAACTCACTTTCAGTCATTTCTAGAAGCTTCTGGAAGGAATCTTGAGGTGGCAAGTTCGCTCTATTAAGGTTCATGCATCCCATACCTTAAGGAGCTAACCCCTTGATGTGAGGCACTTATCCCTTTGAAGGAGGATTTTATCCCTTCATAGATGGACCTGTAACCTCCTCCTCTACACTATAAAATGAAGCATTGGGCTGGTTACTCAGAGGATTGAAAGCTTAATATTTTTGAGGTGAAATGTTGTTGGAACTTAGTATTCTTTAGTTGAGCTTTTATGAGGAGATATTACATACCTCTAAGATCTCATTTGGAAGAGTGCAAGGCTTGTCAAAGTAAAGGAAATTCCTTTTGCAGACCCCAGGAAGAGGTTGTTCAACATCAAGGTTGAAAAAGTTTTAAGGTTCTTCTACTTCAAAGTTAATACAAATAAGTTTGTTTTTCTCAATAAGTTGTTCATTTATTGTTTATTTTATGGATTCCTTGATCACCATAATAGACATGATTTATTATATTTGCTATGCAGGTGCTATTTGATGTTTGCTTGTTTGTGTTTTCAGGCCATTAAAGGATAACTCTTTCGAATGATCGAGGGATGACTACAACAAACACGCGTTGGATCTAAGGTAGGATCGTAACACCTCTATAGGCTTTATTTTTAAATTGCATATGTCTAGAAAAAGATAGATTTATTTGTCTGTTTGTTGCTAGAGTATCTTGTGATACTAGGGAGATCAGTCTTGTCTGCAAGATTGATTTATCCTGCCAACATGGGGCTTGCACCTAAGGTAAAATAAAGATGAAGAACTCTCCAAGAAAGGTGAAAATGTAGCCAAATAAAAATCTTAATTAGGAATGTTTTGCAAATTCACATGGATTTGAGTGGTTTCTTGAAAAGTCTTTAAGTGGAACAATATCATTCAACATGTAGTTTGAGAAAATTTTAAAAGATTCTAGGTTTTTCCTCCATGTTATAGACGAAATCTTAAAGAACCCTTGGATTATCTACTCTCAAAAATTGTAATTTTCTTCTTTTATTAATACAAATTCTTAGTATCTCCTTAAAAAAAAAACAAAATTATGATATAACAAATTTAATTTTATTACTTTTCACTTTTTATTATTAATTGGGCCAACATTTAAACGTTTACATTCATTTAGCACTATAATATCTCCCCTATACTAGGATATATATTACTTTTAACCTTTTCTTATTTTTTGATTGAACGTACATGTGAATGTTTACAAACAAATATTTACACCACTACAACATGGTCCTATACTGGACTGTAGACTAGATCTAGACACAATCATTTTAAATTAATATGTTTTGGAGGTTTAAAAGTAAGATCAAATTTTGTAATGATTATAAAAAATAAGTAAAAGTCTTGATTAATATATCATTTTAAGTTGAGGGTTTCTGGAGATTTGAAAGTAACATAAAATTTTGTAGTGATTATAAGAAATAAGTAAAAGTCAATTAGTATATTGAATTTTGTATTGCTTATAAGAAATAAATAAAAGTTAATTAATATATTGAATTCTTGACTTAAATAAAAATAATAAATTTATTATATTTGAAAGTAAACAAAGATAATAATATAAATGGAATTTATTAATTAATATAATAGTAACTTTTTCTTCACTAGTAATGAGAATTTTGATAGTTAGACTTGAACCCATAAAGTTCATGGAACAAATTGTTCATCAAACCATAGTGAATTTAAAAATCATAATATTTTTATAAATATTTCCATTTTATATAAAGATTTTTAACATATTTCCATGAATAAAACTTCTTGTACATTCATTAAAAAAAAATCTCTATGGTCTCACCATGTTTTCTTTGCACTTTTATTTGAATGTTCCCACCTAGGTAGTGAGGCACATCTTTATGGTAGTAGACTTAGTGAGGGGGCATTTTTATGCTAGTAAAATTGATTTTTTAGGCGTTATTAAAAGTGTGTAATTTATATGGAGTTGATAAATCAAGTGGTTAAGAACATGGTTTGCTTTCCCACAAGTTTGTTTTATTTCACATGACTTACCCTACATATGTCAATCATCCAATCTCAACTCCTACTCCAATATCTCGACTATGCCTAGACCCTCTCCATCATTTCTACAACACACTCTCACATACTAGGCATCTTTATCTCCATATTTGGCATCTTGATTGAATAAATGTCTTGGATCTCTATACTTTCTTTGTCATTTATTAGAATCACAAACTCTAACAAAATAACTATACCTATATTGAGTTAGCAAGGCTTAATAAAGGCTCAATAAATACAATATTCCAAAGACATACAATAACTATAAATTCTCGCCATCTCGTCCATATATTGTCATAGCTACCAATAGGTTGGCCATCACCTATCAATCTATCTCATAAAAATGGACAAAAATTACCTTGGTTGCCACCTTTAAACCATCTAACATTATAGATGCTTCCAATATCCTCATATTTGTGAGATTTATGAGATATCCTACACTGGAAGCCCTTGTAGGTTCCAAAATTATGGGATATATCAATTGGTTCAATGAAGTGAGTTGACCACTATCATGTGAATTGAGCACTATCTTATGAAACCATCTTAATGCAAGGTGCTTTAACTCTTTAAGCCCTCTTATTGTATTGGGAAAAGCCTTCAACTACACACAAAAGTAAATATTGAAAAATTGAAGCACTAAAAGATTACCAATGCTCTCATGAAATTCTATCAATTCCCATTAGCCACTCAAATCAAGGAACTCAATCAGTCTAAGCCCCTCCATTGACATTGACAACCCTATTATAGTAGTTCTATACAAATATAGAACCCTTAGAGACATGGCATTATGACATAAGGGTCTTATTCAAAGATAATGATGCAAGCTAATTAAATGGATTTCATTGAGCTTGTGCCACATTTTGTAGAATATCCATCACTTTTGTAGCTTTAACCATCAAGGATTTAGGAGACTCCAATAAATCAAGAACCTCAATTCGGTCCATTTCCAAAAGAATAACAATAATTTTGGCTGCATGATCATGTTCCAACTGATCCACCAAATAATACGAGCTTTGTCCAAGCATTGTTCATTGTTATTCGAGAGTTTCATTTGGAAGAGCTAAAGCCAAAGATCCAATAGGTATAAGCTATGAAATGGTTGTCTCAATTGCACATAAAGGAAGGCCACCCATGTATAATGGGAAAGGATGTATCCCTCTTGCAACACCACATAAAGGATTTTCTTTAACATTTCTTTTGGGTGGATAACAATATAGGTGATTAACATGAGGTAACATTTGTTATTGTAGTAGTGGTAGCCACTGTTTTTGTTGTTTTCATATGAATACTACGCCACCTGCAAATCCAATAGACACCATTGCTTATTAGCTGCTCTTAGCTCGTGGAAATTCTCTTGAAAATAATGGACAAACAAACCATCACAGAATTCACTATACGACATCTACTCTTCCCATTATATAAATATTTTTGATATTAAAATAGACAAGCAATATACACCTAATAACAATATATTAAATATTATATAAATTTTTAAATTTAGATGTAGGATATAATATAAAAAGTAAAGTAAAGTTTAATGTGGATTTTATTTAGTGTGGTTTATGTTACCAGCCTCCTCCACTGTGAAGGTATCTTCATGGGGAATTGATATGAACATTGGTGGTTACATGAGATTAATTAGGATGAAAAGAGTTGCAGGGAAATGGGGCCAATGTTTGTCATAGTAGTTACCACCTGCCTTCCCTTTCAAGAAAATCAATGTAGCAAGATAAGGATACATGCATAGTATTTGCACCACCACTCCTCAACTAAAATTGGTTGTGGCAATAATCAAAGCAGAATGGTCATTGAAGCAACAACAGGGTTTGGTGGGTTTGGTGATAGTGGAGTACATGGACGAGGAGGTGGTGGCTTTGGTGAGGGTGTAGGACATGCAGGAGGAGGTGGGGGGTTTGGTGACCGTGGAGGAGGATCTGGCGGGGGATATGGCCATGGGGGATTCACTTAGTGAACCTCTGACATATCACGTGTGTTCATGGCATATTAAACAATACCCTTAATTTGACTACATATTGGAAAATCCCTCTAAAAATCACATTATTTAACCCCCTACCAATATGAACCCAATATAGCTTCCCAATTTAAGAAACCCCTATTTCACTAGATATTTTAGGTATCCATTTTTCCATTAGCATTTTTTACACCCCTTTATATTTTTTCATTAACTTTAAGCTCCATTTTTTATATTTGCCAATATAAAAACCATTTACCCACTATATATCTGCCAATATATTAGGTCATTCTTTCCTCAATATATATCCCCAATATGAACCCACGTGGTATGATATTGCTCCCCCAATGAATCCCCTGTGGAGGTGGCAGTGGGGATGGAGGGCATGGCAAAGGTGCGTAGGAAGCTCTTGGATTACACCCAATGGCATGATTATGATCTGAGGCTATAGGTTATGAAGATGGATTACATGATGCTTGCATCAAAGCTGGAACACTTAGGTGATGCCCAGTGTGTTACAAGGTTAGTGAAGAGAGTTGGATCCACCAAAGTTTTGATACTCAAATTTGGTCCAAATAATCATTCAACTATTTTTTTGGATCCGTTTACTTAAAGAAACTAATCATAATATTAAATAAAGATGTAAATAGAAAATTTAAATGCTAAGTAATAGTCTAATTATTTTAAATTTTCATCTTGTTTAATTTTTTTATATTTTAATTTATTTAAAATATTTTTTAGCCATTTTTTTTTTCAAAATTTAATAAAAATTCATGAAAACCATAAATTTAAACTATATAAGTTACACAATTTAAATTTATAAAAATATAAAAATACTAAATTCATTTTTACATTAAAAAAACATTTTAAATCCATCATAGGTCAATGCTGGCTAAACAATTTTTTAGGCCTGCGAGGTTAGGGTTCGGCTCTAGAGCATGCCCTATCACCATCGCTCCTGCTGAGCTCTCTCGACAGCCTCCCACTACTGAGACCATCCAGTGTGTGGAGAAAGCTCTGCGTAGTGAGGCACCTCATCAAAATTTTGAGTCCAACCAGTATGGATGTCAGAGGGGGCCCCCTTCCCCCCCTCCTGAGATTGCCACCTTCAAGATATTGGTAGCCTCCTATGACGAGAGGAAAACAAACTCGAACCAGCAGAAATTTGTTAAGAAATCTGAATCCATCCCTTTGGTAGAGCTACCTACAAAACTCTTGTGCTGGACAGTGATGAACCTGACTGAATGAGGGCTCATTGGACAATTTATGGGTCTGTGGCCCTCTCCCAAAGCTATTGAAGGATGGGTCTAGCAAAACTAGAGGCCCCTTGTCTCTAAAGGAATACGAAGCCACATGTTAGGCAGAGGTTATTATGTTTTTGTTTTCGAATCAATAGAGGATGGAGATGTCATTTTCTGAAATGATCCATATTTCATGGGCCCCCAAGGGATCTATCTGAACAAATGGTCACCAGACTTTGATCCTTGCCAAGACACTCCTTCAGTCGTCCCTATCTGGGTAAGGTTTCCCCATCTTCCTCTTCATTACTGGAACTAGAAATCTATGGAAACAATCCAAAACAAATTAGGAACATACATTGATAGGGCTAAAAGGAGAGAACGATATTCGTGTGCCAGAATATGTGTTGAAGTCGATGTGGAGAGAGGATTGCCTGAGGTGATCAAGTTGACCATAGTTGGCTGGTCTCACATTCAAGAACTAGATTATGAACAACTACCCTTCAAGTGCTGACATTCTCATGGCTATGGTCATTTCGCATGTAATTGTAAGAATAAAATCGAGGAAGAATCTGAAAAAGAAAAGGGTGAACAGTGGACACAAGTGAGAAAAGTTCTACCACTACTAAACAAACCACCAGAGCAAAAAGGAAAGGAGGGAATCTACAGACTGGAGGACCCTATGCTAGGAAGAGTTTAACCAAAGATCAAGCCACAACAAAGGCCACCATCAAAACAAATCCTTTTGCTGCTCTAAACCCTCCAGAAGACCAACCAGAACTTGAAGAGGGAGAGGTGCAACAGAATATGTATCAGATAGTAGATGCCCAAATAAACTTAGGATCTCAGGAACAAACAGTAGAAGCCATTCCAGAAACCCCCCTTATAGATGCAATCCAATAGGATAAACAAGGCCTTCCAGTAGGCGCCACTTCCCCACCCTCTTATGTAGAAATGACCAAGAAGAAAAGGTTGATAGATAGTCTTGGTTCATGCTAAGATGAACCCCTCGATCAATCCAAAAAAAGGGCAGGAAGGAAGTGTCGCAAGGAGATCATAGAATAGGAGGCGAAGTGACTAAAGATGCAGGGCAGTCAGTCCACAATCAAAATGTCACTAGGCAAGAATGCAAGGACCAGACCCCCAAAGGGTGGGTTTGCACCACCCCGCTCTAGTAAATAATGCAAATTGTCTCTCAGAATTGCAGGGGTTTGGGAAACCCACTGAAAGCTGAAGCAGTAAAAGACTTATTAAGAATGTAAATCTCAGAAATTTTCCTGCTCCAAGAGACAAAGGTAGGAGAATATGCTCAATGCTCTTGTATCTTTAAGTCAAACCAAATGGAAAAAGAACTTAGGAAAAGTGATCACCACTAGAGGTACTTCATGGGGCCTTGCAACCCTTTGGTCGGAGGATAAGTTCCATCTTAAAAGCTCCTTTGCAGCCCAACGCTAGATATATACAGATATTCTTCACCTTCCAAGTAAGATTTCTCTAGCTCTCTTCAATCTTTATGTTCTTCTTAATTTTTTGGAAAAGGACTATTGGAATTCTCTCTTAGACTTCCTAGAAATCTATGCCTCCCAAAACATCATTCTGGTGGGGGATCTCAACATCACTCTAGACCAAAATGAGGAAAAAGGCATAGTATGGGGTAAAGATCCCTTCCATGCCACGATGGAGTCTGTGATCCTCGAATGGGACCTTATGGACCACAAACCTAAGAAAGTTCGTTATACTTGGACCAACAATAGAGTTGGTAATGCCAACATTGTTGCCCGTTTAGACCGGTTTCTAGTTCAAAGTACTCTATTGGAGGGGAAGCATTTGATCTCTTCAAAACTCTTATCCAAAATAACATCTGATCATAACCCCATTTCGCTGTTGATAGAGAAAGAGGAGGACTTGGGCCCTATTCCCTTTAGATTCAACCCTCTTTGGGTATCGAGAGAGGGCTTCATGGACATAGTGGTTGACATTTGGGCACAACTAGTTGAAGGATCCCCCAGCTTCATGTGGGGATAGAAACTCAAACACATTAAGTCTGCTCTAAAAGTCTGGGCAAAAAGAAAACCCCTTTCCACTCCTATGAGCCATAGATAAAAGACAGCCCAGGCTCTAGCTGAAATTTAATTAGGCATGGAAGGATCTAAAACCACCAAAGTACAGCTGCTTATTGCACAGAATGCCCAGTTCAATTCCTTTCTCTCATTTCAACAAGAAGAGGAATATTGGCGCCTTAAGTCTTGCAGCCTCTGGCTCCAAGCTAGAGATAGAAACACAATTTTTTTCATAGACAATGTAGAGCCTGCATCTCTCGAAATCACATTTGTGAAATATCCAACAGGGAGGGGGAAGTTGTCAAAGGATAGTCTCTCATAAAATAGGCAGCCACAACCCACTATCAGAATCTGTTCCAGGAGGATGGTTCTTCTGATGATGACCTGGCTATTGAATTTCTGTCAAACATCCCCCCTCTTGTCACTCCAGATGTAAATGTTGGGTTAATGAAGTCTTTTTCTGAAAAAGAGATAGTAGAAATCATTTGGTCAATGCATAAGGATAAAGCACCTAGGCTGGACGACTTCACCATACATTTCTACAGAGCTTGTTGGAATGTAATAAAACTCGATCTTCTGAGAATGGTAAAAGCCTTCCAAAAAAAAGCCAAAGTGGGAGGGTGCACCAACTCCACCTTCCTTGCCCTTACCGTGAAAGAAGTTAACCCTGAGACTTTCGATAGATTCTAGCTAGTCTCTCTTTGCAATGCCTCCTACAAGATCCTTGGCAAACTCTTACCCAATAGACTCAAGCCTCTATTAGGGAGCCTAATCTCCCCTTTGCAGTGAGGTTTCGTCAAAGGAAGGCACCTCATAGACAACATGATCCAAGTGTAAGAAGCCCTCCACTCTATCCACTCTTGGAAGGAAAAATGTATGCTCATCAAGTTGGATATGTCAAATTCTTTTGACCAAGTTAAACTCTTATTCCTCTATAAAATCCTCCTCTCCTTTGGTTTTAGTGCTGAATTTCTCAACTTGATAAAAGCCTGCACACACAGACCTTGGATAGTCCCCCTGGTCAATGGAAGACCTTCTGACTTCTTCCAAGCTTCCATAGGGCTACACCAAGGATGCCCATTGTCACCCTTTCTTTACATATTGTTGGTAGAATCCCTAAGAAGAAAGCTGACAACGGAAATGGAAGTAGTCACTATCCCACGTATCAAGGCAGCTAAAGGGGTGGACCACATAAATCATGCCCTCTTTGTGGATGACTCTCTCCCTTTTGTAGGGGCCTCAATCAAGATAGCAAAGGCTTTCAAAGAAATCCTCCAACACTTTTGTTTAATCACAGGAGCCTTGATGAATAAAAGAAAAAGTGTGGTTTATGGCTGGAATGTAGATCACCCTACTATCCTTCTAATTGCTTGCATATTGGGATTCCCTGGGGATGACAAGTGGGAAAAGATCAAATATCTAGGCCTTCCCTTAACCTTAGGAACAAGCCCTCCCTCCCTTTGGACTGAAGTAATTAGCAAGATAAAATCAAAAATAGCATATTCGGGAGGTCAATGGCTAACAAAGGCAGGGAAGTTGGTTTTGATAAAGGCAGTCCTCTCCACCCTTCCCATATTCTAGTCCTCCCTTCTGCTAGGTCCTAAGTCTATCACTAAACAGATGTCCAAACTCCTTCGGGACTTCCTATGGAATGGGGGCAAGGGGAATCAGAGCAAGCTACATTTGGTAAGATGGGACATACTCAATCGACCACTCCAACAAGGTGGGTTACAAATACGGGATCTAGGCTTAGCAAATCTGGCTCTTGGTGGAAAAATCATATGGCAACTGTATGCAGATAAAAATCATCCTGTCAGGAAGATCCTCTGGAAGAAATACCTAAAGGGAGGCTCCCTGAGAAACCTCACAACTACTTCTACTCCAACAGGAACAACAATATGGAATTTAGTCAGAAGAAGCATCGACCACATATAGCAGCATTTATACAGAATGTCGGGTAATGGGTAGAGAACATTACTTTGGGAGGACACCATTCAAGGGAACACTCCACTGGCCAACCTAAATTCTTGTAACGATTTAAAAATCTGGTTAGTGAACAAAGGACTTCTCCGGCTTGTATACATATGTTCTTGGGACAACAAAGGGAATTGGGTAGGATGGACTTTTCCAGGGGTTCCTGACCCTCACAAAAAAATTGCTCTATGCAGCACTTTCTAGCCTCACCACTGTCCATCGTACATCCAAAGATACATGGGGGTGGGGAAGAACCAGAATTTATATAGTAGCTGAAGGATTCTCGTCATTACAAGCCACAAATGCATCTTTGCTGACTCCAAAGCTTTGGAAATCCGTTTGGTCTCCCTTTTGCCTTCCAAAGGTGAATTTCTTCAATTGGTTACTCATGCATAAAAAGGCACTAATAAGAGAAAACCTAAATAAAAGAGGCTTCCATGGGCCCTTTAGATGTTGCCTATGCACTTCTGCTATTGGTTGACTGTGTTTTCACACAAGAAGTTTCGAAGATGGTCCTGCACAGACTTAGCGTACCCACCCCTTCCTAGATTTCAGTTGTTACTCTCTAAACCTCTTGGGCAGATCAAAACCCTGAGAAAAAATCTATAAATGTAGGCTGGAAAAACATTTGGCAAGCTATTCCAAAATGCCTTTGGTGGAAAGTATGGCTGGCTTGAAATGAGTGCGTTTTTAACAACAGGATCCCGAAATCATTGGAAGTGGCTGCCAAAGCAAAATCTCTATTGCTGGAAATAATAGATAAATCGTCTTTTTCCTTTATATTATTTGCCAAAGTCTCTGCGTGGCTAGGACCCTGCGTTCCAGGAGAAAGGGAAGATTCAATCAACAAACCGATTAAAGATCCTACTTGGCACCTGTGTCTCACTGCAGGTGACTTTCTTAAGTGGTGGCAAGGGACCCAAAAAGCCACTATCTTCTTTGATGGAGTGTCCAGGGGGAATCCAAGCACTGCAGGCGCAAGGGGATTAATCCTTCCCCAAACAGATCAGAAAAAACCAGTTTCTGTTGGGGCCTAGGCATAAGTTCAAATAATCAAGCAGAGAGTTACAACCTCCTAAAAGCCTGCCAGATTAGGAAGGAGTTAG
Source organism: Pinus tabuliformis (assembly GCA_031772625.1). NCBI lineage: Eukaryota > Viridiplantae > Streptophyta > Pinopsida > Pinales > Pinaceae > Pinus > Pinus tabuliformis. The sequence continues at coordinate 405,540,327 of CM062813.1, forward strand.
ACTACAAATCAATCCAAACATTTGGAGACTTTGAGCTATTGATAAAGCTCTTAATCTCCGAATATTATTTTAGTAACCCAGCTTTAAACAAAACCTTGCAGAGAATTTGAAACACTTTGAAAGACTTCAACACAGTCGACTCATATCATATTTTGTGGGATTTCAACAAAGAATCAGACTTTCTGGCAAATAAATCCTGCCTGCTGCCTCAAGGTAATCTTAGCCTTAATGGAGGACCCTGCTTGTTTCATCATTTTCCTTAGTCAATCTACAAAAGGTAGAGCTGCTTTTCAGAGGGAGAGTGGCATTTGGTACTGTTGGGTCCCCATAATACTAGTGATTACCCCATTACTCTTGTAGTTATGCCCCTTATTTATATTGTTGTGCTCCTATTACCCCCATATTGTTATTTCTGTGCCCCATAGAATCCCTCTATTGTTATTTTTGTGGCTTTATATTATTATTGTTAGGTCGGCTGGATTATATTGTGACTCCTTAGACTCCTATATACAGAAAGGTGGTTTTTTCATTCGTATCATCCAAGAATTGTTCATTTATGTAATTTAAATGATGTTTCCCCCTCGAAGAGGCTAAATTCTAAGGCGTTTATCTATCTTTTCTATCTTTTCTTGAGCTGGTTTCATAACATTTGGTATCGGAGCTTTGGATTCTAGGGTTTCGTTGGTCCAAACAGGTCATCGTGGAATTTTTGCTATAACTTTTTTTTTGTGACGTTTCAGTAGTCACAAGAAAAACCCATTTGAGAAGAAATCGAGCTGAACCTTGGATCCGAATTTCAGAGCTTTTCGTGTGATATTTACGGAGATATGATCTGAGGAAGTTGGTCTTTTTGCAGACTCCTGAATTACATTCAAAACAGGTGACCTAGGGAAAATCATCATAACTTTCTCTCTGGGGATCGGATTGAAATTTCATAAGAAGTTACAGAAATAAAACGGACTTTAGTTTCTTGTGTGTGTGTTTCAGATTCAAAGGTTAAAACAGTGACTCGTGGCACGTCGTACAAATTCACTCTACCGAACGAGTCTAAAAGCAAGTCACTGTGGGAGATTTCACATAACTCTTCCTTGGAGAATCCAATTTGGCTCAAACTTGTGGAATTGGAAAGAGGATGTAGAAGGCTACTACAGGTAGCAATTTCAGAACTAGATGATCTGCAATTACAGAGATACATCAGATTCAATATCAGGCTTCTATAAAGTGAAAAAAGGTGTGTAGTTTTTTTTTAAATTTTTGTGTAAGCTTGGTTTAACGGAATTCAAAGGGCATAGTAAAACATTATTATTGGTAACTGATTCCCTGAGGAAAGAAAATGCAAACACCTAGTAAGGAACCTGAAAGCTCTAGCATGACTCATGAAGAAGAGGAAGAAATGCTACATGATATATCAAAATTACAAGAACAAGTGCAACAAATGTCACGCTCACAAAAGCTAACAAAAGCTAAGATAAGTGGCGTGGAATCTAAGATAAATGGCATGGAATCTAATATAAAGGGCATGGAAGCTAAGATGGATGATTCGAAGATAGATTTGAAGAGAGACATGGTAGATTTGAAGATAGATTTGAAGACAGACATGGAAGAATTGAAGAAGTTGCTACAAGAAAGGGTCACTAATGGTGAAAAGGTAGTAAAGGAAACTCATGATGAGAACAAAAGAAATGTTAATCATGATTCCATAGATGCTAACGTTGGATCGAAGAATCACCATATTCCAAAAATCGATATGAGGAAGTTTGATGGCAAGGATCCCGCCACATGGATATTACAGATGGAGCAATTCTTCGATCTCAATAATGTGCAAAATGCACAAAAGGTACGTATGGCAACTGTATATTTGGAACCAAATCAGTTTGTATGGTATCAATGGCTTTTCTCTCGTAAACAATTTATCACTTGGGCAATTTTTACGGAAGAATTGATAGCACATTATGAAGATACAAAAAGCAACACTTTTTTTAGCCAATTGATAAGTCTCAAACAAAAGGGTTCAGTAATGGAGCACATTGAGGAGTTCCAAAAATTGAACATAAGGGTAAAAGATATTCCAGAGGAGCATAGGATTGATGTGTTCATAGGGTCTTTAAAGGATAATATCCAACATGATGTTCGCCTTTGGGAACCTGATTCATTAGAGAAGGCATTCAGGTTAGCAAGAAAAATGGAAAGAAAAATTATGGCAACCAGGAAGCATACCACTCACAACTATAAAGATGGAAGTGTTGTTGCCCCTAGTCTTCCACAACCTATAAGGTTGACACCACAACAATTGGAAGAAAAAAGAGCAAAAGGGCTTTGTTACAGTTGTGATAGCAAATACACTAAAGGTCATAAGTTGCTGAGAAGAAATTATTCTACATAGATTGTGAAGAGGAAGAAGAAAAGGAGCAAGAAAGGTCAAAAGAAGAAGATATACTCCAGGAACAAAGCCTAGATGAAGAACAAATAAATCCGACCATATCTTGTAATGCATTGGCGGAAATTACCACTCCTCAAACCATCAAGATAGAAGGACAAATCAAGAAGAAAAAGGTAATAGTGTTGATTGATTCAGGAAGCACCCACAATTTTATTCATTGTAGGGTAGCAAAAGAATTGAATTGCTTCCTATATCCAGCACCAGAGTGTCAAGTGATGATTGCAAATGGAGGAACAATAAATTGCTCTGGAAAGTGCCATAATATCAAGCTATCCATGGGAGAATATGTATTGACTAGCCCAATGCTTTCCATTCCAATGGGAGGTGCTGATGTTGTACTAGGAGTCCAATGGCTACAATCCTTGGGTACAATAGCTTTTAATTTTCAAGAACTTTTCATCAAATTTTCTACGGAAGGAAAGGAAGTTGAATTAAGGGGTATTGCAGGGAAACCAGGAAAGATAATCAGCTCTAATGGCATGACAAAGCTTCTAAAAAAGGAGCAAAGAGGTGTAATTGCACAATTATGTTCGCTAGATGTTTCCACATTGGAATCATCTATTTCTCCAGATCTCCAAAAAGTCCTGGACAATCATTCCAAGGTATTTGAGACTCCAAAAGGTCTCCCACCTATGCGTGATCATGATCATGCTATTCATCTGATTCCAGGAAGTGTTCCTCCAAACATCAGGCCGTACAGATATCCCTATGTCCAAAAGAGTGAAATTTGCAGAAATGCTAGAGGCTGGTATAATTCAACAGAGTCAAAGTTCTTTCTTAGCTCCAGTAGTATTGTTGCACAAGAAGGATGGATCATGGTGCATGTGTCCCGATTATAGGGAGCTCAACAAGCTCACTATTAAAGATAAGTTCCCCATTCCTGTTATTTATGAATTACTATATGAATTGCATGGATCAATTTACTTCACCAAGTTGGATCTTCGTTCGGGATATCATCAAATCAGAATGAAGATTGAAGACATTTCGAAAATGGCATTTAGAACTCATGAGGGTCATTATGAATTTTTGGTCATGCCTTTTGGCCTTACCAATGCACCTTCAACATTTCAAGGTTTGATGAATTCAATTTTCAAACCATTCCTTAGAAAATTTGTGTTAGTATTTTTTGATGATATACTAATCTACAACAAGTCTTGGAAGGATCATGTTGAACATGTTGACAGGGTGCTACAACTATTGGAGGAGAAACAATTATATGCAAAAAGATCCAAATGTTTCTTTGGAGTCCAGGAGGTGGAATATTTGGGTCATATTGTATCTCATGAAGGAGTTAAGGTAGACCCTAGCAAAATTAAAGCCATTAAGGAATGGAAAATCCCCACATCCATAAAGCATCTGCGAGGATTTCTTGGGTTGACAGGGTATTATCGCAAGTTTGTTAAGAATTATGGGAGAATAGCAGCACCTCTAACAACATTATTGAAGAAAGATTCATTTTCATGGACTCCAGAAGCAACAAAGGCCTTTGAACATCTTAAAGAGGCAATGTGCCAAGCACCGGTCTTAGCTACACCGGACTTCACAAAAACCTTTATTGTGGAATGTGATGCTTCAGGAAATGGAATTGGTGCTGTTCTAATGCAAGATGAAAGACCCATTGCTTTTGAAAGTCGTCCAATCAAGGGAAAGTTTTTAAGCAAAGCTATTTATGAGAAGGAAATGTTGGCAATACTCCATGCACTTAAGAAATGGCGACCCTACCTAATGGGAAGACACTTCAAGGTAAAAACAGATCATGATAGCCTTAAATACTTTTTAGAACAAAGATTATCCTCTGAAGAGCAACAAAAGTGGGTCACAAAGATGTTGGGTTATGACTTTGAAATCATCTACAAAAAAGGGAAGCAAAATGTGGTGGCAGATGCACTCTCAAGAAAGGATGAGGATGTGGAAGCATTGTTGTGTGCCATTTCTATTATCCAACCAGATTGGATAAACGAAGCAAGGGAGGAATGGAAGAATGACGAAGAAGTGTGGGCACTTATTCGAAAGCTACAACAAGATTCCAGTACTTCTGATACATTTAGCTAGCAAAATGATTCGTTATGGTACAAAGATCGCTTATACCTCTGTAAGAATTCCCAGCTAAAACAAAAGATTCTTATGGAATTGCACACTTCTCCCTTAGGAGGGCACTCAGGATTTTTAAAAACTTACCACAGGGTTAAGAAGGAATTTTTTTGGGATGGCCTTAAATCAGATATTCAAAAGTTTGTGGCAGAATGTTTGGTTTGCCAGCAAAATAAAGTTGAAACAATTAAGACACCAGGTCTATTACAACCTTTATCCATTCAAACCCAACGTTGGGAGGAGGTTTCAATGGATTTTATCACAGGTTTACCCAAGTCTGAGGGAAAGAGTGTCATCATGGTGGTAGTTGACAGACTTACCAAGTATGCACACTTTTGTGCATTATCACATCCATTTAAAGCCAGTACAGTTTCTACTGCATTTATGGAAACAGTTCAAAAGCTACATGGAAACCCAAAGATTATTGTAAGTGACAGAGATCCCATTTAACTGGAAATTTTTGGACATAATTATTTTCTTGTCTTGGGTACTCAGTTAGCTCATAGCTCATCTTATCATCCTCAATCTGATGGGCAAACTGAGTTAATAAACAAATGTTTGGAAGGATATCTTCATTGCTTTGTATCTGATAAACAGACACAATGGGTCAAATGGTTGCCTCTGGCTGAATGGTGGTATAACACTTCCTTCCATACAGCAACAAAAATGACCCCATTTATGGCACTTTATGGGTATCAACCACCATCCATCACATCATATTTAAGAGAAAATTCTAAGGTTCAGGCAGTGGAACATCACATTGAACATCAACAACAAGTCCTCCAACTCTTAAAGGATAACCTCGTGTTGGCACAAATAGAATGAAACAACAGGCAGATCAACATCGCAGTGAAAGAAGTTTTTATGTAGGTGATTGGGTATTCCTACGACTACAACCATATAAGCAAATGTCCCTCAAGCAAGCTAAGAAGGATAATAAATTATCACCAAAGTATTATGGTCCGTACAAGGTGTTACAAAAGATTGGTACTATGGCATACAAATTGGAGCTTCCTGCAGCTTCTCGATTGCACCCAGTTTTCCATGTTTCATGTTTAAAGAAGGTTATAGGTGACAAGCTCCCAATTCAAACAATATTGCCAAAACTTGACGAGGAAGGAAAAATTATATTGGAACCGGAAGCAGTCATAGAAACAAGAACTTGACAGCTACGAAATCGATCAATTTCAGAGTATCTTATCAAGTGGAAGAACTTATCTGCTGAAGATTCCACATGGGAGGATGAGAATTTTATGCAGAAGTATCCAGAACTACTCAAGCGTTGAGGACAACACTTTTTTGAAGGAGAGGGGCATGTTGTGTCCCTATAATACTAGTGATTACCCCATTACTATTGTACTTATACCCCTTATTTATATTGTTGTGCTCCTATTACCCCCATATTGTTATTTATGTGCCCCATAGAATCCCTCTATTTTTATTTTTGTGGCTTTATATTATTATTGTTAGGTCGGCTAGATTATATTGTGACTCCTTGGACTCCTATATATAGAAAGGAGGTTTTGTCATTTGTATCATCCAAGAATTGTTCATTTATGTAATGTAAAGTAGGTTGCCCCCTTGAAGAGGCTGAATTCTAAGGCGTTGATCTATCTTTTCTATCTTTTCTTGAGCTGGTTTCATAACAGGTACCTTGAAAGTCACATTCAGGATCGCCAAGCAGGAAGCAGATGGAACAACAAGCACAAGGACTTTCAAGCAGAAGAAACGACACCAGAACATACAACAGCAGATGGTAGAAGGAATAGTCGCAGAGGGAAAAAAAACCAAAATGAACGACAACATAAGGAACAACACTAGAAGGAATAGCAGGCCAAAGCAACAATAGCAACAGCAGAAGGAATAGCAAACAGATTAAGGAACAGCAACAAAAAGAACAATAATCACAAGGAACAACATCAAAAGGAACAACAAGCAGAAGGAACAACAGCAGAACGAACAACATTCGAAGAAACAGCAAGCCAAAGGAACAACATCTGAAGGAACAACAGGCCGAAGGAACAACAGAGCAAAGGAACAGTAGATCGAAGGAATAACATCCGAAGCAATAGCAGGCCGAAGGAACAGCGGTCTGAAGGAATAACAGGCTGAAGGAACAACAGTCCGAAGGAACAGCAATAGAAGGAACAACACTCCGTAGGAACAACGGGCCGAAGGAACAATAGTTCAAAGGAACAACATCCGAAGGAACAGCAAGACGAAGGAACAACAACTGAAGGAACAACAGGCCGAAGGAACAACAAGTAGAACGAATAATAGTAGAAGGAATGACAAACTTAAGGAACAACAAAAAGAAAAGCATAAGGAAAAGGTTACAGAATTTTCTCTCCGTGAGATAAAATGTAAGAAAGAAAACAAGAATAGCCAAAGAACTCACAAAACTTTTGAAAATAAGCATAGGAGAAGGGAGTACCATCAGCTCATTCTCATTGCTCAGTTTCTAAAAGCTTATGTTGATTGTAATAGGAGCTTGCTCCACTTTTGGCAATAAATACATTAACCGTTCTTGTTTAAAAAAAAAAAGCATTTTAAATCTTTTTTTTTTTCCAATAACCATCTCAAATGTGCATAATCCACCAAAAGGGATCATATGCTTGCGAGGTTCGGTCATATTAAAACAAAGGAAAAATCCTTGCTGTTATTGATTACTATAACAATATAACCTTTATGACTGAGTACTACAAGAACAATGTTGCAGTAAGGATTACCATATAACAATAAAAACTGACTTAGTACGACCAAAACAATATTACATTAAGGATTTACTAATGGTGCAAAATTCAACTCTTCAAAATAGGAGTACATTTATCAAATTGCAGTTTTAATATATAAAAAGTATGATTGACACTTAAATATTAAAAAAATAAAAATGAATAAAAATATTTATATATATAATTATGTATTATTTATGGATTATGGAAATAAAGATCAATATTTTAAATAATTATGAATTATTTTTATAAAAATAGATATTATGTTAATATTTACATTATTAATTAATTTAATAAAAATTATTTAAAAGTTAAAGTGATAATAAAATTTTAAAATAGGGGTTTTTAAATTTATATATTGTGAAAGAAAGAAAAATTTGATACATATTACAATTTATTTGGTTAACAATTTACAATGATTCATCAAATTTAGAAGAAAGTAGTATAGAAAATTATATTTCAAATCAATCGTGTTTCTTTTCTATGCTTTACTTTAAGGTAAAAAGATTGAAAAAATAAATACATGGCTTACAAAGAGTTGAAAATATGAAAATAAGAATAAAAGAATTAGACTGAAAATAGTAAAATTTAAATGTAAGGAAAATAGTAAAAAGAAAACATTGGTAAAAACCACTCATCATCTCCTCATGGATACTAATCTCCACTATGAAGGAGTAGGGATTGAGCAATCCGAAATATTTTTATTTTTCATGAAACCACCACCTCCTTCGTGCTCCTAGTTTCCATTTTTATCTCTTTCAGAGTGTATTGTAATCTCAATATTATTTTTAGAAGATAGTTGTTAATTTTATATTAAATAATGAAGGAATTACACATCTTTCTCATTTTAAAAAGTAGAAAACATTTTATGTTTTTTTTAACTTTAAACTACTTTAGTTGTTTATAAATGTAAATGTAAAAAAATTGAATTATTTTATTTTTATTATTTAAATTTGTTAATATAAATATTATTTTATTATGTTTAAATGTAAAATATATATATATATATATATATATATATATATATATATATATATATAATAGATTTCACAATGCACTAGTTAAATTTTAAATATCATTTATAGTATTTACATTTACATACCTGCGAAAACTTCTAGTTGAGATTGATTTTCCCTTTCAATATTTACTCACTCTCTCTTCTTTATTTTGTAATAGTTTCTAGCATATTCTCTATGAACCTCAATGTATCTTGTTCGATCATATTTTCTCTTGCAATTTCTTTGATTTCCCATGATAATTCAACCTATGTAGATTTTTAAAAACCAGCAAAAAAAATCAATTTCAAAATTTTGCAAAAAAACTCACTTTCAAAATTTATACCAAAAAACTCACTTCAAAAATTCAACACAAAAGACTTACTTTAAAAAAAAAAAACACTTTAAAAATTAAACAAAAAAAATTACTTTAAAGAAAACCCACTTAAAAAATTCAGCACAAAAAAATCACTTTAAAACATTTTCCCAAAAGACTTACTTTAAAATTTAAGCTAATAAATCTCACTTTAAAAATAAATCCAAAAGACTTACTTTAAAAACTAATTCCAAAAAATTTCCTTTTAAAATTTAGCTGAGAAGATTTTGTTTAAAAGTTCACTTCAAATGAGGTAAGAGTGTGAAAATAATGTTTCAGCACCATTTATTTATATCCTTCTGGCGAAACATTCTTTTAGTAGGATCACATTGTTTTATTTTTGTGGCAGATGGAAAATATCGACACATTTTCGGCTGAACTTTAAAAAATAATTCAGCGGTACTTTTAAAGTAATTTAACTGAATTACTTTTTCCATTTATTTTAACCGGCGTTGACGACAAACACAACTTCACCCGAATGTGGTTTTAGTTCAGCTGAATTGTTTTAACCTACAACTCTGCAACTACTCGACTCTAGCCACCACAACTTCACCCGAATGTGGTTTTAGTTCAGCTGAATTGTTTTAACCTACAACTCTGCAACTACTCGACTCTAGCCACCTTTTTCCAGCTTTGGAATGCTTAAACTCCATTTAATTTGGTGAATTTACTATAAAAAATAATACCATCATTTGCCTAATTGGATCTACTTTCAGTAGATATAAATTTTATGAAATTTCATAGAAATTTACTACTTTTAATTAATTTTCCAAAAAAATAAGTGCAAAAATTTTCTGAAGGTCATTATGATTCAGTGAAATAGAAAATCTGTATCATCCAAAATACACAATAAAAAAGTATGAAAAATTTATGGTTCATTACATTGGTCTGTCTTCTGTAATGGGTAGTTTTTATATTTTGATTTTATAACTAATATGTTGGTTTTGATTTTATAACTAACATGTTGAGAAACTTGATGCTCAACTAAACATCTTCAAAATCTGTAGTTTTTCCATATTGATTCAATTCAAAAAATTATAGTAATTATGATGTGCATTAGTTGGTTTCGTAAATATAATGATATCAAAGTAGAATCTGTGTAGATTGTTGCAACACATTTTTTTTTCAAAAATGCCAAGTTAACAAAGAATACGCTAGTGCTAAAAAGCATGACGTTTTATTAATCCCTCGATTTTTAAAAAACACACAGTGAAACAATTTCTAAGTTGACATATGGAATGTGAATAAAAAAATTCAAAAAAAATAAGTAATAGAAAGCTAATAAAATATATGACAAGTTTTCTTTTATTGTAAAATGAAATTCTAAACAAGAAAATTACTTTGACTTTGAAAAAGTTGAAGAGCTTCTAAAAATGATATATTTTTTCTAAAAAAAGGGCAAAAAGTGTAACCCAACTTCACATAAATAAAAATACAAGAGAGATATATTTCATTTTCAATGGATATTGAAGTTAGGATTTTGAAATATATAAAACTAGCATAGATCAGATTCTACCAAGTGTTGAGAGGATCAAATCTCTCAACATGCAAACTCTTTTTTTTAGTGCAAAACTTGAGGAAATGTTTGCACTTATATAGATTTGATTCCACTAATTTCTTGATAGATCCTTAGTTAAGATGGATATATTCTCATTATTTTAATAATATTATTTATGTTATATAAATTTCACATCTCTAGATATAAAAATGTTCTCATTATTTTTATTAAAACCTTGATATAATATATATGGAATATTCATGGAATATTTTAGTACTTATAAACTTTTATCTTTTAGAATTAATTAAAAAAAATGTTATAAAATTAAATTAAAATATTTTTTTATAAAATATTTTTATTGTTAAATGAGTTGTGGTTTTTGGGCATGTGGTATTGATAAGTCATGGTATTGTAATAAATCCTATTTACAACTTAATAATATCCATTGTAAAGTGTTGAATAACCTTAATTAAGAATATTAAGGAATTGTAAGTTTATTGTGAGTATTCAGTTTTTTTTTTAATTATATTTAAATATGGTTACAAAATCATTATTTTAATTTACATGGTAACATGGATCTTAATTTATAACCATTATTTATATGTTATATATTTTAATATGATATGTATTTTCCTTTCATCTAATTTTTTTATTAATAAAACAAAATTACAATATGAATTCAAAAGATGGGTGGTGGAAAAACATGCTCATGAGATTGAAGTCAAAATAATATAGTTCCACAAAAATGATGCAGAGCTCCTCCATGGTGATGATTAGGGTTTTATGCTAGCCAACCTTCTCCTACAAACTTTCATGCTTGCTTGAAATAATGGTGATTGGTTTTTGCTTCTGACTATTGTGCCATTGGACGATTCGCCTCAAAATAAGAAAAAAATTGCCCTACTGTTTAGTTGCAACATTGTCTTAAAACTCTGGTTCAGAACCCATGGTTTCAAGTGAGAATCCTCCTGTGGCAATTGAACCTCGTTCCTCTGCCATTGTTGTTGGGAATGATGGGCACATTTTTCAGCCCCTTTCATGTCTTTCTCGTCGACAATGTCATTTGTGTTTGGTTCTAATGGTGTTGCCCCTTCTTCCACTCTCTTGGGATCTTGTTAGGCACCATCGAAGTCCTTTTCTGATATGGTTAAAGCTCCATATTACAGTCTTCCTTCTACATTGAAAATGATCCCCATCAACGAGGCTCCAATGGTTGAAGATACTATGGGAGAATAAGCCCTCAGTGAAGTTGAGTTTTACTCTGAAGTGGATTTAATTTGTAGGTTCACTGGTCTTTGGACAAAACTTATTGATTTCCACTCTTGAATTAATGAGCATTGGAATCCCCTCATCTCAACTGAGCTCAACATTTATTTGTTGGCTACAAGCTTTTTTATCATAGTATTTAGTAATGTTAGTGATTGTGTGAGGATTCTTGATGCTGGTCCCCAGTTTTAGGGTTGTGTAGGTCTCACTCTTCAACCCTGTTTTCCCTCATTCGACCACCTCTTATCTTCAATCTCTAGTAAGGGATTTCCTACTAAGATTAACCTCACTGATCCTGAATTCTCCTAGGATCAATCACTCGACTACAAAAATGTTTATTTTCATTGCAAAGGCTTCTATGAGACTGGTAATTCCCTCAAGACCTGTCCCAATGATGGGTAAACAAAGTCAAAGTTCTCTTCCATAAAACCAAAATGGTGGGATGGTGTTTCTTTGATCATTATTCAATTTCCTCACAGGCTCCTATTTTTGCTTCTCACAATTCATGTAGTGCTCAAAAGGTTGTAAAAATATTTGTACCAATGGATAGAATATCTCAGTCTTCATTCATTAAATCTGAAACCCCTATGAAGTTTCCTAATCCTGACGCGGTTCCAATTAATCCGAGGTAAACAATAGCAACCGTTTCCTCTCCATAATTTTCCAAAAGTAATATGTTCTCAGCATGTGAATTCACTACTTTGGACAAAGGTAAAAACTTTGTTGATTCTTTGGATCTTGCACCCTTTTTTGTCATCAAAGTGAAAGGGATCTTGTGGAAAAAACAGGTGGAGGCACTTCTTCCCCCTCTGGAATGCAAGGTGGAATTCAAAATTCAATTTTCTTTAAACAATGGCAATATTGTTGATCCAACAGGAAATGGGGCTTGGACCCAAGTTAAGTGAAAGATGAAGAATTCTCCAAGAAAGGTGAAATTGTAGCCAAATAAAAATCTTAATTAGGAACGTTTTGCAAATTCACGTGGATTTGAGGGGTTTCTTGAAAAGTCTTTAAGTGGAACAATATCATTCTACATGTAGTTTGAGAAAATTTTAAAAGATTCTAGGTTTTTCCTCGATGTTCTGGACGAAATATTAAAGAACCCTTGGATTATCTACTCTCAAAAATTGTAATTTCGTTCTTTTATTAATACAAATTCTTAGTAGTTCCTTAAAAAAAAACAAAATTACAATACAAAAAATTTAATTTTATTACTTTTAACTTTTCATTATTAATTTAGCCAACATTTAAATGTTTACATTCATTTAGCACTATAATATCTCCCCTATACTGGGATATATATTACTTTTAACCTTTTATTATTTTTTGATTGAACTGACATTTGAATGTTTACAAAGAAATATCTACACCACTACAACATGGTCCTATACTGGACTATAGACTAGATCTAGACACAATCATTTTAAATTAAGATGTTTTGGAGGTTTAAAAGTAAGATCAAATTTTGTAATGATTATAAAAATTAAGTAATAGTCATGATTAATATATCATTTTAAGTTGAGGGTTTCTGGAGGTTTGAAAGTAACATAAAATTTTGCAATGATTATAAGAAATAAGTAAAATACAATTAGTATATTGAATCTTGTATTTCTTATAAGAAATAAATAAAAGTTAATTAATATATTGAATTCTTGACTTAAATAAAAATAATAAATTCATTATATTTGAAAGTAAACAAAGATAATAATATAAATGGAATTTATTAATTAATATAATAGTAGCTTTTTTTAATAGTAATGAGAATTTTGATAGTTAGACTTGAACCCATAGAGTTCATGAAACAAAATTTTCATCAAACCATAGTGAATTTAAAATCATAATATTTTTACAAATATTTCCATTTTATATAAAGATTTTTAACATATTTCCATGAATAAAACTTCTTGTACATTCATTTAAAAAAATTCTTGATGGTCTCACCATGTTTTCTTTGCACTTTTATTTGTAACATTCCACCTAGGTAGTGAGGCACATCTTTATGGTAGCATACTTAGTGAGGGGGAATTTTTATGGTAGTAAAATTGATTTGTTAGGCGTTATTAAAAGTGTCTAATTTATATGGAGTTGATAACTCAAGTGGTTAAGAACATGGTTTGTTTTCCCACAAGTCTGTTTTATTTCACATGACTTACCCTACATATGTCAATCATCCAATCTCAACACCTACTCCAATATCTCTACTGTGTCGAGACCCTCCCCATCATTTCTACAACACACTCTCACATACTAGGCATATTTGTCTCCATCTTTGGAATCTTGGTTGAATAAATGTCTTGGATCTCTATACTTTCTTTGTCATTTATTAGAGTCACAAAATCTAACAAAATAACTATACCTATATTGAGTTAGCAGGGCTTATTAAAGGCTCAATAAATACAATATTTCAAATACATACAATAATTATAAATTCTCGCCATCTCGTCCATAAATTGTCATAGCTACCAATAGGTTGGCCATCACCTATCAATCTATCTCATAAAAATGGAGAAAATCTACCTTGGTTGCCACCTTTAAACCATCTGACATTATAGATGATTCCAATATCCTCATATTTGTGAGATTTATGAGATCTCCTACACTGGAAGCCCTTGTAGGTTCCAAAATTATGGGAAATATCAATTGGTTCAATGAAGTGAGTTGACCACTATCATGTGAATTGAGCACTAGCTTATGACACCATCTTAATGCAAGGTGCTTTAACTCTTTAAGCCCTCTTATTGTATTGGGCAAAGCCTTCAACTACACACAAAAGTAAATATTTAAAACTTGAAGCACTAAAATATTACCGATGCTCTCATGAAATTGTATCAGTTCCCATTAGCCACTCAAATCAAGGAACTCAATCAATCTAAGCCCCTCCATTGACATTGACAACCTTGTTATATTAGTTCTATACAAATATAGAACCCTTAGAGACATGACATTATGACATAAGAGTCTTATTAAAAGATAATGATGCAAGCTAATTAAATGGATTTCATTGAGATTGTGCCACATTCTGTAGAATCTCCATCACTTCTATAACTTTAACCATCAAGGATTTAAGAGACTCCAACAAATCAAGAACCTCAATTTGGTCTATTTCCAAAAGAAAAACAATAATTTTGGCTGCATGATGATGTTCCAATTGATCCACCAAAGAATACAAGCTTTCTCCAAGCATTGTTCATTGTTATTCGAGAGTTGCATTTGGAAGAGCTAAAGCCAAAGATCCAATAGGTATAAACTGTGAAATGGTTGTCTCGGTTGCACATAAAGGGAGGACACCCATATCTAATGGGAAAGGATGTATCCCTCTTGCAACATCACATAAAGGATTTTCTTTAAAATTTCTTCTCGGTGGAGGACAATAAAAGTGATTAACATGAGGTAACATTTGTTATTGTATCAGTGGTAGCCACTATTTTTGTATGAGTGCTACACCACCTGCAAATCCAATAGACACCATTACTTATTAGCTGCTCTTAGCTCGTGGAAATTCTGTTGAAAACAATGGACAAACAAACCATCACAAAATTCACTCTTGGACATCTACTCTTCCCATTATATAAATATTTTTTATATTAAAATAGATGAGCAATATACACCTAATAACAATACATTAAATATTATATAAATTGTTAAATTTAAATGTAGGATAAAATATAAAAAGTAAAGTGAAGTTTAATGTGGATTTTATTTAGTGTGGTTTATGTTACCGGCCTCCTCCATTGTGAAGGTATCTTCATGGGGAACTGATATGAACATTGGTGGTTACAAGAGATTAATTAGGATGAAAAGAGTTGCAGGGAAATGGGGCCAATTTTTGTCATAACAGTTACCACCTTCCTTCCCTTTCCAGCAAAATATATGTAGAAAGATAAGGATATATGCATAGTATTTGCACTACCACTCCTCAACTAAAATTGGTTGTGGCCATAATCAAAGCCGAATGGTCGTTGAAGCAACAATAGGGTTTGGTGGGTTTGGTGATAGTGGAGGACATGGAGGAGGAGGTGGTGGCTTTGGTGAGGGTGTAGGACATGCAAGAGGAGGTGGGGGGTTTGGTGACAATGGAGGAGGATATGGTGGGGGAGATGGCCATGGGGGATTCACTTGGTGAACCTCTGACATATCACGTGCGTTCATGGCATATTAAACAATACCCTTAATTTGACTACATATTGGAAAATCCCTCTAAAAATCACATTATTAACCCCCTACCAATATGAACCCAATATAGCTTCCCAATTTAAGAAACCCCTATTTCACTAGATATTGTAGGTATCCATTTTTCCATTAGCATTTTTTAGACCCCTTCATATTTTTTCATTAAATTTAAGCTCCATTTTTTATATTTGTCAATATAAAAACCCTTTACCCCCTATATATCTGCCAATATATTATGTCATTCTTTCCTCAATATATATCCCCCCAATATGAACCCATGTGGTATGATATTGCTCCCCCAGTGAAGCCCCTGTGGAGGTGGCAGTGGCGATGGAGGGCATGGCAGAGGTGCGCACGAAGCTCTTGGATTACACCCAATGGCATGATTATGATATGAGGCTATGGATTATGAATATGGATTACATGATGCTTGCATCAAAGCTGGAACACTTAGGTAATGCCCGGTGTGTTACAAGGTTAGTGAAAAGAGTTAGATCCACCAAAGTGTTGATACTCAAATTTGGTCCAAATAATCATTCAACTATTTTTTTGGATCTGTTTACTTAAAGAAAGTAATCATAATATTAAATAAAGATGTAAATAGAAAATTTAAATGCTAAGTAATAGTCTAATTATTTTAAATTTTCATCTTGTTTAATTTTTTATATTTTAATTTATTTAAAATATTTTTTAGTCATTTTTTTTTCAAAATTTAATAAAAATTCATGAAACCAATAAATTTAAACTATATAATTTACACAACTTAAATTTATAAAAATTTTAAAATACTAAATTCATTTTGACATTGAAAAAACATTTTAAATCATTTTCTTTTATCCAATAACCATCTCAAATGTGCATAATCCACCAAAAGGAATCATATGCTTGCGAGGTTGGATCATATTAAATCAAAGGAAAAATCCTTGCTGTTATTGATTACTATAACAATATAACCTTTATGACTCAGTACTACAAGAACAATGTTGCAGTAAGGATTACCATATAACAATAAAAACTGACTTAGTACTACCAGAACAGTACTACATTAAGGATTTAGTAATGGTGCAAAATTCAACTCTTCAAAATAGGAATACATTTATAAAATTACAGTTTTAATATATAAAAAGTATGATTGGCATTTAAATATTAAAAAAATAAAAATGAATAAAAATATTTATAAATATAATTATGTATTCTTTATGGATTATGGAAATAAATATCAATATTTTAAATAATTATGAATTATTTTTATAAATATAAATATTATGTTAATATTTACATTATTAATAAATTTAATAAAAATGATTTAAAATTTAAAGTGATAATAAAATTTTAAAATAAGGGTTTTTTATATTTATATATTGTGAAAGAAAAAAAGGAAAAATGGATACATATTACAGTTTATTTGGTTAACAATTTACAATGATTCATCAAATTTAGAAGAAAGTAGTATAGAAAATTATATTTCAAATTAATCGTGTTTCTTTTCCATGCTTTACTTTAAGGTAAAAAAGATTGAAAAAATAAATACATGACTTACAAAGAATTGAAAATATGAAAATAAGAATAAAAGAATTAGACTGAAAATAGTCAAATTTAAATGTAAGGAAAATAGTAAAAAGAAAACATTGGTAAAAACCACTCATCATCTCCTCATGGATACTAAACTCCATTATCAAGGAATAGGGATTGAGCAATCCAAAATATTTTTATTTTTCATGAAACCACCACCTCCTCCCTCCATTTTTATAATATTATCATGGAATAGAAATTGAGCAATTCAAAGTAATTAGAAGAAACCTTGGACAAGCAAGAGCAGAGGTTGCTTTCCATATCTTTTTAGAGGATATATATATATATATATATATATATATATATATAATATATATATATATATATATGATATTTTCATTTACTCCAAAATATTTGATTTTATAGATAGATAGATATAGATATTTGATATTTGATAAATAAATATCAAATGAATTACAAGTCTCTTTCATAGTGTATTGTAATCTCAATATTATTTTTAGAAGCTAGTTGTTAATTTTATATTAAGTAATGAAGGAATTACACATCTCTCTCATTTTAAAAAGTAGAATAAATTTTATGTTTTTTTTTTTAACTTTAAACTACTTTCGTTGTTTATAAATGTAAATGTAAAAAAGAAATTGAATTATTTTATTGTGATCAACATTGAAATTATTTTATTATTATTATTTAAATTTGTTAATATAACTATTATTTTATTATGTTTAAATGTAATATATATATATATATATATATATATATATATATATATATATATATATTTGGAATGAAATATGTAGCAAGATAAGGATATATGTGTAGTATTTGCACCGCCACTCCTAATCAAAGTCGAATGGTCATTGAAGCAACAATAGGGTTTGGTGGGTTTGGTGATAGTGGAGGACATGGAGGAGGAGGTGGTGGCTTTGTGAGGGTGTAGGACATGCAGGAGGAGGTGGGAGTTCAGTGACCGTGGAGGAGGCTCTGGTGGGGGAGATGGTCGGGGGATTCACTTAATGAACCTCTGACATATCATGTGCATTTGTGGCATATTAAACAACCTTAAATTGACTACATATTGAAAAATCCCTCTAAAAATCACATTATTTAACCCTTACCAATATGAACCCAATATAGCTTCCCAATTTCAAAATCCCATATTTCACTAGATATTGTACGTATCCATTTTTCCATTAGCAGTTTTTATATCTCTTTATATTTTTTCATTAACTTTAAGCTCCATTTTTTATATTTGCCAATATAAAAACCCTTTAGCTCCTATATATCTGCCAATATATTATGTCATTCTTTCCTCAATATATATCCCCCAATATGAACCCACGTGGTATGATATTGCTCCCCTAGTGAGGCCCCCGTGGAGGTGGCAGTGGGGATGGAGGGCATGGCGGAGGCATGCACGAAGCTCTTGGATTGCACCCAATGGAATCATTATGATCTGGAGTTATGGATTATGAAGATGGATTACATGATGTTTGCATCTGTGATGCCCCTCATGAGGAGTAATGTTGGTAATTAGTAAATTTGACTATGAGATAAACTCTGTTTGATGAAATATAAAAACTCTGTTGTTAAGTATTGTTAACCATTATGATAATTAATTGTGTTATCATTATTCAATTTGAGTATATGATTAACTGTGGCTAATCACTGTGGAGGTGGTTAAATAAAAGAAACCCTAACTACCTTGAGGAGGCAGTTGGGACCCCAAGAGGAAAAAGGGGAAATGCCAAGTCTGGTTAGGATCAGATGGCAGAGGAGAAAAGAAAAGAAAATCAAGAAAGTGCTATGTCTGGTAAGGACCGGATGGCATGTTTGTGAGGAAGAGAATTCTTGTATTCGTTATGTCTGGTTAGGATCAGATAGCGAGATCTGGCATAGCCAGAGAGATCGCAGACGAGATTTGCAGTTGTGCTTGGGGGTGGAAGATCGAGAAGGATCTTCCTATGGACGGGTGGCTGACAAGCATTACATATAGGTTTGCGGCTAAGCAGGTATGGCTTATTAAACTTATTAACCAAGAAATGACTTTATCTTTCTGTGGTGAGCAAATGAAATAGAAGGAGACAAATTGCCTATTTTCTTAGAAAGAAAAACTCTATATGTGCTTGACAGAGACCGTATTTGCATTTCCTTTTACGAATGCAAGCATTGAATATATATCTATATATATATATATATATATATATATATATATATATATATATTGAGCTGAGAACTTGTATTACAGGCGGTAAAACCAATATTAAACAGATAGGAACTATTTAACCCTATTCTGTATGCTAGAGCGAATAATAATTAAGGAAAAAGGAAAAAACGAGCCATCAACAGAATAGATGCGTTTTCTTATTCCGATTCAAAGTAGCAATAAATAATGAAGAGCTCAGACCATTTATCAAAGCAAGAACGGGCCGAGCATTCGTCGGCAGTCTAAACACAGATTCTGGCACGATAACAACATCTCTGTTATTACATAATTGAAACAACTGACTGAAACTATGTACAAGCATAATATAGATACAATTTACAGACGAAGATATTCTTGTTCATGTAACAAAAGAAAAGATCAACACATTATGCATGCGTATAGTTATTTGCAAATGATTCTAGCTATAAGGAGTCACCGCTGTGGGGCGTAAGCGTGTGCTTAGCCGACAGGGTGACTTTGCCGAACCAAAAACCAAGATATAACTTCTACAGAATAACTAATATACCTGAAAAGAAATCGAATGGCGACTCGTATGTTAAACGAGTTCAAAGTAAAAGCTGTGGAGAAGACGATACACACCGAGAACATTTTAATGCAGAGCCATAGCCATACCAAAAACACCAGTTTCACAAAACCAACTTGTAACCGAAACATTAAAATATTAGTATTATAAAACTGTCACAATATTTTCTAAGAAGCAGCATCCATGAGCCGGGCAGAACTTAGAATAAAAGAACAGTACATTTATATATACAAATTAAGCTGGCAAACCATGCCTTGGCGGAGTTCCGCCTGAGATTGGGCCATAAAAACAACCAGATATAAATAACCATTCAAACTAGAAACATGAGTCATATAGCTTTCTCATTAAAGAAACCCTGGATGCATGGCGGAGGAAATTGATTGCAAAAGCAAGAACCTCGGCATCCCTGTTCAGTGGAACAGTGGTTCAGGCAATACCCTGTAAAAAGAATATGAAAGCAGGACTTAGGGTAAGAAACCAGCTCTTACCCGTAGTGGAACAACTGAGGAGGAAAAAGCCAGATTTTACCCCGATGCCGTCTGGTCGCCGAGGCGCCCTCCTGAATACATTAAGACAATTAAACTTAGAACCTTATCGGAATTGTTGAAAACAATGACAAAACAATTTAGCAGCGGAAATGGTTAAACCGGAGCCATGAGGACTACCTTCGAAAAACTCCTGAAGTAAAGCAGAATTAGGAGACGGCTATACTTGAGTCGAAAGGAGAGGCCGCAGCATGTCACCGTGCTCTGGAGACTGAGAATGAAACCCCGGTATGGCAGAGAGCCACCAGAGACTTCGGCAGCACACAGTCATTTCAAATGAAGACAATAACAAGCCGAAAGGAAATGGCACTTAAATATTTCACTGTAAAACCCTGCCTCGTGGCATAACTCCAACCTTTGATCTGATTGAGCTTTTTTCCACCGTTCGATCGACAAGGAGGAACCGGGAAGAATTATGAGCGCGAAATGGTAAGACCGAGGTACCCGGTTTCATAGCACTTGGAGTCTTGGGGCACGCCACCGCACATGGCAGTTCAAAGGCTGACCATTGATCAAGCCAGGTGGACGGCATCTAGCAAGCGAGCGTCGTAAGCGGCAGAACATCACCACAGCAGCGTCTCGAGGAAACAATTCCGTACAATACTTCGCAATTACCATAAAGCATATATTTAAGAAGGTGAACGGTCCACTGTACCTCGGACTTGCCGTGGTTTCGAAACCATAATCGCCACACATAAAAGTTAACATATATAAACATTTCTATTAAACGGGAATGGGAAAACAATTAACCCATGCATGCATGTATTCCAAAACATAACCATTACAATATGTCGAGTGGAAATTTAGTTGTGTTTCTTATCATGTGCGGGTCAATACATATATATATGTCAAAGGTACGAGAAATCTCTATATAAGGTTTATGTGTATATTTATTGTAAGTCGGTAAGTAAGAATTAAAAAAAAAAAAATTTACTCTTGTGATAGAGCGTGACAAATTGGTATCAGAGCCCAGGTTACAACTCTGTGACCTCGGGTAAACTTTAATAAAGCAGTAATGCTTAAATAGTGACATGACAACCAAATTAAGAGTATACTGAAATATATAATCACAGCTGTTGAATTAGTTAATCTTGTACAGGTAACAGCAGAATGAGAAGAACAAGTAGCGCTCCTCATAGGAACTTGGAACAACCTGATAATGCAGCTCATCCTCAAGGGAATCCTGAGCTATGGGTACAACTGGGAGCAGAAGGCCGCAACACTGATTCGGCTATATTGAGGACAGTCCAGGAGCTGAAGGACGAAATGGTCCGTTTGCGTGAGGACAATGCGAGATTAAACATGGAACAGGAGAGGATTCTGAAAAGCTTATCAGACAAACAACATCATCAACAGTCTCATCCTAGACCTGAACAGACACGAGTAACAGATGAACAAAGCTATCATACGGAACAGGAGGAAGCAGAGGAAAAAGCAGAGACGCGAGGTGAGAAGTCTGTTAACGCTTCCGAATATCAAACTCCAAAAAGACCGCGAATAGAGTTACAAGGTGAATTCCGGAAGATTAAGCCACCTCAATTCGATGGGGAATCAGAAGAAGCTGCAGAAGCATGGCTAATTAATATGAATAAGTATTTCCAAGTGTACGAGTATGATCACCATCTTAAGGCCCGGCTGGCTATATTCCAGCTGCAGGCCAAGGCCACATTATGGTGGGAAGGGGTCAAAATGGTGTGGGGGGTGAGTGAGCAGGATGTGACTTGGGAGGTTTTTCAGAGATATTTTAAGGAAAAATACCTGACAGAACGCTTCCATGATGAAAAAGCACGAGAATTCCATGATCTGCGTCTTGGACAACAGACCATAGATGAATTCATAACAAAATTTACATCCCTGCTCCGTTATGTACCGTATATTCGAGAGGAGAAGGCTAAGGTGCAACGGTTTGTTAGCAGCCTACCTCTGGCAATGCGAGAAAGGATCGAGTTTGATAATCCGAAGACGATGGATGAAGCAATTTGGAAGGCTAGACTCTGTTACCAGCAGAGCAAACAAAAAGGAGAAGGTTTTGGGAAGCGTTGGGCAGACAAGAAGAGCAGCAGAATGGTTGTGGGAACTAAGGGAACTCGCAGCAGCTTCCACAAAGGATTCTCGAAAGGGGCCAGCACTAAAAACCCATCGAGAAGTCAGATCAGATTGAAGCCACCTGCTGAAACTAAATATAGCGAACATCAGGCTAGAATGGATAATGAAGGTGCGACAAGGCCACCAGTTCAGTGTTGGGGTTGTGGTGGACCCCATTATATTAAAAATTGTCCTCATCGGAAGGAAAGCGATCAGTTTTCCCAGATCTATGAAGCTTCTACAGTGGGAGACGTGGCCAGATCCATACCCAGAATAAATGCATCACTTGAGGACCAACAAGCTGACTACCAGCCAACCATGATCGAGTTTGAAGGTAAGATCTTTGATCAAACTGTTTCTATTTTAGTAGATCCAGGAGCTACTTTAAGCTATGTAAGTCCCAAAGTTGTGGAAAGCTGTAGTTTGCAAACTATTAAGTTTAAAAATCCCTAGTTAGTACAGCTGGCCACGAGGGCCAAAAGACGAGTACTGACTAAGGTCAGCAGCTGTCCACTAAGGTTAGCTGGTCAGACAATAACAACAGAACTGAATGTACTCCCTCTTGGACCTTATGACGTGCTGATAGGAATGGACTGGTTGGAGAAGCGATGGTCTGTAATTAACTGTAAGACAAAAACAATTTCTTACCGAGATGAACAGGGAGTGGAAAAAGAGATTCAAGGCATCCAAAAACCGGTGCAGATCCGGCCAATTACGGCCTCACAGCTAGTTAGAAGTGTGCGGAAGAAATGCCAAATATATGCAATTCAGGTGGGGTACGCTGGGTCTAAGGATAAAAGTACGACTGTGGAAAATATACCGGTAGTGCAAGACTTTGCTGATGTATTCCCAGAGGAAATTCCAGGGCTGCCGCCCAAGCGGGATTTGGACTTTACCATCGAATTGGTACCTGGTGCAGCCTCGGTATCCCGTGCACCCTACCGGATGAGTGTGCCAGAATTAACCGAGTTAAAGATGCAGCTGCAAGAGTTGTTGGATAAGAAGTACATCCACCCCAGTGTATCTCCTTGGGGGGCTCCCGTGTTGTTTGTTAGGAAAAAGGACGGAACTCTTCGTATGTGCATAGATTATAGACAACTGAACAAACTAACAGTTAAAAACAAATATCCACTACCCTGCATTGATGAGTTGTTCGATCAGGTGAAGGGGGCGATAATCTTTTCAAAGATCGACCTGAGGTCGGGCTATCATCAAATCAGAATTAACGATGAGGACATAGCCAAAACCGCGTTTCGTACTCATTATGGACACTACGAGTTTGTGGTACTGCCTTTTGGGTTGACTAATGCAACTGCGACATTCATGTGCTTGATGAACAGTGTATTTCACCAATACTTAGACAAGTTCGTGTTAGTTTTTATTGATGACATACTTATTTACTCTCGGAATATTAAGGAGCATGAGGAGCATCTTAGAATAGTGTTACAGACACTACGGGAGCATCAGTTATATGGCAAATTTAGCAAATGTGATTTTTATAAAGAACAGATCCAGTATTTGGGACACATCATCACCAAAGAAGGTATAGCTGTGGATCCCGAAAAGATCAAAACCATAATGGAATGGCCAACCCCCAAAGATGTAGCAGATATTCGATCCTTCATGGGGTTGGCTGGTTATTATCGACGGTTCGTAGAAGGTTTCTCCAGGATTGCATACCCTATCACTTCTTTGCAAAAGAAGGGAAAAGTGTTTAAGTGGACAGCAGAATGTCAGCGGAGCTTTGAGCAGCTCAAACACCTGCTCACCACCGCACCTGTGCTGAGTATTGCAGACCCAGAGAAAGAATATGTAGTTTGCACGGACGCGAGTAAGGAGGGCGTAGGTGGGGTGTTAATGCAGGAAGGAAAGGTGATCGCATATGAATCCCGGAAGTTAAAAGAGCATGAGCAGAAGTATTCCGCTTATGATCTGGAATTAACCGCGGTGGTTCATGCGCTGAAGATGTGGCGCCATTATTTAGTGGGAAGGAAATTCTTGCTGATGACTGATCACCATAGTTTGACTAGCTACTTTAGTCAACCAACCTTGAACGCGAGACAAGCAAGATGGGTGGACTTTTTGGGAGGTTTTGATTTTGAAATTAAACATTTGAAAGGAAAAGAAAACCGGGTAGCTGATGCATTGAGTCGAAAAGTGCACTGCCTTTATGAAATCGGTATTAGTAAGGGACAATTCACCCTTGATAAAGAAATTGAAGAGGCTGCTGCTCAAGATCAGATTTATCTACAAAAGAAACAACTGGTGCAGGATTTAAATACCCACGTAATGCAACAAGGGTATACCTTGAATACAGCCGGAATTTTGTGCTACAAAAAGAAGGTTTATGTACCCAATCAAAGCAGTATTAAAGAAAAGATTCTGGATGAATATCATAGAAGTCCTTATGCAGGACATTCGGGCTACCCAAAATTGATCACTTCGCTTCGGAAAGAGTACCACTGGCCAGGCATGAAGAGGGATGCGGTGGAATATCTGGCGCGATGCTTAGAATGCCAGCAAGTTAAGGCTGAACATCAACACCCTGCGGGTTTACTACAGCCATTACCTATACCAGAATGGAAATGGGAGACCATTACCATGGACTTTATTACGGGATTGCCAAAATCTAAAAAGAACAATGATTCTATAATGGTTGTAGTAGACAAACTCAGTAAGTCAGCTCACATCATACCAGTTCAATCCACCTATCGTGCGGCTCAAATCGCAAATGTTTTTATGCAGAATATATTCAAACTCCATGGGCTGCCAAAAACAATAATATCCGATCGTGATGTAAAATTCACATCATTTTTTTGGAGGACCTTGTTTGAAAGGCTGGGAACTCAACTGAACTTCAGCACCGCTTATCATCCGCAAACCGACGGGCAGACTGAGCGGGTGAATCAAGTGGTGGAAGACATGTTGAGGTCTTACGTGATGCAACAACCTACTCGATGGGAGGAGTATTTGCATCTGGTGGAATTTGCCTATAACAATGGATACCATACATCCTTGAAGATGAGTCCATTCGAAGTGCTTTACGGCCGGAAATGCCGTACACCATCCAGTTGGGGTGGACCGGAGGACAAACTCTTGATGGGTCCTGAGATGTTGGAGGAAATGGAGGTCATGGTCAAAAAGGTCCGGGCTAATTTAAAGATAGCTCAAGACAGACAGAAAAACTTTGCAGATCGGAAGAGGACATTTAAAGAATATCAGGTTGGTGAACATGTGTATGTCAGAATCCGAGCTAGGAAAAGTACACTTCAATGGAATGCTTGTGCCAAACTGGCACCTCGTTTCTGTGGGCCTTTCCAGATTTTGGCACGAGTGGGGCCAGTAGCTTATCAGCTAGCCCTACCCAGCCATATCCGAGTTCATAATGTCTTCCATGTATCAGTTTTAAAGAAATATGTCTATGACCCTAGGCACATAATAAGTTGGCAGGATATTCAGGTAAGAAAGGTTGTTAATAAACCTAAACAAAAAAAAATAGAATGCTAGTAAGCAGCTAACTGAATACTATGTGTTTCAGGTGGAACCGAAAGGATATTTCATGGTCGAGCCAGTGAACATATTAGATCGGAGAAGAGCCGAGCTGCGGAAAAGGACCATCTACCAGGTTAAAGTGCAATGGCAGCACTTTGGGCCTGACGAGGCCACCTGGGAGGATGAACAAAGTATGAGGGAAACTTATCCCAAACTATTTTTGGTTGGACAGCAACATCGGGACGATGTAGAGCTTCAGGAGGGGGAGATGTGATGCCCCTCGTGAGGAGTAATGTTGGTAATTAGTAAATTTGACTATGAGATAAACTCTGTTTGATGAAATATAAAAACTCTGTTGTTAAGTATTGTTAACCATTATGATAATTAATTGTGTTATCATTATTCAATTTGAGTATATGATTAACTGTGGCTAATCACTGTGGAGGTGGTTAAATAAAAGAAACCCTAACTACCTTGAGGAGGTAGTTGGGACCCCAAGAGGAAAAAAGGGAAATGCCAAGTCTGGTTAGGATCAGATGGCAGAGGAAAAAAGAAAAGAAAATCAAGAAAGTGCTATGTCTGGTAAGGACCAGATGGCATGTTTGTGAGGAAGAGAATTCTTGTATTCGCTATGTCTGGTTAGGATCAGATAGCGAGATCTGGCATAGCCAGAGAGATCGCAGGCGAGATCTGCAGTTGTGCTTGGGGGTGGAAGATCGAGAAGGATCTTCCTACAGACGGGTGGCTGACAAGCATTACATACAGGTTTGTGGCTAAGCAGGTATGGCTTATTAAACTTATTAACTGAGAAATGACTTTATCTTTCTGTGGTGAGCAAATGAAATAGAAGGAGACAAACTGCCTATTTCTTAGAAAGAAAAACTCTCTATGTGCTCGACAGAGACCGTATTTGCATTTCCTTTTACGAATGCAAGCATTGAATATATATATATATTGAGCTGAGAACTTGTATTACAGGCGGTAAAACCAATATTAAACAGATAGGAACTATTTAACCCTATTCTGTATGCTAGAGCGAATAATAATTAAGGAAAAAGGAAAAAACGAGCCATCAACAGAATAGATGCGTTTTCTTATTCCGATTAAAAGTAGCAATAAATAATGAAGAGCTCAGACCATTTATCAAAGCAAGAACGGGCCGAGCATTCGTCGGCAGTCTAAACACAGATTCTGGCATGATAACAACATCTCTGTTATTACATAATTGAAACAACTGAATGAAACTATGTACAAGCATAATATAGATACAATTTACAAATGAAGATATTCCTGTTCATGTAACAAAAGAAAAGATCAACACATTATGCATGCGTATAGTTATTTGCAAAAGATTCTGGCTCTAAGGAGTCACCTCTGCGGGGCGTAAGTGTGTGCTTAGCCGGCAGGGTGCCTTTGCCGAACCAAAAACCAAGATATAACTTCTACAGAATAACTAATATACCTGAAAAGAAATCGAATGGCGACTCGTATGTTAAACGAGTTCAAAGTAAAAGCTGTGGAGAAGACGATACACACCGAGAACATTTTAATGCAGAGCCATAGCCATACCAAAAACACCAGTTTCGCAAAACCAACTTGTAACCGAACAATTAAAAGATTAGTATTACAAAACTGTCACAATATTTGCTAAGAAGCAGCGTCCATGAGCCGGGCATAACTTAGAATAAAAGAACAGTACATTTATATATACAACTTAAGCCGGCAAACCATGCCTAGGTGAAGTTCCGCCTGAGATTGGGCCATAAAAACAACCACATATAAATAACCATTCAAACTAGAAACATGAGTCATATAGCTTTCTCATTAAAGAAACCCTGGATGCATGGCGGAGGAAATTGATTGCAAGAGCAAGAACCTCGGCATCCCTGTTCAGTGGAACAGTGGTTCAGGCAATACCCTGTAAAAAGAATATGAAAGCAGGACTTAGGGTAAGAAACCAACTCTTACCCGTAGTGGAACAGCTGAGGGGGAAAAAGCCAGATTTTACCCCGATGCCGTCTGGTCGCCGAGGCGCCCTCCTGAATACATTAAGACAATTAAACTTAGAACCTTATCGGAATTGTTGAAAACAATGACAAAACAATTTAGCAGCGGAAATGGTTAAACCTGGAGCCATGAGGACTACCTTCGAAAAACTCCGGAAGTAAAGCAGAATGACGAGACGACTATACCTGAGTCGAAAGGAGAGGCCGCAGCATGTCACCGTGCTCTGGAGACTGAGAATGAAACCCCGGTATGGCAGAGAGCCACCAGAGACTTCGGCAGCACACAGTCGTTTCAAATGAAGACAATAACAAGCCGAAAGGAAATGGCACTTAAATATTTCACTGTAAAACCCTGCCTCGTGGCATAACTCCAACCTTTGATCTGATTGAGCTTCTTTCCACCGTTCGATCGACAAGGAGGAACCGGGAAGAATTATGAGCCCGAAATGGTAAGACCGAGGTACCCGGTTTCATAGCACTTGGAGTCTTGGAGCACGCCACCACACATGGTAGTTCAAAGGCTGACCATTGATCAAGCCAGGTGGACGGCATCTAGCAAGCGAGCGCCGTAAGCGGCAGAACATCACCACAGCAGCGTCTCGGGGAAACAATTCAGTACAATACTTGGCAATTACCATAAATCATATATTTATGAAGGTGAACGGTCCACTATACCTGGGACTTGCCGTGGTTTCCAAACCATAATCGCCACACATAAAAGTTAACATATATAAACATTTCTATTAAACGGGTATGGGAAAACAATTAACCCATGCATGCATGTATTCCAAAACATAACCATTACAATATGTCGAGTGGAAATTTAGTTGTGTTGCTTATCATGTGCGGGTCAATACATATATATATGTCAAAGGTACGAGAAATCTCTATATAAGGTTTATGTGTATATTTATCGTAAGTCGGTAAGTAAGAATTAAAAAAAAAAACATTTACTCTTGTGATAGAGCGTGAAAAATTGGTATCAGAGCCCAGGTTACAACTCTGTGACCTCGGGTAAACTTTAATAAAGCAGTAATGCGTAAATAGTGACATGACAACCAAATTAAGAGTATACTGAAATATATAATCACAGTTGTTGAATTAGTTAATCTTGTACAGGTAATAGCAGAATGAGAAGAACAAGTAGCGCTTCTCATAGGAACTTGGAACAACCTGATAATGTAGCTCATCCTCAAGGGAATCCTGAGCTATGGGTACAACTGGGAGCAGAAGGCCGCAACAATGATTCGGCTATATTGAGGACAGTCTAGGAGCTGAAGGACGAAATGGTCCGTTTGCGTGAGGACAATGCGAGATTAAACATGGAACAGGAGAGGATTCTGAAAAGCTTATCAGACAAACAACATCATCAACAGTATCATCCTAGACCTGAACAGACATGAGTAACAGATGAACAAAGCTATCATACGGAACAGGAGGAAGCAGAGGAAAAAGCAGAGACGCGAGGTGAGAAGTCTGTTAACGCTTCCGAATATCAAACTCCAAAAAGACCGCGAATAGAGTTACAAGGTGAATTCTGGAAGATTAAGCCGCCTCAATTCGATGGGGAATCAGAAGAAGTTGCAGAAGCATGGCTAATTAAAATGAATAAGTATTTCCAAGTGTACGAGTATGATCACCATCTTAAGGCCCGGCTGGCTATATTCCAGCTGCAGGCCAAGCCCACATTATGGTGGGAAGAGGTCAAAATGGTGTGGGGGGTGAGTGAGCAGGATGTGACTTGGGAGGCTTTTCAGAGATATTTTAAGGAAAAATACCTGACAGAACGCTTCTATGATGAAAAAGCACGAGAATTCCATGATCTGCGTCTTGGACAGCAGACCATAGATGAATTCATAACAAAATTTACATCCCTGCTCCGTTATGTACCGTATATTCGAGAGGAGAAGGCTAAGGTGCAGCGGTTTGTTAGCAGCCTACCTCTGGCAATGCGAGAAAGGATCGAGTTTGATAATCCGAAG
The DNA here is from genome assembly GCA_031772625.1 of Pinus tabuliformis. Taxonomy (NCBI): domain Eukaryota; kingdom Viridiplantae; phylum Streptophyta; class Pinopsida; order Pinales; family Pinaceae; genus Pinus; species Pinus tabuliformis. Next base: position 405,570,285 of record CM062813.1, read on the forward strand.
ACGATGGATGAAGCAATTCGGAAGGCTAGACTCTGTTACCAGCAGAGCAAACAAAAAGGAGAAGGTTTTGGGAAGCGCTGGGCAGACAAGAAGAGCAGCAGAATGGCTGTGGGAACTAAGGGAACTCGCAGCAGCTTCCACAAAGGATTCTCGAAAGGGGCCAGCACTAAAAACCCATCGAGAAGTCAGATCAGATTGAAGCCACCTGCTGAAACTAAATATAGCGAACAGCAGGTTAGAATGGATAATGAAGGTGCGACAAGGCCACCAGTTCAGTGCTGGGGTTGTGGTGGACCCCATTATATTAAAAATTGTCCTCATCGGAAGGAAAGCGATCAGTTGTCCCAGATCTATGAAGCTTCTACAGTGGGAGACGTGGCCAGATCCATACCCAGAATAAATGCAACACTTGAGGACCGACAAGCTGACTACCAGCCAACCATGATCGAGTTTGAAGGTAAGATCTTTGATCGAACTGTTTCTATTTTAGTAGATCCAGGAGCTACTTTAAGCTATGTAAGTCCCAAAGTTGTGGAAAGCTGCAGTTTGCAAACTATTAAGTTTAAAAATCCCTGGTTAGTACAGCTGGCCACGGGGGCCAAAAGACGAGTACTAACTAAGGTCAGCAGTTGTCCACTAAGGTTAGCTGGTCAGACAATAACAACAGAACTGAATGTACTCCCTCTTGGATCTTATGACGTGCTAATAGGAATGGACTGGTTGGAGAAGCGATGGTCTGTAATTAACTGTAAGACAAAAATAATTTCTTACCGAGATGAACAGGGAGTGGAAAAAGAGATTCAAGGCATCCAAAAACCGGTGTAGATCCGGCCAATTATGGCCTCACAGCTAGTTAGAAGTGTGCGGAAGAAATGCCAAATATATGCAATTCAGGTGCGGTATGCTGGGTCTAAGGATAAAAGTACGACTGTGGAAAATATACCGGTAGTGCAAGACTTTGCTGATGTATTCCCAGAGGAAATTCTAGGGTTGCCGCCCAAGCGGGATTTGGACTTTACCATCGAATTAGTACCTGGAGCAGCCCCGGTATCCCGTGCACCCTACCAGATGAGTGTGCCAGAATTAACCGAGTTAAAGATGCAGCTGCAAGAGTTGTTGGATAAGAAGTACATCCGCCCCAGTGTATCTCCTTGGGGGGATCCCGTGTTGTTTATTAGGAAAAATGATGGAACTCTTCGTATGTTCATAGATTATAGACAGTTGAACAAACTGACAGTTAAAAACAAATATCCACTACCCTGCATTGATGAGCTGTTCGATCAGGTGAAGGGGGCGACAATCTTTTCAAAGATCGACCTGAGGTCGGGCTATCATCAAATCAGAATTAAGGATGAGGACATAGCCAAAACCGCATTTCGTACTCGTTATGGACACTACGAGTTTGTGGTACTGCCTTTTGGGTTGACTAATGCACCTGCGACATTCATGTGCTTGATGAACAGTGTATTTCACCAATACTTAGACAAGTTCATGTTAGTTTTTATTGATGACATACTTATTTACTCCCGGAATATTAAGGAGCATGAGGAGCATCTTAGAATAGTGTTACAGACACTACGGGAGCATCAGTTATATGGCAAATTTAGCAAATGTGATTTTTATAAAGAACAGATCCAGTATTTGGGACACATCATCACCAAAGAAGGTATAGCTGTGGATCCCGAAAAGATCAAAACCATAATGGAATGGCCAACCCCCAGAGATGTAGCAGATATTCGATCCTTCATGGGGTTGGTTGGTTATTATCGACGGTTCGTAGAAGGTTTCTCCAGGATTGCATACCCTATCACTTCTTTGCAAAAGAAGGGAAAAGTGTTTAAGTGGACAACAGAATGTCAGCGGAGCTTTGAGCAGCTCAAACACCTGCTCACCACCGCACCTGTGCTGAGTATTGCAGACCCAGAGAAAGAATATGTAATTTGCACGGACGCGAGTAAGGAGGACGTAGGTGGGGTGTTAATGCAGGAAGGAAAGGTGATCACATATGAATACCGGAAGTTAAAAGAGCATGATCAGAAGTATTCCGCTTATGATCTGGAATTAACCGCGGTGGTTCATGCGCTGAAGATGTGGCGCCATTATTTAGTGGGAAGGAAATTCTTGCTGATGACTGATCACCATAGTTTGACTCGCTACTTTAGTGAACCAACCTTGAACGCGAGACAAGCAAGATGGGTGGACTTTTTGGGAGGTTTTGATTTTGAAATTAAACATTTGAAAGGAAAAGAAAACCGGGTAGTTGATGCATTGAGTCGAAAACTGCACTTCCTTTATGAAATCGGTATTAGTAAGGGACAGTTCACCCTTGATAAAGAAATTGAAGAGGCTGCTGCTCAAGATCAGATTTATCTACAAAAGAAAAAACTGGTGCAAGATTTAAATACCCACATAATGCAACAAGGGTACACCTTGAATACAGCCGGAATTTTGTGCTACAAAAAGAAGGTTTATGTACCCAATCAAAGCAGTATTAAAGAAAAGATTCTGGATGAATATCATAGAAGTCCTTATGCGGGACATCCGGGCTACCAAAAATTGATCACTTCGCTTCGGAAAGAGTACCACTGGCCAGGCATGAAGAGGGATGCGGTGGAATATCTGGCGCGATGCTTAGAATGCCAGCAAGTTAAGGCTGAACAGCAGCACCCTGTGGGTTTACTACAGCCATTACCTATACCAGAATGGAAATGGGAGACCATTACCGTGGACTTTATTACGGGATTGCCAAAATCTAAAAAGAACAATGATTCTATAATGGTTGTAGTAGACAAACTCAGTAAGTCAGCTCACTTCATACCGGTTCAATCCACCTATCATGCGGCTCAAATCACAAATGTTTTTATGCATAATATATTCAAACTCCATGGGCTGCCAAAAACAATAATATCCAATCGTGATGTGAAATTCACATCAGTTTTTTGGAGGACCTTGTTTGAAAGGCTGGGAACTCAACTGAACTTCAGCACTGCTTATCATCCACAAACCGATGGGCAGACTGAGCGGGTGAATCAAGTGGTGGAAGACATGTTGAGGTCTTACTTGATGCAACAACCTACTCGATTGGAGGAGTATTTTCATTTGGTGGAATTTACCTATAACAATGGATACCATACATCCTTGAAGATGAGTCCATTCGAAGTGCTTTACGGCCGGAAATGTCGTACACCATCCAGTTGGGGTGGACCAGAGGACAAACTCTTGATGGGTCCTGAGATGTTGGAGGAAATGGAGGTCATGGTCAAAAAGGTCCGGGCTAATTTAAAGATAGCTCAAGACCGAAAGAAAAACTTTGCAGATCGAAAGAGGACATTTAAAGAATATCAGGTTGGTGAACATGTGTATGTCAGAATCCGAGCTAGGAAAGGTACACTTCAATGGAATGCTTGTGCCAAACTGGCACCTCGTTTCTGTGGGCCTTTCCAGATTTTGGCACGAGTGGGGCTAGTAGCTTATCAGCTAACCCTACCTAGCCATATCCGAGTTCATAATGTCTTCCATGTATCAATTTTAAAGAAATATGTCTATGACCCTAGGCACATAATAAGTTGGCAGGATATTCAGGTAAGAAAGGCTGTTAATAAACGTAAACAAAAAAAAATAGAATGCTAGTAAGCAGCTAACTGAATACTGTGTGTTTCAGGTGGAACCGGAAGGAGAGTTCATGGTCGAGCCAGTGAACATATTAGATCGGAGAAGAGTCGAGCTGCGGAAAAGGACCATCTACCAGGTTAAAGTGCAATGGCAGCACTTTGGGCCTGACGAGGCCACCTGGGAGGATGAACAGAGTATGAGGGAAACTTATCCCAAACTATTTTTGGCTGGACAGCAACATCGGGACGATGTAGAGCTTCAGGAGGGGGAGATGTGATGCCCCTCGTGAGGAGTAATGTTGGTAATTAGTAAATTTGACTATGAGATAAACTCTGTTTGATGAAATATAAAAACTTTGTTGTTAAGTATTGTTAACCATTATGATAATTAATTGTGTTATCATTATTCAATTTGAGTATATGATTAACTGTGGCTAATCACTGTGGAGGTGGTTAAATAAAAGAAACCCTAACTACCTTGAGGAGGCAGTTGGGACCCCAAGAGGAAAAAGGGGAAATGCCAAGTCTGGTTAGGATCAGATGGCAGAGGAAAAAAGAAAAGAAAATCAAGAAAGTGCTATGTCTGGTAAGGACCAGATGGCATGTTTGTGAGGAAGAGAATTCCTGTATTCGCTATGTCTGGTTAGGATCAGATAGCGAGATCTGGCATAGCCAGTGAGATCGCAGACGAGATCTGCAGATGTGCTTGGGGGTGGAAGATCGAGAAGGATCTTCCTACGGACGGGTGGCTGACAAGCATTACATACAGGTTTGCGGCTAAGCAGGTATGGCTTATTAAACTTATTAACTGAGAAATGACTTTATCTTTCTGTGGTGAGCAAATGAAATAGAAGGAGACAAACTGCCTATTTTCTTAGAAAGAAAAACTCTATATGTGCTCGACAGAGACCGTATTTGCATTTCCTTTTACGAATGTAAGCATTGAATATATATATATATATATATATATATATATATATTGAGCTGAGAACTTGTATTACAGGCGGTAAAACCAATATTAAACAGATAGGAACTATTTAACCCTATTCTGTATGCTAGAGCGAATAATAATTAAGGAAAAAGGAAAAAACGAGCCATCAACAGAATAGATGCGTTTTCTTATTCCGATTCAAAGTAGCAATAAATAATGAAGAGCTCAGACCATTTATCAAAGCAAGAACGGGCCGAGCATTCGTCGGCAGTCTAAACACAGATTCTGGCACGATAACAACATCTCTGTTATTACATAATTGAAACAACTGACTGAAACTATGTACAAGCATAATATAGATACAATTTACAGACGAAGATATTCCTGTTCATGTAACAAAAGAAAAGATCAACACATTATGCATGCGTATAGTTATTTGCAAAAGATTCTGGCTCTAAGGAGTCACCGCTGCGGGGCGTAAGCGTGTGCTTAGCCGGCAGGGTGCCTTTGCCGAATCAAAAACCAAGATATAACTTCTACAGAATAACTAATATACCTGAAAAGAAATCGAATGGCGACTCGTATGTTAAACGAGTTCAAAGTAAAAGCTGTGGAGAAGACGATACACACCGAGAACATTTTAATGCAGAGCCATAGCCATACCAAAAACACCAGTATCGCAAAACCAACTTGTAACCGAAACATTAAAAGATTAGTATTATAAAACTGTCACAATATTTGCTAAGAAGCAGCGTCCATGAGCCGGGCAGAACTTAGAATAAAAGAACAGTACATTTATATATACAACTTAAGCCGGCAAACCGTGCCTAGGCGGAGTTCCGCCTGAGATTGGGCCATAAAAACAACCAGATATAAATAACCATTCAAACTAGAAACATGAGTCATATAGCTTTCTCATTAAAGAAACCCTGGATGCATGGCGGAGGAAATTGATTGCAAGAGCAAGAACCTCGGCATCCCTGTTCAGTGGAACAGTGGTTCAGGCAATACCTTGTAAAAAGAATATGAAAGCAGGACTTAGGGTAAGCAACCAGCTCTTACCCGTAGTGGAACAGCTGAGGGGGAAAAAGCCAGATTTTACCCCAACGCCGACTGGTCGCCGAGGCGCCCTCCTGAATACATTAAGACAATTAAACTTAGAACCTTATCGGAATTGTTGAAAACAATTACAAAACAATTTAGCAGCGGAAATGGTTAAACCTGGAGCCATGAGGACTACCTTCGAAAAACTCCGGAACTAAAGCAGAATGACGAGACAGCTATACCTGAGTCGAAAGGAGAGGCCGCAGCATGTCACCGTGCTCTGGAGACTGAGAATGAAACCCCGGTATGGCAGAGAGCCACCAGAGACTTCGGCAGCACACAGTCGTTTCAAATGAAGATAATAACAAGCTGAAAGGAAATGGCACTTAAATATTTCACTGTAAAACCCTGCCTCGTGGCATAACTCCAACCTTTGATCTGATTGAGCTTCTTTCCACCGTTCGATCGACAAGGAGGAACCGGGAAGAATTATGAGCGCGAAATGGTAAGACCGAGGTACCCGGTTTCATAGCACTTGGAGTCTTGGGGCACGCCACCGCACATGGCAGTTCAAAGGCTGACCATTGATCAAGCCAGGTGGACGGCATCTAGCAAGCGAGCGCCGTAAGCGGCAGAACATCACCACAGCAGCGCCTCGGGGAAACAATTCAGTACAATACTTGGCAATTACCATAAAGCATATATTTAAGAAGGTGAACGGTCCACTGTACCTGGGACTTGCCGTGGTTTCGAAACCATAATCGCCACACATAAAAGTTAACATATATAAACATTTCTATTAAACGGGTATGGGAAAACAATTAACCCATGCATGCATGTATTCCAAAACATAACCATTACAATATGTCGAGTGGAAATTTAGTTGTGTTGCTTATCATGTGCGGGTCAATACATATATATATGTCAAAGGTACGAGAAATCTCTATATAAGGTTTATGTGTATATTTATCGTAAGTCGGTAACTAAGAATTAAAAAAAAAATATTTACTCTTGTGATAGAGCGTGACAGCATCAAAGCTCGAACACCTACATGATGCCCCGTATGTTAGAAGGTTAGTGAAGAGAGTTGGATCCACCAAAGTTTTGATACTCAAATTTTGTCCAAATAATCACTCAACTATTTTTTTGGATCCATTTACTTAAGGAAAGTAATCAAGTATTAAGTAAAGATGTAGATAGAAAATTAAAATGCTAAGTAATAATCTAATTATTTTAAATTTTCATCTTGTTTAATTTTTTTATATTTTAATTTATTTAAAATATTTTTTAGACTTTTTTTTCAAATTTTAACAAAAATTAATAAAAACCATAAATTTAAACTATATAATTTACACAATTTAAATTTATAAAAATTTCAAAATACTAAATTCATTTTTACATTTAAAAAAACATTTTAAATCTTTTTCTTTTATCCAATAACCATCTCAAATGTGCATAATCCACCAAAAGGAATCATATGCTTGCGAGATTCGGTCATATTAAAACAAAGGAAAAATCCTTGTTGTTATTGATTATTATAACAATATAACCTTTATGACTGAGTACTACCAGAACAATGTTACAGTAAGGATTACCATATAACAATAAAAACTGACTTAGTACTACCAAAACAATATTACATTAAGGATTTACTCATGGTGCAAAATTCAACTCTTCAAAATAGGAGTACATTTATAAAATTGCAGTTTTAATATATAAAAAGTATGATTGACACTTAAATATTAAAAAAATAAAAATGAATAAAAATATTTATATATATAATTATGTATTATTTATGGATTATGGAAATAAAGATCAATATTTTAAATAATTATGAATTATTTTTATAAAAATAGATATTATGTTAATATTTACATTATTAATAAATTTAATAAAAAATATTTAAAAGTTAAAGTGATAATAAAATTTTAAAATAGGGGTTTTTATATTTATATATTGTGAAAGAAAGAAAAAATTGATACATATTACAATTTATTTGGTTAACAATTTACAATGATTCATCAAATTTAGAAGGAAGTAGTATAGAAAATTATATTTCAAATCAATGGTGTTTCTTTTCCATGTTTTACTTTAAGGTAAAAAGATTGAAAAAATAAATAATGACTTACAAAGAATTGAAAATATGAAAAGAAGAATAAAAGAATTAGAGTGAAAATAGTAAAATTTAAATGTAAGGAAAGTAGTAAAAAGAAAACATTGGTAAAAAACCACTCATCATCTCCTCATGGATACTAATGTAATGACCCCAGACTAAGTAAATGTGAGAAGTTACTGTGGTAAAAGACAGTAATACAGTTGTTGTTATGTTTTAAAAACAAAACTGTGACAAACTATTTTATTAAAGTAATTTAAATATTTTCTTGAAATGCTGGCAGCCTCTAGGAGGTGGATTTAAAAGAAAGAGATCAGTTATAATAACTGATGGAAACTACCCTCCCAAAACAGGAAAAGTCCTGGCTGTAGGGGGGAAGTTCTGTGCTGTGTGGACAGACAGAAGGGACCTTTTCCAAGAAGAGGAAAAAGGAAAAAGAAAAGAGAAAAACTGGTTAAGTCTGGTTAGGACCAGATAACCAGGCACAAAAAGTGCACAATCTTGTTGAGGGCTTGAGGCCTGCAAGATGGCTCGGGGGGAGAATTCCGTCTGAGGGATGGATCTCATGGCTGGGTGGAGAGCAGAAACAAGCACCAGGTGATTGTTTGAGAACCTGTTCCTGGCTCTGGTGAACCAGGTACGGATTCAAGTCGCAGAGTCCCTAACTGAATATAAATATACGGTAAATCTACAGTAGGTGAATAAGGAATATGTTTTATTCTCCTAGATACTGTTATTGTATACAGTGAATGCACAGTAGTAAATAAGGTTTATGTTCATTCTCCTAAATACTGTTATGATGTGGTAAACCAAGCTACAATAGGGTAGTTAAATTAAAAGACTGGTTACAGAATAAGAAGGGAGGTTACCCAGGAACTGGCCATTGGATATTAAACATGACACAACCTCGTCCGAGAGACAGAGGCTCTGTGTTAATAACAGAACAATGAATAAGGGAATAAACAGTGCAGTACACCCTGAACATAAACAAACTGCTGTTAATGTGTCAACGGAAACGAATACTAGAACCCTCTGAGTCTGGTAGCGAGTACCGACTGTAGTCGGGTTCTAGTCTGACGACAGAAGGAAATAAACTACAGCTATCTAGAATAAATTGACTGTTGATATGTGAAGAAATGAATAAGCTACTCCAGACAAGGAGAATCTTAATCTTTAAACTGAACTAAACCAACAGTGAAAAAAACGTACCCTGTGCATGTTACATAAAAGCTTTGGCATGTATATATTCGAAAGAAGGAAAAGCTTCAGGCACATATGTATATTCGAAATAAGGAAAAGCTTCGGATTTATAAACATTCGAAAGAAGAGAAGCTTCAGGTATATATATATTTTCGAAAGAAGGAAAAGCTTCAGGCACACATATATATATATATATATATATATATATATATATATATATATTCGAAACAATGAGAAGCTTCAGGCATATGTGTATTCGGCATTTCCATGAAGAAGAAGAAACAAGTATTGCCATTTAATTAATCGGAACCAACCTGTGCAAGTATTAGCAAGAACAAAAGAAAACACGTATAATGAATACCAGAGCGAATGGCTCGGAACAATAATCATAGTCTGAGTAAAGTAATGAGATTGCCGTCGTGGAAGACGAGCAGAACTAGCCATAACAAAGATAACCCATGCACTATTACTGTTGAATACACGATATAGATGTTCTATCACTGTTGAATGCACGATATAGAAGCTCTGTTACTATTGAACGCACAATATAGATTCATATAAGACGCACAGCATGAGTTGCCCTGAGGGCTTAGACAGAGTCGTAGATCCATGTACATAAATGTAAAAATAATACCAGATGGTGAATTCTTAGAAAGGATAAAACTGTACATACATTGACAAGAGAAAACCCTCAAAACAGAGTCGAATCCGTTAACTCAGACCTGTGCCATATGGCCAGATCCGAAGCCAAAAGTCTGGTGGCAGATGTAGCAAACCAAAAAAAAAAACGGGCATGCCGCAAGGGCAGCGATATAAACACAATAAATCCGTAAATATGTGTAAAAGAAAAACTCAGAAGTTCCGCCGTGGACAATCACCTAACAGGCAAGTTAATGACATGACCAGACTACCAACATAATTGTAAACCGTGAGGGTTCTCTGCGGAGAATACCTCAGCAATTGAAGCATGGAAACCCGTTTGTGAACGGCGGTCTGCATCAAACCATGAAACCACATCTCAAAACCCAATAACTTCGAGCTCTCGTATGCAGAGCAGAGCATTCACGAATTGATAGCTTACCTGTGACCGCCGTAAGGATCGGAACGCCGTGTATAGCTTCCCTGGCTCCGTCAGAGGAGGGGGTTGGATAATCCAGCTGTGCGCCCTAACAAGGAAGAGGAAATAAGTCAGTATGGATTGTTCAAATAACCAGAACTGTAAACGCAAGCTGTAAATTTAGGAACCGAAGGACATTACCCGTGATGGCTTGAAGGCGGCACTTCACAGCTTCCGGAGCAAATGCAGGGTGAGGAGATAGTGCTAGTGACATGGAACCAGAGATTGAACACCAGAACGGAGCCGGAAAGGCCAAACAAACAAATAAACCCGGAGACTGCTCGGAGATGAATATGTAAGGGTTAAACCCTTGAATGCATCTCAGCCCTACGATCCACGGGCGAGATCCCAACCGTCCAAGCAAGGCGGGAATAAGAAGCGAAAAGGCCGAGATCACCGTGATCGAGATGTCACATGGCCAAAGTAGCCAAACAACGCCACCTGCCTCGGTAAGGACTGATGTTATTAAGGCAAGGGTGAGTTGGCACCTGCAAAGTCTGCGGCAGGACCACCAAAGCCCGCGCCACATTATTACTCACTGCTGTCGGGTAGACTAACCGCTAGGTTCCACCGTGAAGTCAATGGTTGCACCAAAACCCATTTGACAGCATATTTTATTACCACGCAGCATATATAAACAAAGATTATAACAGAGTTAAACATAGGAATTAATGAGCTGTGAATTATGTGATATAAAGTATGTGAATAATTCGATATGAGTTAAATGTGCGCACATACATAAAAGATGCATCATGTAGTGTATAGCAAGATCATTATATTAGGCATACATTGAAATTTTTTTATGTGTATGTGGACATTGGTGTGACAACTAGTCTCCACTATCAAGGAGTAGGGATTGAGCAATCCAAAATATTTTTATTTTTCATGAAACCACCACCTCCTCCGTGCTCCTAGTTTCCATTTTTATAATATTATCACGGAATAGAAATTGAGCAATTCAAAGTAATTAGAAGAAACCTTGGATAAGCAAGAGCAGAGGTTGCTTTCCATATCTTTTTAGATAGAAATATATATTTGATATTTTCATTTACTTCAAAATATTTGATTTTATAGATAGATATAGATATAGATATTTGATATTTGGTAAATAAATATCACATGAATTACAAGTCTCTTTCAGAGTGTATTGTAATCTCAATATTATTTTTAGAAGATAGTTGTTAATTTTATATTAAGTAATGAAGGAATTACACATGTCTCTCTTATTTTAAAAATAGAAAACATTTTATGTTTTTTTAACTTTAAACTACATTAGTTGTTTATAAATGTAAATGTAAAAAAAAAAAAATCGAATTATTTTATTGTAATCAATATTGAAATTATTTTATTATTATTATTTAAATTTGTTAATATAAATATTATTTTATTATGTTTAAATGTAAAATTAATATATATATATAAAATATATATTTGGAATGAAAATATATATATATATATATATATATATATATATATTAAATTAAATATTAAAATGCAGTGAATTCCATTTGAACATAAAATCAAGATAAAATTATTAGATATTTTTGTTTTCTATTTTTCCTCTTTTCTTTTTCGTAATTGAAACTTTTTACAAATCACACATCTTAGTACATGGTACAGCCACACTATATGGAAACGTCGTCTCATATATATATATGTACAAACAACTGCTGCATAACCCTGCGATTTGTCTTTTGTTTTCGAGATATTTTAGACATAGAGAGATGGTAAAGTGTGGGCAATTCCTATTTCCAACCCCATTGAAACATAAATGCAGCCTGACATGCTAGAGATATAGCAGTTCTCTTGTATTTATTTCCCTCAAAATTGACTTTGGCATTTTAACAACAAAGCAACTGTTATTCCCCTTGCATGTCAGGCTGCATTTATGTTTCAATGGGGTTGGAAATAGGAATTGCCGTAAAGTGTGTGGGTTGCAGGAAGAGTCATTATTAGAACCTAGATATTGTGTACAGTTTACGTTATTGCTTAAAATTTATAGAACCTAGATATATACAAAATAAAATTTATATATATAATTGTTAATAGCATAAAATAAAGTTAGAAGTATGTGGTTTTTTAAAAGTTTATAGGTTTAAAATTAAGGAATATGCATGGTTTAATAGATTTAATAGTCAAATCTCTCAGCAGAAATAGATCTTTTTGTTCCACTGACAAAAAAATCTTAAATACTAAATAACAATAACCTTAAAAATAAATAATAATAATAATAATAATATATAATTATGAATTATGAATTATGAATTATTAAAAAAAATATTAATAAGTATTGAATTTATTTTTACTTAACAAAATTAATAATTTAAATAATGAAATATTATCCCATCATCAGATTTTATCGAAAAAGAAAAAAGGCCATTTGTAATTTAGTAGGACAACCATTATTATCGTACCTTGTACCATTGGCTAATAATCGCTGACTACCATTCCCCACGGACTAATCAGTCTTGAATGGTAGCTGAATTTTAAAGTCGGCACCGCATTAGAGGAGCGAGAGAGAAAAAGAAGTATATAAATATGATTCAAACTGTATGGTAATATATCGATTTTTTATACATCTTCAGTGGAAGACCTCAAATTGTGCAGTAAGAAGTAAGTAAACATGGCTGGTCGTGCAGGTGGTGGTGGAGGACCGGGTGGAGGTGACGGTGGTGGTGGAGGACGACCTGGGGGTGGCGATGGAGGAGGAGTACCTGGTGGGGGTGGTGGTGGTGGTGGTGTACAACCTGGTGGTGGAGGACCTGGTGGTGGAGGGGGCGGAGGAGCTCCTGGAGGTGGCGATGGTAAAGGCCAGCAGGGAGGTCCTGGCTCCGGAGGCGGGGGTGGCGGTCCGGGAGGCGGGGGTGGCGGTCAGGGAGGCGGTGGTGGAGGACGTTAGTGGCATGATATATATCTTTCCATATTTGTATTTCCATGGCAGTTTGTTTAAATTTGTATGAATGTGATAGGCCCTCTTATCTCCTCAAGAGTGAAAGTATGTGTGTAAGTGGATCTTAAAAGATCTCCATATTAATGTTTATAAATAAATGACGTTTAGGCGGTTCCGAATTATGCTTTTAATTAGTTGCCATGGAGTTATCCATCTTTCTGTGTGTTTAAATTTGTATGAATGTGATAGGCCTTCTTATCTCCTCAAGAGTGAAAGTATGTGTGGAAGTGGATCTACATATTAATGTTTATAAATAAATAACGTTTAGGATTATGATTTTAATTAGTTGCCATGGAGTTATCCATCTTTCTGTGGGTTGAAAATGATCAAATCTATGATTCTAATCGACGTGTTGCTGTTCTTTCAGTTATTTGTTTACATATAAAACAGTGATGGGAGTTTACTTGGATTTTAGAACTGTAAACTTCATTCGTATTTTACATTTTGAGAAAAATTATCAAAATTCTAATAATATTGTCAAATTCAATAGACAACAACACCACCTCTTCAAAATATTCCATAGGAATAAAAATGCTCCCACTAAAATTATGAGAGGAAAATTATGATTAGTTTAAGTTTGTGAAATTTATAAAAATATTATTATCTAATTTTAACGTCAAGGTTAAGTTAGCCACTAAATTGATTTATGAGACTTTTTTGTTTATAAGGTAAGGGATCCACTTAGGGGTAGCGATTTTACTGCTATGTCCAGCAAAGCATACATACTCTATCCCTCTAAAAAAACATACATATTCTACTCCTCTCTCTTTGAGGGTATGACCTCCTACAAGGAAACATATGCCCTTAATCATAAGCTCACTCACACATGCTCTTAAAAATAGGCCTACTCACACATGCTCTTAATCATAGGCTCACTCCCACTGTATAATAATATTAATTTAATTTTAAGACTATTGTAAAGTTAGTGTATTTGTATAAATTAAGCTTCCAATAAAAATCTATAGACATTTATTTATATATAGACTAAAAAAAAATTAAAAAATCATAAAATTAAGTAAACAATAATTTTATTATTAATTAAATAATAATTTTATTATTAACTAAATAACAAATTTATTATTATTAAATAATAGAAACAATTAATATATGTTAAACATATATACATTTTAAAAAACATGGAACTAGATTCTTAACTATGTAGATTTACTCTTATTTTACCATGGATATTTAATTTGTAAATAGATTTTATTACAATACCATGGATTGTCATTACTACGTACCAAAAACCAATAACTCATTTTATATGACACTTGTTCATATACCATTTTTTTAATTAGTCAATTTAATTAAAACCACACAATTACTTTAGAAAAAACTTTCAACTTTTGACTTATGTATTACCATGAATATTCTAGAATATTTTGTGGAGGTTAAATCTTTACCATCCATCTAATAATTAACGATAATTAAATTACTTAATAATCATTGATAATTAAACTAAAATTTTGAAAAATTTTATTTCAAAATAAACACCCTATAACTAGATATTAAATTGGTGTATATTAAATAATAACAATCCCATGACTTTGCAGGCCACCACTGCTAGATGTTCCAACACCCAATAGTCTATCCAGCCATAGTGGCTGGAACCTGCCACTCCAAATTTTTGAGTCCTCTATCTAAATGATGCCATTACACCCTATCATAGCAAGCCATTACTTGCCTCACCGAAGGCCCCAACCTTCAAGCTCTCCTATGGACCATGTTTCACAATGGTTCATACTGGATCCACTACCCTCTTTAATCAAACAATTGTGAGCCACATTTATTCCATTTTCATACTAAACTCACAATAAATCAATCTTGTCATACATCAAACTCTGAACACATTCCCTCAAACACAATCTTAGCCACAATCAATACAACACCTCAACACAATCAACAACTTATATAAAAATCTGCAATACCATGGCAAATATGATATATAGTATACCAAACATCAAACCTCCAACATACACGCTCTCAACACAAATACATCAACAAAATAAAAAATGTGACCACAAAAGCACATCCATGTCTCAACAATAGAATCCATACAAGACATAAACCACAATGCTACACCCATATAAAATTTCTACAATAATAAAACATGATAAGCTCAACTATGATCCCCTGCATACAAAATGTAAGAAATACAAATGTGCCATTGAAAACATGCTAACATCCAATATTTAAGGTAGTGGCAATCTCGTCAATCAAATGTCTTCATAAACCTACATAAAACAATCATTGAAGCATGCACACAAAAGTGCAATAAAATTGATCAGCTTTGGATCTTAATGTTATCAATGCTTTCAAGTTTCAATACCTTACTCTCAGAAAAGAGCCAACCTCTCCAACACTGAGGCTACCTCCGATAAATAGATGATCTAAAGTGATTAAACAATAATAGCTCATGGATATGGAGAGACAAACACTCTTGTCCATACTTTGGTACTTTTATCCCTCACTTGATCGTCCATTTTCTTCATTCAATGAGAGACTTATCCTTGAATTAATAACCTTCTAGAATAACACCAACTCAAATCGACTCTAAACCATCAAAAACCTTGGGCAAATACCTTGGGAAATGTTCATGGTAAATTATATGCACGCACAATTCGGAAATTCCTCTCTATAACTATTGTTGTTGGGACATAATTGGGTCGTATAGACGATTGTCGCTTGGATAGCATATGTATCCTAATGAAATTGCTTTTATCTTTGCTCTATGCATAATTGCCTCCTATAGAAGGTGCCTGAGCACATGGAAAATCACCTCCTCTTTGTGTAGAATGTTTCCATTTGTATTTAATGGTTCTCCACCACCTATAGAGCCTATGAAAACATTAGAAATGCCTCAGTAACATGTTATCAAGTCTCTGATCATCATGAAAAATCCTTCAAGCACGTTGACATCAATTCCTACATAATTAACTCCATGATTGACTACTTAGGCAGACATCCCAGGTTAACATCAATTCCAACACCACGAGGCCAACAATTGCATATTAATATGGTGGTAGTGGATAAGTTGAACAAGGTAACTTTTGGAAATCAATGTTTGTTAGTTTTGTAACATTGTTAGCCTTTAACATCTCTTACCATCCTCAGATCGATGGTTAAATAGAGAGTGTGAATAGAATATTGAAAGACGTGCTAAGGATGTATGTGATGCATCAACCAAGAAAGTGGTAAGACTATCTTCCATTGATAGAATTTGCATACAACAATGGATATCAAGAGTTATTAGGAATTATTCCCTTTGAGGTACTTTATGGCAAGAAATTCAACACCCCTATCAACTAGGATGATCCAATAAATAGAGTAATCATTGGACCAAATTTGTAACACACACCCTTACCACCCTAACCTTTAAGAGGTGGTTATCGTGCTAATCTGACTCCCAATGTTCTACTATGGAAATGGGGTCTAAATTTTTTGAATTTTTTCAAACTCCTCAAAAGCTGGAATAGATGACACCATCACGTTCATCTCATTGTGATGATTCCAGTGATATAAAATTTTGTCTCAGATGGGCTTCAAGACCATAAGTTATGGTTTCCCAAAGTTTCATTAACAAACCCTACATACTACTCTTATCCTACCACATGGCACCCATGTGGTCTAAACGTGAAATATTACCTCGCCTCCATGTCATAGTTTTGGCATTCCATGGCCTTGTGGCATTCCACCTCCACCCCACCTAATCCAATGCATATATATATATATATATATATATATATATATATATATATATATATATATATATATATATATATATATATATATATATACTTCTATGGCCGCACCTAATCCAACACATATATATTTATGTGAGTGTGTGTGTCCACCATGCTTTCATTATACACACACATGCACACACACAAGCAAACACACATTACATGTATATAAGCATTAACCCCTCTGTGGGCCCCTCTTTCTTATCCAACGCTGGTGGCGACTTCGTAATTCAATTACTGTGATGAAAATGTGGAGCCCCTCGCCTTCGATAGAGAAAGGGGGGGGTACCAGTGTTGTGTTTCCATAGCATGGTTCTGCTATCCCCAATTGATGGCCACACTATTTCTTAATCTTTGATGGCTAATATTTAAATGCGACCTCACCTCCCCTTCCTAACCTGGTAGGGTGTGGGGTTTCCTATTGGATCCTTGTCATTCATTTCCTGGAAATTATCCATCACCAATTGTCTTGGTCCCATATGTCCCATTTGCCTCCACTGTCGACGCTAGTCACAACACGAGAACATATTCCTTGATTGGCTCGTTAATGTGTCTAACCATAATTACATAATAAATTTCCACCCTAGGTTTTTCTAGCCCTTACCTAATGGGCCATTCCACCTAGTCCCAAGCCTAGTCATATGCATGTTGGCTAATCTTGAGCGTTGGCAACCAAAACACAATGCGATAACATGTTTACATTATGCATGGTTTATAATGACATTGACAAGTCCTCACGTGTGACATAGATATAAATTATGCATCTATTTCCTAGCCATATCAATAAGACGCTACCACATGGCACCCACATGGTGCCATGGCGACCCCATACACTGCGATCCTCTCGGCTCCATGCCTCCTTGGCTTATGCCACATCACTAGGTCAAGAGCCTCACATTGAAAGAGAGAGTTAGGGTCGACCCTCTCCATGAGGAAACACCTTGCGCACACTGTCACAGATCTAACCTCCTAACATTTGACCATACTCGGGCCTCGACTACCTAACCTTTCCTACGCATCAGAGAGCTCGAGCACAACGCTAGGATGAAAGCTATACATATATATTTAACTTCATACACACGCCTATGTAGGTACATGAACATGGTGCTATCTCATTTGATCTTTGAGAATGCCTCAACCAACTCCAACTATATTCTTATATATATTACTCTCATGTAACACTATCCATATGTGTTTTTAGTCAAGTGAAAGTGTTATGAAACTAGCTCACGAAAAGATAGAAAAGAGAGATCCACGCCTTAGAATTCAAACCTCTTTGAGGGGGCAACCTTCTTTACATTACATAAATGAGCAATTCTTGGATGATTCAAATGACAAAACCTCCTTTCTATATATAGGAGTCTAAGGAGTCACAATATAACCCATCCGACCTATCAATAATAATATAAAGCCACAAAAATAACAATAGAGGGATTCTATGGGGCACAATAATAACAATATGGGGGCAATAGGGGCAAAACAATATTAATAAGGGATACAAATACAATATTAATGGGGTAATCACTAGTATTATAGGGACCCAACATGCCCCTCTCCTTCAAAAAAGTGTTGTCCTCAATGCTTCAGTAGTTTTGGATGCTTCTGTATAAAATTATCATCCTCCCATGTGGAATCTTCAATGGATAATTTCTTCCACTTGATAAGATACTCCAAAATTGATCGATTTCATAACTGTTGAGTTCTTGTTTCTATGACTGCTTCTGGTTCCAATATAATTTTTCCTTCCTCGTCAAGTTTTAGCAATATTGTTTGAACTCGGAGCTTGTCACCTATAACCTTCTTTAAACATGAAACATGGAAAACTAGGTGTAATCGAGAAGCTGCAGGAAGCTCGAATTTGTATGCCATAGTACCAATCCTTTGCAACACCTTGTACATACCATAATACTTTGGTGATAATTTATTATCCTTCTTAGCTTGCTTGAGGGACATTTGCTTATATCGCTGTAGCTGTAGGCATACCCAATCACCTACATCAAAACTTCTTTCACTGCGATGTTGATTTGCCTATTGTTTCATTCTATTCTGCGCCAACATGAGGTTATCCTTTAAGAGTTGGAGGACATGTTGTTGATGTTCGATGTGATGTTCCACTGCTTGAACCTTAGAATTTTCTCTTAAATATGATGTGATGGATGGTGGCTGATATCCATAAAGTGACATAAATGGGGTCATTTTTATTGTTGTATGGAAGGAAGTGTTATACCACCATTCAGCCAGAGGCAACCATTTGACCCATTGTGTCTGTTTATCAGATACAAAGCAATGAAGATATCCTTCCAAACATTTGTTTACTATCTCAGTTTTCCCATCAGATTGAAGATGATAAGATGAGTTATGAGCTAACTGAGTACCAAGACAAGAAAATAATTTTGTCCAAAAATTTCCAGTGAAAATGGGATCTCTGTCACTTACAATAATCTTTGGGTTTCCATGTAGCTTTTGAATTGTTTCCATAAATGCAGTAGAAACTGTACTGGCTTTAAATGGATGTGATAATGCACAAAAGTGTGCATACTTGGTAAGTCTGTCAACTACCACCATGATTACACTCTTTCCCTCAGACTTGGGTAAACTTGTGATAAAATCCATTGAATCCTCCTCCCAATGTTAGCTCTGATACCAAATGTTATGAAACCAGCTCACAAAAAGATAGAAAAGAGAGATCCACGCCTTAGAATTCAGCCTCTTCGAGGGGGCAACCTCCTTTACATTACATAAATGAGCAATTCTTGGATGATTCAAATGACAAAACCTGCTTTCTATATATAGGAGTCTAAGGAGTCACAATATAACTCAGTCGACCTAACAATAATAATATAAAGCCACAAAAATAACAATAGAGGGATTCTATGGGGCACAGTAATAACAATATGGGGGCGATAGGGGCACAACAACATTAATAAGGGATACAACTACAACAGTAATGGGGTAATCACTAGTATTATAGGGACCCAACAGAAATTGGTTATCAATTTTGAGCTTTGATTCTTTCCACTGCGACTTACATATACATACACATTTATAAACACACTTAAAGTAGATATGGCTATCCTTCCTAAGCTTTTTTAGTCATAAAAATGGCAATATTCACCTAATATAGGGAAGATTATTTGTTTTTAAATATTTACTTATTTATTACAATTCAAATGCCCATATAGTCCCCATATTGTTATTATTGTGCCCCATAAAAGCCCAATATTGTTATTATTGTGCCCTTACATTATTATTGTTATGTCGGCTCTGATTATATTATGATCCGTTAGACTCTTATATATAGAAAGGAGGTCTTGTAATTTGTATCATCCAAGAATTGTTCATTTGTGTAATGTAAAGGAACTTGCCCCCTCGAAGAGGCTTATTTCTAAGGCGTTGATCTATCTTTTCTATCTTTTTGTGAGCTGGTTTCATATCATTTGGTATTAGAGCGTTGGATTCTAGGGTTTCGCTGCCCCAAATAGGTCGTCATGGAATTTTCACTATAACTTTTTCGCTACGAAGTTTCAGAATATAAAAAAAAAAAAAAAAAATCATTTGAGAAGAAACTGGTATGAATGTCACATCCAAATTTAATATCTTTTCGCGCTATATTTTCAGAGATATTACCTGAGGAAGTTAGGGTTTTTGCAAGCTCCAAAATTTCATCTAAAACAGGTCACCATGGAATATTCGCTATAGCCCTTTCGCTACGAAGTTTCAGAAAGCTAAAACAAAAACCCGTTTGAGATGAAAGCGGTTTGAACCTCGGTTCCAAATTTCAAATCCTGTATCGCTATATTTTTGGAGATATAATCTGAGGAAGTTAGCGTTTTTGCAAACCCGCGAATTACATTCCAATCAGGTCACCTTGGGAGAATAATCAGAACTTTTTTTGTAACCCTCAAATTGCAATTTTGTAAGAAGTTTCAAAAAGAGGATTGCTTGTAGTTTTCGATATATCAGTTTCAGGTACTAAGGTCAAAACAGTGAGACGCAACACGCTGTACAAGTTCACTCTACTGAACTAGTCTATAATCAGGTCCCCAAGGGAGATTCGGCATAACTACTTCTTGAATAATCAAATTTTGATCAGACTTGTGGGGTAAGAAAGAGAACTCAGAGAGATAACGCAGGAAGAAATTTTAGAACTTGGATATTTGAAATTACAGAGTTACAATCATTTCAAGGTCGAGCTCCTAAAATGAAGAATAATTGAGATACATAAAAAATACACTAAAAATACATTAAAGGTCATAAGTGTGCTGAGAAGAAATTATTTTACATTGATTGTGGGGAGGAGGAAGAAAAGGATCAAGAAACATCAAAAGAAGAGTATATACACCACGGACCAACCCCAAAGAAGAAGAAATGAATCCGATCACATCTTGTAAAGCATTGGAAATAATTACTACTCCTCAAACTCTTAAGATAGAAGGACATGTCAAGAAGAAAAAGGTTCAAGAAGTGAAAGACCACATCAAGAAAGAAGAAATGAATCCGACCATATCTTGTAATGCAATGGCTGGAATTACCACTCCTCAAACTATCAAGATAGAAGGACATATCAAGTAGAAAAATTCTCAAGAAGTGAAAGATCACATAGAGCATCAAGAAATGAATCCGACCATATCTTGTAATGCACTGGAAGAAATTACCACTCCTCAAACTCTAAATATAGGAGGACATATCAAGAAGAAAAAGATCCAAGCAGTGAAAGATCACATCGAGCATCAACAACAAGTTCTCCAACTTTTAAAGGATAATGTCACTTTGGTGCAGAACGGAATGAAACAACAGGCAGATCAACATCACAATAAAAGAAGTTTTGATGTAGGTGATTGGGTATTTTTACGACTACATCTCAAGCAAACTATTTACGAAAAGGAAATGTTGGCAATAATACATGCACTTAGGAAACGACAACCTTATCCAATGGGAAGACACTTTAAGTTAAAAATGGATCATGATAGTCTTAAATAATTTTTAGAACAAATATTATCTTTAGAAGAATAGAAAAATGGGTCACAAATATTTTGGGTTATGACTTTGACATCATCTACAGAAAAGGGAAGAAATTTTTTGTTGCAGATGCACTGTCAAGAAAGGATGAGGATTTGAAAGCAATGTTTTGTGCTATTTCTATTATCCAACTAGATTGGATAAACGAAGCAAGCAATGAATGGAAGAGGGATGAAGAAGTGTGGCCATTCATTCAAAAGTTGCAAAAGATTTGAATTCAAACAATATTGCTAGAACTTGAAGAGGAAGGAAAAATCATATTGAAACTTGGAACAGTCATAGAAGCAAGAACCTTACAGAACGAACAACATTCTAAGAAACAGCAAGCCAAAGGAACAACAATAGAAGGAACAACATCTGAAGGAACAACAGGCCGAAGGAACAGTATGCCGAAGGAACATCAGAGCAAAGGAACAATAGATCGAAGGAATAGCATCCGAAGGAATAACAGGCCAAAGGAACAGTAGTCCGAAGGAACAGTATGCCGAAGGAACATCAGAGCAAAGGAACAATAGATCGAAGGAATAACAGGCCGAAGGAACAGTAGTCCGAAGGAATAGCAGGCCGAAGGAACATCAGAGCAAGGGAACAATAGATCGAAGGAATAACATCCGAAGGAATAACAGGCCGAAGGAACAGTAGTCCGAAGGAATAGCAGGCCGAAGGAACAACAATTCGAAGGAACAACAACAGAAGAAACAACACTCCGAAGGAAAAATAGGCCGAAGGAACAATAGTTCGAAGGAACAACATCCAAAGGAATAGCAAGCCGAAGGAACAACAACTGAAGGAACAGCAGGCCGAAGGAACAACGAGTAGAACGAATAATAGTAAGAGGAACGACAAACTTAAGGAACAACAAAAAGAAAAGCATAAGGAAAAGGTCGCAGAATTTGCTCTCCATGAGATAAAATGTAAGACAGAAAACAAGAATAGCCAAAGAACTCACATAACTTTTGAAAATAAGGATAGGAGAAGGGAGTACCATCAGCTCATTCTGATTGCTCAGTTTCTAAAAGCTTTTGTTGATTGTAATAGGAGCTTGCTCCACTTTTGGCAATAAATACATTAACCGTTATTGTTAAAAAAAAAAAAAACATTTTAAATCTTTTTTTTTGGTCCAATAAGCATCTCAAATGTGCAATAAAATTATTTAAAAGTTAAAGTGATAATAAAATTTTAAAATAGGGGTTTTTATATTTACATATTGTGAAAGAAAAAAAGAAAAAATTAATACATATTAAAGTTTATTTGGTTAACAATTTATAATGATTCATCAAATTTAGAAGAAAGTAGTATAGAAAATTATAATTCAAATCAATAGTGTTTCTTTTCCATGCTTTACTTTAAAGTAAAAAGATTGAAAAAAGTAAATACATGACTTACAAAGAATTGAAAGTATGGAAATAAGAATAAAAGAATTAGAATGAAAATAGTAAAATTTAAATGTAAGGAAAATAGTAAAAAGAAAACATTGGTAAAAACCACTCATCATCTCCTCATGGATACTAATCTCCATTATCAAGGAAAGAGATTGAGCAATCCAAAATATTTTTATTTTTCATGAAACCACCACCTCCTCCGTGCTCCTAATTTCCATTTTTATAATATTATCAGGGAATAGAAAATTAGAAGAAACCTTGGACAAGCAAGAGCAGAGGTTGCTTTCCATATCTTTTTAGATAGATATATGTATTTGATATTTTCATTTACTCGAAATTATTTGATTTGATAGATAGATAGATATAAATATAGATATAGATATTTGATATTTGATATTTGATAAATAAATATCACATGAATTACAAGTCTCTTTCATAGTGTATTGTAATCTTAATATTATTTTTAGAAGTTAGTTGTTAATTTTACACTTCTCTCTCATTTTAAAAAGTAGAAAACATTTATGTTTTTTTTTATAACTTTAAACTACTTTCTTTGTTTATAAATGTAAATGTAAAAAAGAAATTAAATTATTTTATTGTGATCAACATTGAAATTATTTTATTATTATTATTTAAATTTGTTAATATAAATATTATTTTACTATGTTTAAATGTAAAATTATATATATATATATATATATATATATATATATATAATATATCTAACATGAAATAGAAAAAAATATATATATATATATATATATAGTTTTTTATAAAATATTATATATATATATATATATATTAAATATTAAATTACAGTTAATTCACTTTGAATATAAAATCAAAATAAAATTATTAGATATTTTTGTTTGCTATTTTTCCCTTCTTTTTTTTTTCATAATTGAGACTTTTTACAAATCACACATCTTAGTACAGGGTACAGCCACACTATATGGAAACGTCGTCTCATATATATATATATATGTACAAACAACTGCTGCATAACCCTGCGATTTGTCTTTTGTTTTCGAGATATTTTAGACATAGAGAGATGGTAAAGTGTGTGGGTTGCAGGAAGAGTCATTATTAGAACCTAGATATTGTGTACAGTTTACGTTATTGCTTAAAATTTATAGAACCTAGATATATACAAAATAAAATTTATATATATAATTGTTAATAGCATAAAATAAAGTTAAAAGTATGTGGTTTTTTAAAAGGTTATATGTTTAAAATTAGAGGAATAGAATATATATGGTTTTATAGATTTAATAATCAAATCTGTCAGTAGAAATAGATCTTTTTGTTCCACAGACAAAAAAATCTTAAAAATTAAATAACAATAATCTTAAAAATAAATAATAATAATAATAATATATAATTCGGAGTAATTAAAAAAAATATTAATGAGCATTGAATTTATTTTTACTTAAATTAATGAAATATTATCATATTATCATCCCATCATCGGATTTTATCGAAAAAGAAAAAAGGCCATTTGATATTACTTTACTTGACTTGTAATTTAGTACGACAACCATTATTATCGTGCCTTGTACCATTGGCTAATAATCGCTGACTACCATTCCCCACGGACTAATCAGTCTTGAATGGTAGCTGAATTTTAAAGTCGGCACCGCATTAGAGGAGCGAGAGAGAAAAGAAGTATATAAATATGATTCAAATTGTATGGTAATATATCGTTTTTTATATATCTTCAGTGGAAGCCCTCAAATTGTGCAGTAAGAAGTAAGTAAACATGGCTGGTCGTGGAGGTGGTGGCGGAGGACCGGGTGGAGGTGACGGTGGTGGTGGAGGACGACCCGGGGGTGGCGATGGAGGAGGAGGACCTGGTGGGGGTGGTGGTGTACAACCTGGTGGTGGAGGAGGACCTGGTGGAGGAGGGGGCGGAGGAGCTCCTGGAGGTGGCGATGGTAAAGGCCAGCAGGGAGGTCCTGCCTCAGGAGGCGGGGGTGGCGGTCAGGGAGGCGGTGGTGGAGGACGTTAGTGGCATGATATATACCTTTCCATAATTGTATTTCCATGGCAGTTTGTTTAAATTTGTATGAATGTGATAGGCCTTCTTATCTCCTCAAGAGTGAAAGTATGTGTGTAAGTGGATCTTAAAAGATCTACATATTAATGTTTATAAATAAATGACGTTTAGGCGGTTCCGAATTTGTCACGATCCCATTCTAACTTATACCATAAAAAAAAAAAATTATTGTTACCTAACCCCTACAGGTCATCATGGTATATTGATATAATTTATGCGCAGATATTTTGTTTCAAACATTGTAATATATGGTTTATGGTTTACCCCTTGCACGTTGATTTTCATGCGTTGTAATTACATTTCACCAACCCGCAGTAACACTATGCGACAGTCTTAATGAATTGAGTAATGGCTTATTAAATCACGGTGCCACATGGTGAGCGGGTGTTAATCCAACTCACCCGTTCCGTGGCCAGGTGGATAAGAACCATGTGAGGCCATGTGATTATGCAGAGGGTTGTACATTATGGTTTGCGTTCCCACACTCCCGCTCAAACGAACGATGGTGATCGCTCCTCCAAATCGGATGGCTCAGATTGGGTTGAGGGTTTGGTTGACATTATATGATCCACCGGGTTCTTCGGTCTCGGTTCATTTGCGTCCAGGGCAAACCTCTGCTCATCCGACATCTCCCTCCACCACACCAGTTCTGCCATTCACACAGGTATGAAACCATTTCGTCCATGGCAATTTTAAAAGGTTTACAGTCTTGCGCTTGACAGATTATTAATCAGTTCTTTGATTCCTCGATTTACCACTGATACAGTTGATGGTGATGACTGTTCTGTGCAGGAGGGTTTGGACTCTACGACTTCTACTGTCTGGAAGGAGGTTCTGCAGATCCGCGTTCTCTCCAGGTGAGTCTTCGATGCTGTTATGCATTGCCATGTAGGGTTAACTATTATGAAAAGAATGGTGGTCTTCGATGGGCCAGAACGAGACTCATGTATGGTTATTCATGTGTCTCAGGTCTGGTTACCCCTTATTCAATCCCTGGTGTGATTTACAGGCGGCCTTCTCATACCGAACCTGTATTCCATGAAACCCTGAGGGTTAGATAATTTCTTGTTTACGGCTACAGGCCATTTGAGGGTTTAATGTTTGACTATGTTATACACCGTCGGCTATGTATAATATGTTCTGTTATTGATGTTACAGTTCAATGTTCTGTTCTCATTCGCATGCAGTTAATATTCTACGGGGTTTACCCAACAGTAATAACCCCGCTCTGACTGTTACTACAGTTTAATATTGTTATTCTTATGGAATTTTACCCTACGGGGCTTACTACAGTAATGAATACGTTTGTTCAATTCTTGACATGTTTGTCGACTCCTTTAGATTGCAGTTATTATATATTTTGTGATTCTCCAGTCTTTTATGGAGCTATAGTTAACTTGTTTCAATATTCGTAGATGCTACACAATTTATGTTATTTTGTTGCGGTCTCAGGGTTTACGGCTTGCTTTCGAAATAATGAAGGCAAGTCAAACCCTCCTCGCATACACGGATATTGGTTTGCATGTTAGTATTGTCTTAGCCTGATAAATGGTAAATGCATCTTATTCAATTTTCTCAAGTTCTAATAATGTTAGTCTCTGGTTATTGACCTGCGAGTAGCGTTAACGCTCCATTCGCACGGCCACATGATGTTCTTTACGGTTTAAATGATAGAGTGAGGTTAAACTGTGAACAAATCCCTCACTGCTACTCCTAATATGATCTCTTTTACTCCAGCTTACACGGCATCATTGTTTATTAAAGGCCTTCGGCTCTGCAATAATGTTTTCTTTATAAATCTTTTCGTTTTACTCATTAACGTCTCGGTTCTGAGCACGATACCACGACTGTATGTTAATAAGATTTGTAACTTATTGAAACTGGTTATTTTCTTTGGATATGTTTCGTAACTTATGGTTCTGTGTACGCACTACTGCATATCTATTTCTTGTTGTATTCTGCAGTTTATTAATCGCTTCAGATTTAACTCTGTTTTGGCATTTCCTTACTAAGCACCTGAGTCTGTACATAGTGAATTTAATCACTGAGAACTACCCTGCAGACGAGGTTGTGTGCTTAATCTTGGTAACAGCTACGGTTATCTTCCGTTTTCTGCCTAATGAATGATTTCATATATAACTGTATCTTTTATTAACTCAATAAAAGAATCACAGTCAAATATATATATAACTGTAGCTTTCATTCACTCATTAAAGGAAAACACAGACAACTGCATATATAACTGTATTTCATTAACTCATTAAAAGAAACACAGACCACTGCATATATATAACTGTATTTCCTTAATTCATTAAAAGAAACACAGACCACTGCACCTGTCTGTATGCTACCATTACCTGTTCCTCAATTTAAACTATTTAAGGATGCATACCTGGCAGTCTGCTACTGTCGTTCCTATTCCAAGAGTTCACCTGCAACGATTTTGCTCTTAACCTCCCAACCTTGAGATCCACTTCGTTGGATTCTCCCCCCGAGCCGTCTTGCAGGCCTACAGCCTTCGACAAGACTCTTGCACCTCTGTGCTAGGTTATCTGGTCCTTACCAGACTTAACCTTTTCTTTTTACTATCCAGGTTATCTGGTCATTACCAGACTTAACCTCTTTTCTTTCTCTGCTCTCTCCAGGAATTCCTCTCTCTCTCTGCTTGTTCCTCAACAACCCAGAGACTTTTCCTTCCCAGGACTTTTCCTTGGGTGAGAAGCAGTTGCATCAGTTTTAAAACTGATTCACTAAAAATAGAAATCCTCCTTCAGGAAGTTGCCAGCATTTTCAAGAACATACACATGTAACATAATTCAATAATCAACTTTTCATTAATAATGTCATTCAAACAATGAGTAACCACTTCACAGTTTTTACTACAGTAATATCCAGATTTACGAATTACCAGGGTCATTACATCTTCCCCCCCTGAGATTGGACATCGTCCCGATGTCTTCTCTCATTAAATAAATGTGGGTAAGTTTTTCTAATGAGTTCCTCGTCTTCCCATGTGGCTTCCTCAGGTCCATAGTGCTGCCACAACACTCTAACTTGGGTAATAACCCGTTTCCGCAGCCGCACTTCTCTCCGGTCGAGAATGCTCTGCGGTTCGACCAGGACCTCGCCTTCCGGTTCGACCTGCAAACCACCAATACCATTAATCAGTTTCTTACAAAATATAGCTGTTTAATCAAACACCCTGATTAATTCTTACCCGCACATCTTGCCATCGAATAACATGTTTAGAGTCATATACATATTTCTTTAGGACAGACACATGGAATACATTGTGAATCTTAATGTGACTTGGCATGGCAAGTTGGTAGGCCACTGGCCCCACTCTAGCCAAGATCTGGAAAGGTCCAAAGTATCGTGGAGCCAGCTTGGCGCATCCGCTCCATTGCAGGGCGCTCCTTCTGGTTTGTATCCTCACAAACACATGGTCGCCAACTTTGTATTCCGTGAATCTTCTTTTCCTGTCTGCAAAGCTTTTCTGTCTATCTTGTGCAGCTTTTAAGTTTGCACGCACCTTTCTTACCATGTCTTCCATGTCTTTAAGCATTTCCGGACCCAAATTCAGCTTGTCTTCCGGTCCACCCCAACTTGAGGGTGTACGACACTTTCGTCCATACAGGACCTCAAAGGGACTTAACTGAGTCAAAGTGTGATATCCATTATTATACGCAAATTCGACCAGATGTAAATATTCTTCCCATTGACCTGGTTTCAGCATTACATATGCTCTCAACATATCTTCCAGCACCTGATTCACTCGCTCGGTCTGACCATCAGTCTGCGGGTGATAAGCTGTGCTGAAGTTCAGCTGAGTACCCAACTCGGCAAACAATGTCCTCCAAAAGGTAGAGGTGAATTTCACATCGCGATCTGATATAATTACTTTTGGTAACCCATGCAATCGGAACACATTTTTCATGAAGAGATGAGCAATCTACACCGCCTTGTAGGTGGACTGCACAGGAATAAAGTGCGCTGCTTTACTTAACTTATCAACCACTACCATAATAGAGTCGTTGCCTTTCTTTGTTCGGGGCAACCCTGTTATGAAATCCATGGAAATGGTTTCCCATTTCCACTCCGGAATGGGCAACGGCTGTAGCAGTCCAGCGGGATGCTGATGTTCTGCTTTTATTTGCTGGCATTCCAAACATCGTGCCAAGTACTCCACCACTTGTTTCTTCATTCCTGGCCAATAGTATTCCTTCTTAAGTGCAGTGATCATCTTTTGGTACCCCGGATGACCAGAGTAATGGCTGATATGGAACTCATCCAGAACCAGCCTTCTAAGATCTTTTACATCAGGTACATACATTTTCTTATTAAAACACAACCTTCCAGCACTATTTAGCGTATATCCTAGCTGTAATTTTTCCTTATCAGATTGCTGTACTTGTTGTTTTAAATGCTGGTATTCAGAGTCAAGACCAGCTGCTGTTTTTATTTGCTCAATTAGTGAATTCTGCCATTTGCTGGCTGAAAGTTCACATAAACAGTGAGCCTTCCTACTTAATGCATCAACCACTCTGTTTTCCTTGCCCTTTAAATGTTTTATTTCGAAATCAAACCCACTTAGGAAATCTGCCCATCGGCCTTGCCTTGCAGGGTAGGTTGGCTGAAATAATGTGTCAAGCTGTGGTGATCTGTTAACAGCAGAAATTTCCTCCCTAGGAGGTAATGCCTCCACATTTTCAGCGCATGAATAACAGCTGTTAATTCCAAATCATAAGCAGAATATTTCTGTTCATGTTCCTTTAGTTTCCTTGACTCATACGCTATTACCTTTCCTTCCTGCGTTAGAACCCCTCCCACACCCTCCATGCTTGCATCGGTGCATACCACATAATCCTTGTTAGGATCAGCTATACTCAAAATGGGTGCCGTGGTAAGTAGATGCTTCAGGCGGTCAAAACTCTGCTGACATTCTGATGTCCACCTAAATACCTTCCCCTTTTTCTGTAAGGAGGTAATAGGATAGGCTATCCTAGAGAAACCTTCCACAAACCTCCGGTAATATCCAGCTAATCCCATAAAGGATCTGATATCAGCAACATCCTTGGGTATGGGCCATTCCATAATGGTTTTTATCTTCTCCGGGTCTACAGCAATTCCTTCCTTAGTAATCACGTGTCCCAAATACTGAATTTCCTCCTTGAAGAAATCGCATTTGCTGAATTTAGCGTATAGCTGATGTTCTCGAAGGGTCTGCAACACCAACCTAAGGTGTTCTTCATGTTCCTGCTGGGAGCGAGAGTATATCAGAATATCGTCAATAAATATCAGCACAAATTTATCTAAAAACCGATGAAACACGCTGTTCATCATACACATGAAGGTGGCAGGTGCATTGGTCAAACCAAAAGGTAGCACTACAAATTCGTAGTGCCCATAGCGTGTCCGGAAAGCAGTTTTGGCAATGTCCTCATCTTTGATTCTGATCTGATGATAACCAGATCGCAGATCAATCTTAGAAAACACTTTTGCCCCTTTCACTTGATCAAAGAGTTTATCTATCCTGGGTAAGGGGTACTTGTTTTTGACCGTGAGCTTATTCAGCTGCCGGTAATCTATGCACATGCGAAGGGTCCCATCCTTCTTCTTCACAAATAATACCGGAGCTCCCCAGGGTGATACACTGGGACGTATGTATTGTTTATCCAACAATTCTTGAAGCTGCATTTTCAACTCTGTTAACTCTGGTACGCTCATTCGGTAGGGTGCCCGCGATACGGGTGCTGCCCCCGGTATCAGCTCTATAGTGAAGTCTATGTCCCTCTTTGGAGGCAGCCCCGGTACCTCTTCAGGGAAAACATCTGTAAATTCTTGTACCACTGGAATATCGTCTAATGCAGACATCTTATCTTTCTGGTTTGCATAGCCAACTTGTATGGCATAGATCTGACATTTCTTTCTAATACATTTAGCTAACTGAGTTGCAGTGATAGGTCGAATCTGAACAGGATGTTTAATTCCCTGCAATTCCTGCTGCTGCCCCAAATCATCTTTGTAGTATATGGTCTTGGTTTTGCAATTCACCAATGACCAGTGCTTTTCCAGCCAATCCATACCAATAAGAATGTCATAAGAGCCTAATGGAAGTACATTCAGGTCTGCCGTTACGGGCTGTCCAGCTATACTGAAAGAACAGTTATTAACTTTAGCTAAAACCCGCCTTTTGGCTCCCGTAGCTAACTGGACCAACCATGGATTTTTGAACTTTTCTGGTGGTAGCTTACAATGTTCCACTACTTTTGGACTAACATAACTTAAAGTAGCTCCTGGATCAATAAGTACAGCTACAGAAAGGTTTGAAATCTTACCTTCGAATTCCACCATGGAAGGTTGGTATTCCGCTTGCCGGTCCTCTAAGGCTGCATTGATTCTTGGTACGCTGCGCGCCACATCCCCAACAGTTGAGGCTTCATGGATTTGAGATATTTGATCAGCTCTTTTACGCTGTGGACAATTTCTAGCGTAGTGCGGTCCTTCACACACCCAGCACTGAACTGGAGGTCTGGTTCCCTCAACCTCCGATCTAGCAGGTGGTTCGCTGATCCTGCTCTCGCTTGGCTTAGCCCGGAAGGTGCCCTTATTTGTGCTTCTGTTAAACTGCCCCTTTCCAGCTCCTTTATTACCATTTCCACGGCTGCCTTTGTTATTTCCAGCAACTCTGCTACCTTTTCTTTCATTCCATTTCTTGTTTGGAATTTCTCCTTTTTGTTTGTTCTGCTGGTAAAAACTTCTAGCCTTCCGAATTGCCTCATCCATAGTTCGGGGATTGTCAAACTCAATCCGTTCCCTTATATAAGCTGGTAGGCTACTCACGAACCTCTGCACCTTGGCCTTCTCCTCTTTTATGTATGGCACATAACGAAGCAGAGAAGTGAAGCGATTTATGAATTCGTCCATGGACTGTTGTCCTAGCCGTAAGTCATGGAATTCTCGCGCCTTCTCATCATAAAAGCGCTCAGTTAAATACCTCTCCTTAAAGTATTTCTGAAATTTTTCCCAGGTTATGCTTTGCTCACTTACTCCCTTCACAATTTTAATCTCTTCCCACCACAAGGTGGCTTTGCCCTGCAACTGGAAAATAGCCAGCCGCGCCTTCAGATTTTGGTCATATTCATAAAGTTGAAAATATTTATTAATATTAATCAACCAGGCTTCTGCTGCTTCTTCCTGCTCTCCATCGAAAAGTGGAGGTTTGATTTTTCGGAATTCTCCCTGTAATTTAACTTTCTGTCGCTTGGAGGTTTGCTGCTCTTGCACATTATCGGAATGGTCTTCCTGTTCTTCTGAAAGCTCAGGTGCGTAATCCCGTTCCTCAGTGCCCCTTTGATGTTCTGCACTAGGGCTGGCTAAGGGTGGATTTTGTTTATCTGACAAGCTTTTCAGTATTCTTTCTTGTTCCATTGTTAATCGCGCATTGTCCTCACGCAGACGCGCCATCTCACCTTTCAGCTCCTGGACAGTTTGCAGTATCGCCAGATTGGTACTGCGTGTCTCAGCACCAAGCTGTACCCACAGCTCAGCATTTTCTTGAGGGATGCCACCAGCTCCCGGCATTTCCTCCATCTTACTATTAGCTGTTAGCAGGTAGCTATCTCTGTATGGTTCTCCTGCTGGTACACAAGAAAGGCAATTAGTTGCATTATTCCTATATATACATTATAAGATGATCTTTGCTGTTCCAGAGGCCACAGTTTTGAAACCTCTGCTCTGATACCACATTGTCACGATCCCATTCTAACTTATACCATAAAAAAAAAAATTTATTGTTACCTAACCCCTACAGGTCATCATGGTATATTGATATAATTTATGCGCAGATATTTTGTTTCAAACATTGTAATATATGGTATATGGTTTACCCCTTGCACGTTGATTTTCATGCGTTGTAATTACATTTCACCAACCCGCACTAACACTATGCGACAGTCTTAATGAATTGAGTACTGGCTTATTAAATCACGGTGCCACATGGTGAGCGGGTGTTAATCCAACTCACCCGTTCCGTGGCCAGGTGGATAAGAACCATGTGAGGCCATGTGATTATGCAGAGGGTTGTACATTATGGTTTGCGTTCCCACACTCCCGCTCAAACGAACGATGGTGATCGCTCCTCCAAATCGGATGGCTCAGATTGGGTTGAGGGTTTGGTTGACATTATATGATCCACCGGGTTCTTCGGTCTCGGTTCATTTGCATCCAGGGCAAACCTCTGCTCATCCGACATCTCCCTCCACCACACCAGTTCTGCCATTCACACAGGTATGAAACCATTTCGTCCATGGCAATTTTAAAAGGTTTACAGTCTTGCGCTTGACAGATTATTAATCAGTTCTTTGATTCCTCGATTTACCACTGATACAGTTGATGGTGATGACTGTTCTGTGCAGGAGGGTTTGGACTCTATGACTTCTACTGTCTGGAAGGAGGTTCTGCAGATCCGCGTTCTCTCCAGGTGAGTCTTCGATGCTGTTATGCATTGCCATGTAGGGTTAACTATTATGAAAAGAATGGTGGTCTTCGATGGGCCAGAACGAGACTCATGTATGGTTATTCATGTGTCTCAGGTCTAGTTACCCCTTATTCAATCCCTGGTGTGATTTATAGGCGGCCTTCTCATACCGAACCTGTATTCCATGAAACCCTGAGGGTTAGATAATTTCTTGTTTACGGCTACAGGCCATTTGAGGGTTTAATGTTTGACTATGTTATACACCGTCGGCTATGTATAATATGTTCTGTTATTGATGTTACAGTTCAATGTTCTGTTCTCATTCGCATGCAGTTAATATTCTACGGGGTTTACCCAACAGTAATAACCCCGCTCTGACTGTTACTACAGTTTAATATTGTTATTCTTATGGAATTTTACCCTACGGGGCTTACTACAGTAATGAATACGTTTGTTCAGTTCTTGACATGTTTGTCGACTCCTTTAGATTGCAGTTATTATATATTGTGTGATTCTCCAGTCTTTTATGGAGCTATAGTTAACTTGTTTCAATATTCGTAGATGCTACACAATTTATGTTATTTTGTTGCGGTCTCAGGGTTTACGGCTTGCTTTCGAAATAATGAAGGCAAGTCAAACCCTCCTCGCATACACGGATATTGGTTTGCATGTTAGTATTGTCTGAGCCTGATAAATGGTAAATGCATCTTATTCAGTTTTCTCAAGTTCTAATAATGTTAGTCTCTGGTTATTGACCTGCGAGTAGCGTTAACGCTCCATTCGCACGGCCACATGATGTTCTTTACGGTTTAAATGATAGAGTGAGGTTAAACTGTGAACAAATCCCTCACTGCTACTCCTAATATGATCTCTTTTACTCCAGCTTACACGGCATCATTGTTTATTAAAGGCCTTCGGCTCTGCAATAATGTTTTCTTTATAAATCTTTTCGTTTTACTCATTAACATCTCGGTTCTGAGCACGATACCACAACTGTATGTTAATAAGATTTGTAACTTATTGAAACTGGTTATTTTCTTTGGATATGTTTCGTAACTTATGGTTCTGTGTACGCACTACTGCATATCTATTTCTTGTTGTATTCTGCGGTTTATTAATCGCTTCAGATTTAACTCTGTTTTGGCATTTCCTTACTAAGCACCTGAGTCTGTACATAGTGAATTCAATCACCGAGAACTACCCTGCAGACGAGGTTGTGTGCTTAATCTTGGTAACAGCTACGGTTATCTTCCGTTTTCTGCCTAATGAATGATTTCATATATAACTGTATCTTTTATTAACTCAATAAAAGAATCACAGTCAAATATATATATAACTGTAGCTTTCATTCACTCATTAAAGGAAAACACAGACAACTGCATATATAACTGTATTTCATTAACTCATTAAAAGAAACACAGACAACTGCATATATATAACTGTATTTCCTTAATTCATTAAAAGAAACACAGACCACTGCACCTGTCTGTATGCTACCATTACCTGTTCCTCAATTTAAACTATTTAAGGATGCATACCTGGCAGTCTGCTACTGTCGTTCCTATTCCAAGAGTTCACCTGCAACGATTTTGCTCTTAACCTCCCAACCTTGAGATCCACTTCGTTGGATTCTCCCCCCGAGCCGTCTTGCAGGCCTACAGCCTTCGACAAGACTCTTGCACCTCTGTGCTAGGTTATCTGGTCCTTACCAGACTTAACCTTTTCTTTTTACTATCCAGGTTATCTGGTCACTACCAGACTTAACCTCTTTTCTTTCTCTGCTCTCTCCAGGAATTCCTCTCTCTCTCTGCTTGTTCCTCAACAACCCAGAGACTTTTCCTTCCCAGGACTTTTCCTTGGGTGAGAAGCAGTTGCATCAGTTTTAAAACTGATTCACTAAAAATAGAAATCCTCCTTCAGGAAGTTGCCAGCATTTTCAAGAACATACACATGTAACATAATTCAATAATCAACTTTTCATTAATAATGTCATTCAAACAATGAGTAACCACTTCACAGTTTTTACTACAGTAATATCCAGATTTACGAATTACCAGGGTCATTACAGAATTATGATTTTAATTAGTTGCCATGGAGTTATCCATATTTCTGTGCGTTGAAAATTATCAAATCTATGATTCTAATCGACGTGTTGCTGTTCTTTCAGTTATTTGTTTACACATAAAACAGTGATTGGAGTTTACTTGGATTTTAGAACGGTAAACATCATTCATATTTTACATTTTGAGAAAAATTATCAAAATTTTAAGAATATTGTCGAATTCAATAGACAACAATACCACCTTTTCAAAATATTCCATAGGAATAAAAATGCTCCCAAAAAAATTGTGAGAGGAAAATTATGATTAGTTTAAGTTTGTGAAATTTATAAAAATATTATTATCTAATTTTAAGGTCAAGGTTAAGTTAGACACTAAATTGATTTATGAGATTTTTTTGTTTGTAAGGTAAGGGATCCACTTAGGGGTAGCGATTTCACTGCTATGTCCAGCAAAGCATACATACTCTACCTCTCTAAAAGAACATACATATTATACCCCTGTGGTTTTGGGAGTATGACCTCCTACAAGGAAACACACGCCCTTAATCATAAGCTGATCACTCACACATGCTCTTAAACATAGGCCTACTCACACATGTTCTTAGCCATAGACTCACTCCTAATGTATAATAATGCTAATTTTTAAGATTACTGTAAAGTTAATGCATTTGTATAAATTAAGTGTCCAATAAAAATCTATAGACAATTATTTATATATAGTTTAAAAAAAAAATTAAAAATCATAAAATTAAGTAAACAACAATTTTATTATTAATTAAATAATAAATTTATTATTAACTAAATAATAAATCTATTATTATTAAATAATAGAAACATATATACATTTTAAAAACATGGAACTAGATTCTTAACTATGTAGATTTACTCTTATTTTACCATGGATATTTAATTTGTAAATAGATTTTATTACAATACCATGGATTGTCATTACTACATACCAAAAACCGATAACTCATTTTATATGACACTTGTTCATAACACATTTTTTTAATTAATCAATTTAATTAAAACCACACAATTACTTTGGAAAAAACTTTCAACTTTTGACTTATGTATTACCATGACTATTCTAGAATATTTCGTGGAGGTTAAATCTTTACCATCCATCTAATAATTAATGATAATTAAATTACTTAATAATTATTGATAATTAAACTAAAATTTTGAAAAGTTTTATTTCAAAATAAACACCGTATAATTAGATATTAAATTGGTGTATATTAAATAATACCAATCCCATGACTTTGCAGGCCACCACTGCTCGATGTTCCAACACCCAATAGTCTATCCAGCCATCAGTGGGCGGAACTTGCCACTCTAAATTTTTGAGTCCTCTATCTAAATGATGCCATTACACCCTATCATAGCAAGCCATTACTTGCCTCACCGAAGGCCCCAACCTTCAAGCTCTCCTATGGACCATGTTTCACAATGGTTCATACTGGATCCACTACTCTCTGTAATCAAACACTTGTGAGCCACATTTATTCCATTTCCATACTAAACTCACAATAAGACAATCTTGTCATATATCAAACTCTGAATACATGCCCTCAAACACAATCTTAGCCACAATCAATACAACACCACAACAAAATCAACAACTTATATAAAAATCTGCAATACCATGGCAAATATGATATACAGTATACCAAACATCAAACCTCCAACATACACGCTCTCAACACAAATACATCAACAACATAAAAAATATGACCACAAAAACACATCCATGTCTCAACAATAGAATCCATACAAGACATAAACCACAATGCTACACCCATATAAAATTTCTACAATAATAAAACATGATAAGCTCAACTATGATCCCCTGCATACACAATGTAAGAAATACAAATGTGCCATTGAAAACATGCTAACATCCAATATTTAAGGTAGTGGCTATCTCATCAATCAAATGTCTTCATAAACCTACATAAAACAATCACTGAAGCATGCACACAAAATTGCAATAAAATTGATCTCCTTCAACAATCTGCTATAACTATTTCTCTCCTCTCACCTTTGGATCTTAATGTTATCAATGCTTTCCAATACCTTACTCTCAGAAAAGAGCCAACCTCTCCAACAATGAGGCTACCTCTGATAAATAGATGATCTAAAGTGATTAAACAATAATAGCTCATGGATATGGAGAGACAAACACTCTTGTCCATACTTTGGTACTTTTCTCCCTCACTTGATCGTCCATTTTCTTCATTCAATGAGAGACTTATCCTTGAATTAATAACCTTCTGGAATAACACCAACTCAAACCGACTCTAAACCATCAAAAACCTTGGGCAAATACCTTGGGAAATGTTCATGGTAAATTATATGCACGCACAATTCGGAAATTCCTCTCTATAACTATTGTTGTTGGGACATAATTAGGTCATAGAGACGATTCTCGCTTGGATAGTATATGTATCCTAATGAAATTGCTTTTATCTTTGCTCTATGCATAATTGCCTCCTAGAGAAGGTGCCTGAGCACATGGAAAATCACCTCCTCTTTGTGTAAAATGTTTCCATTTGTCTTTAATGGTTCTCCACCACCTATAGAGCCTATGAAAACATTAGAAATGCCTCGGTAACATGTTATCAAGCCTCTGATCATCATGAAAAATCCTCCAAGCACGTTGACATCAATGCCTACATAATTGACTCCACGATTGACTCCTTAGGCAGACATACTAGGTTAACATCAATTCCAACACCACGAGGCCAACAATTTCATATTAATATGGTGGTAGTGGATAACTTGAACAAGGTAACTTTTGGAAATCAATGTTTGTTAGTTTTGTAACATTGTTAGCCTTTAACATCTCTTACCATCCTCAGATTGATGGTTAAATAGAGAGTGTGAATAGAATATTGAAAGACGTGCTAAGGATGTATGTGATGCATCAACCAAGAAAGTGGTAAGACTACTATCCCATTGGTAAGATTTGCATACAACAATGGTTATCAAGAGTCATTAGGAATTATTCCCTTTGAGGTACTTTATGGCAAGAAATTCAACACCCCTATCAACTAGGACGATCCAATAAATAGAGTAATCATTGGACAAAATTTGTAACACACCCCCTTACCACCCTAACCTTTAAGAGGTGGTTATCGTGCTAATCCGACTCCCAATGTTCTATTATGGAAATGGGGTATAAATTTTTTGACTTTTTTCAAACTCCTCAAAATCTGGAATAGATGACACCATCACATTCATCTCACTGTGATGATTCCAGTGATATACAATTTTGTCTCAAGTGGGCTTCAAGACCATAAGTTATGGTTTCGCAAAGTTTCATTAACAAATCCTACATACTACTCTTATCCTACCACATGGCACCCATGTGGTCTAAACGTGAAATATTACCCCGCCTCCATGTCATAGTTGTGGCATTCCATGGCCTTGTGGCATGCCACCTCCACCCCACCGAATCCAATGCATATATATATATACTTCTATGGCCCCACCTAATCCAACACATATATATGTGTGTGTGTGTGTGTGTCCACCATGCTTTCATTATACACACACATGCACACACACACAAGCAAACACACATTTCATGTATATAAGGATTAACCCCTCTGTTGGCCCCTCTCTCTATCCAACGCTGGTGGTGACTTCGTAATTCAGTTACTGTGTTGCAAATGTGGACCCCCCCCCCTCCTTCGATAGAGAAAAGAGGAGGGGGGGTTCCACTATTGCGTTTCTAGAGAATGGTTCCGTTATCCCCAATCGACGGTCACACTATTTCTTAATATTTGATGGCTAATATTTAAATGCGACCCCACCTCCCCTTCCTAACCTAGTAGGGTGTGGGGTTTCCTATTGGATCATTGTCATTCATTTCCTGGAAATTATCCATCACCAATTGTCTTGGTCCCATACGTCCCATTTGCCTCCACTGTCAACCCTAGTCACAACACCAGAACATATTCCTTGACTGGCTTGTTCATGTGCCTAATCACAATTACATAATAAATTTCCACCCTGGGTTTTTCTACCCCTTACCTAATGGGCCTCTCCACCCAGTCCCACGCCTAGTCATCTGCATGTGGGCTAATCTTGAGCTTTCGCCACCAAAACACAATGCGATAACATGTTTACATTATGCATGGTTTATAGTGACCTTGCCATGTCCTGACCTATGACATAGATATAAAGTATGCATCTACTTCCTAACCATATCAATAAGAAGCTACCACATGGAACCCACATGGTGTCCACATGGCGACCCCATCCACTCAGATCCTCTCGGCTCCATGCCACCTTGGCTTATGCCACATCACTAGGTCAAGGGCCTCACATTGAAAGAGAGAGTTAGGGTCGACCCTCTCAATGAGGAAACACCTTGCGCACACCGTCACAGATCTAACCTCCTAACCTCTGACCATACTCGGGCCTCGACTACCTAACCTTTCCTGGGCATCAGAGAGCTCGAGCACAATGCTAGGATGAAAGATATACATATATATTTAACTTCATACACATGCCTATGTAGGTACATGAACATGGTGCTATCTCATTTGATCTTTGAGAATGCCTCAACCAACTCCAACTATATTTTTATATATATTACTCTCATGTAACACTATCCATATATGTTTTTAGTTAAGTGAAAGTGTTATGAAACTAGCTCACAAAAAGATAGAAAAGAGAGATCCACGCCTTAGAATTCATCCTCTTCGAGGGGGCAACCTCCTTTACATTACATAAATGAGCAATTCTTGGATGATTCAAATGAAAAAACCTCCTTTCTATATATAGGAGTCTAAGGAGTCACAATATAACCCAGCCGACCTAACAATAATAATATAAAGCCACAAAAATAACAATAGAGGGATTCTATGGGGCACAGTAATAACAATATGGGGGCAATAGGGGCACAACAATATTAATAAGGGATACAAATACAATAGTAATGGGGTAATCACTAGTATTATAGGGACCCAACATGCCCCTCTCCTTCAAAAAAGTGTTGTCCTCAACGCTTCAGTAGTTTTGGATGCTTCTGTATAAAATTCTCATCCTCCCATGTGGAATCTTCATCGGATAAGTTCTTCCACTTGATAAGATACTCTGAAATTGATCGATTTCGTAACTGTCGAGTTCTTGTTTCTGTGACTGTTTCTGGTTCCAATATAATTTTTCCTTCCTCGTTGTTCACACCTAATCCGAAGGCGGTTGGGTAAACTGGAACGTGAACAGTCATCAAGAAGATGAACTATTCCGTCCACTTTATGTATATAAACAATTGTTCTCTTATGAAATAATAACTCAGTTTTCCTTTGTTAAATGTGGAGTTACCCTGGCCTGACATGGTATCAGAGCGCAGGTCCCAGTCCCAGATTCCTTGTAACTCCTCTGCCTGCCTGAACGTTAGTCCCTCTGCGCATATGCCTAAACGTTTGCAGTCTCCTGAGCGCTGCCTCTGTCCATAACTGCGCCCTAACGCTTGTCTCAGGTCTGCTCGACTGTCATTATATCACAGCGTTATCCCAGCCATTGTGACTATGGTTACCTGCTTGAAACGCATGGTGGTAAGATAGGCCAGGGATCCCTTGTTTCCTGCTGCAACCTCTTCCACTCTGAATAATCAATACGAAAGACAAATTGTGTACACCTCTGGACCTATCTTCGGTTGTTGGAGTAATCTTAGGAACAATCAAATGTTCACCATTTTCACCGATTGTTAGTTCAACCCTTCCTTCATCACCATGCGAACACGCAATACCTTCCCTTCGTTATCAGCTCTGTAGGTAAAACCTGAATCACAACGTCTGTGTATTGTTTCTGTGGATCAATATAGGCATCAAAATCTGGTTTGCGGGCTTCGATACTTGCTTTGATACTTTCTAGGCTGTGCCCACGTTCGGCCATATCACGCTGGATTTTCCAAGCAAATTTGACCTTGTTGCTGATGTCCAGATAGCAACCCTTTCACAATCTCTACGCTTGGCTATCACAGTCCAGTCCAAGTTGAGTCGCTGGAATTGGCTGTCGTTCATTTGACAGAAACTTCTATCTTGACCTCTGCTCCCTCGAGTTGAAACTGGAACCCCAAGCCTTGGGCGCAAGCTCATCAACATAATCCATCTTCTAAGATTAATCAATGATCAGTGTGATGAAAGTCTCTGCGGCAAAGTGTGGTGTTCACTGATAACGCTCATTCTCTGCAAATTTCCGCCGGCAAAGTGTGGAGTTAGCGTTCCAAGTCATCAAAAGCATTGGATACCACCTGAGTGGTTCGACGCCGACAATCAAAGACCTTTTCGCAGAACGCAACATTTGCCATAATGCTGGGTATTATAAAGACTGCAAGGGCTTTATTATTATGCAGTTAATTTTTTATGGCAGTTTCTATGTATCGTTGAGCAGTTTGTTATATACACAGTTTATATGATTCAAAGCATTGCGGTGTTTCCAGCATTACATATATATATTTGATATATTGATATATATTTTGAAGTGATCCCTTGAGAGTTTTTTTTTATCGAAACATAGTAATATTACAGTGATATAAGAAATGCTGATGCAAACGTTAGGAGAAAATAAAGTGCATAAGGCTGTGGCATAAGGATTTTTTCAGCAGAATTTTTTTTATCAACAGAGGTTTTTTTTCAGCAGAGACATTTTTTACAGAATGCATTCAATCATTTCTATGGTAGGAATAGTTCTCACTGGCAAGGAGAACTATTCAGAATGGTCTCGAATGGTAAAACACACCCTCATCTACAATGAGTTGTGGAAAGGAGTGTGTGTCGGAGAAGAAGACAAAGACCCTGTGCAACCTACATCAGATAAAGAACTTGTCATTTGGGAAGACAAGAACAGCAAAGCCTATGCATTGATCGCAGCATCTGTAAATGAAGAAGTAAGTCGTCATATTTCATCCTATTCCATTGCCTTTGAAGCTTTACAAAAGCTGAAAGAACTCTATGATACACATTCTGCACTTGAATTTGTTCAGCTCATGATTAAACTCTTCACTCTTGAACTGAAAAATAATGATCCTCTTGCTCTTGCATCTGAAATAAAGTCCATAATGCATGATATTAAATCCACCAAGGTTGAGTTGGATATCTATCTTATTGCCTTTCTCAAAGCACTCTATCCTACCTACTCCAATTATCTTGAGTCATTACAAGCAAATGGAAATCTTAAAGATATAACCTTTGACTCTCTTGTGAAAAAGTTTGCTGAAAGAGAGAAAGCCTTTGGAAAGAAAACAGTCCCTGAATCTTCTGAAGAGACTGTTTTCCTTGCTCATAAAGAAAAGCATCCTGCTCAAGATTCTACAAGAGGAAGAGGTGGTCGAAGAGGAAGAGGAAGATACTCCAGAGGCAGGGGGGCAGACATTTTCAAGCAGAAAAGGCAGATCTGCATTGCATTCGCTGCAAACGAAATGGATCACATGATGCTTCTACATGCAAGCTACCATGGGACAAAATTGAGCAGAGAAGAAATCAGCAGAAAGGTAAAACTGATGACACAGACAAAGGTAAAGCACCTGAATCCGCTCACTATATTGAGGCACAATGTAACATTGGAGTAAATGAAGATTTGTTTAATGCTTCACTTTCTTCTTCGAAAAATGACTGGTTGCTTGATTCAGGAGCAACCTGTCACATGACTCATAAGAAAGATTTTTTTGAATATTTCACTGATAATGTTGATGGAGCAGTATACTTTGCAGATCAGTCAAAAATCAAGCCATCAGGGCTTGGAACAATCAGGCTTAAACTGCCTGGTCTTCCAGACTTTCTTCTGGATCATGTTCTATATCTCCCACAACTCAAGAGAAACTTGCTGTCCCTGGTCCACATCCGCCAGCAAGGTCACTCCATTCACATGTTTGATGGCAAGCTTGAGGTAAGAAAGGCATCTGACCACTCACTTGTCATGAGGGGTATAGAAGAAGAAAGACTTCTTAAACTGCAAGGAACCTCTGCTCATGCACAACATTTCTCATATATTTCTCATCATGAAGAAGGTACACTTCCATCAAGTTTATTATGGCATGCTAGATTTGGACATTTAAACTATGATAGTCTCCGCTTGTTGAAGAAAAATGGTGTTGCTGGTTTGCCTACAATTCCTAGAAAACATAAGCAATGTGATGCTTGCATTCTAGGAAAGCATAGCAAACAGTCTTTTCATAATTCACATTCAAGAGCACATATGAAGCTTGAACTCATTCATTCAGATTTATGTGGTCCAATGCTTGTTTCTTCTGCAAATGGAAATAAATATATCATGACATTTATTGATGATTACACCAGAATGTGTTGGGTTTATTTATTGAAGAACAAATCTGATGCTTTTCAAACATTCAAGAATTTTCATAAGTGGATTGAAAATGATGCACAATCTCATATTGGGTCTATTCGCACTGATAATGGAAAAGAATATACATCAAATGAATTTGAACACTATCTTCGCCAACATGGGATTAAACATCAAACAACTATACCTTATAATCCCCAACAGAATGGTGTAGCAGAAAGAATGAATAGAACAATCTTGAATATGGTACGATCCATGCTTTTCTTCAAAAATGTAAAGACAATGTTTTGGGCTGATGCTGTTCTATGTGCTGCATATATAAAGAATAGATGTCCATCTAGTGCTATAAGAAACAAGACTCCTTATGAATTGTGGTATGGACATGTTCCTTCGGTAAAACATCTCAGGAACTTTGGTTCCACCTATTATGCTTTAATACCAAAGGTACATAGAAACAAACTTGGTGCTAGAAGTCGTAAGTGTATCTTCCTGGGGTATTCAAACACATCTAAAGCATACCGCCTCTATGATGAAGTAAATAAAAAGTTTGTTTTATCTAGAGATGTCATTTTTCTTGAATCATCCAAATCTGACAATGTTGTTGAGCGACAACTTGATCGCTTGGATAGATTCACAAAACCGAA
This sequence comes from Pinus tabuliformis, assembly GCA_031772625.1. NCBI lineage: Eukaryota > Viridiplantae > Streptophyta > Pinopsida > Pinales > Pinaceae > Pinus > Pinus tabuliformis. The sequence goes on from CM062813.1 coordinate 405,614,952, forward strand.
ATCATTTCAAGAGTTTGATAATCAGATTCCACATCTTGAAGGGGGGATTCCTATACTAGATCAACATGTGGAATCTTCTTCTGAAGAACAATCTCCCCTGCATGACACTCCAACAACGGATGATGCTTTAAGTGATGTAATTGATAGAATTGGGAGACTCAATCTTGATTCAGACCCAACTCAATCAACAGAGCAGCCTGGACCATCTCAGAAAGGTCCCCCAAAGTGGCTGAAAAAGACACTTGAAAGTGTTCATCCTGATGAAATTGGAAAAACAGGAACCAGAAATACAAACCGACAAGATGGAGGTGATGTAGATAACTCTAATTCACCTGTTGATATGGATGTTACTTATGATTGTGAATTGAACTTGTCTACAGATTTTGAACCAACTTCCTTCAAAGAAGCTGCTTCTCATGATGAATGGAAAGAAGCGATGCAGAAGGAGTATGATGCCCTCATAAAGAATGGCACTTGGAAGCTGGTTGATCCTCCATTTGGAACCAAACCTATTGGCTGCAAGTGGGTCTACAAGAACAAGTACAAAGCTAATGGCTCACTTGACAAGCACAAAGCTAGGCTTGTGGCAAAAGGTTTTGCACAGAAGGAAGGGGTCGATTATGAGGAAACTTTTTCCCCCACAGCAAAATGGGCAACCATCCGGACACTCTTTGCACTAGCTGCTCAGAACGGTTGGAAAGTCCATCAAATGGATGTAAAAACTACATTCTTGAATGGAGATCTAAAAGAGAATGTTTTTATGTCCCAGCCTGAAGGATTTGCTGTGAAAGGACATGAACACAAAGTATGCAAACTTGTGAAGTCCTTGTATGGCCTCAAACAAGCACCACAAGCCTGGTATGAAAAACTAACTGAGCATCTTCTGAAACTCAACTTCAAACATTTTGATCTTGATGATGCAACTTTATTTGTCAAGAAAGTTGGCAAAACAGTTGTATATCTTGTGGTATATGTAGATGATCTTTTAATGACAGGGAACAATGAAAGCTATATTGCATCCATAAAGAAAGAATTAGGAAAAAGTTTTGAAATGACCGATTTGGGCTATGTTCATTACTATCTTGGCATTGAAGTAACCCAACATCCAAAATCTATATTTCTTTCTCAAAAGAAATACATTGGAGATTTGTTAAACAGATTTGGCATGACAGAGTGCAATCCTCTTTCTACTCCAATGGAACAAAACTTGAAGCTCACATCTATTGAAGGAAAGGAATTTTAGGATGCAACAAAGTATAGACAGCTTATAGGAAGTCTCATCTACCTCACTACTACCAGACCAGACATTTCATTTGCTGTTGGAATCCTCTCCAGGTTTATGCAAAAGCCTTGTGAGGGACATTGGTCTGCTGCAAAAAGAGTTCTAAGGTACTTGAAGGGAACTCAAGACCTTGGAATCAAGTATACACAGGTGGACGACTTCAACTTGATTGGATACTCTGATTCAGACTTCGATGGAGACAAAGAAACTGGGGTATCTACTTCAGGATATGCTATGAGTCTTGGATCAGGAGCTGTCTCCTGGAGATCACGCAAACAATCAGTACCAGCAGATTCCACAACAGAAGCAGAATACGTGGTAGCAGCTGAAGCAACGAAAGAAATTGTGTGGCTCAGGAAAATTCTTGAAGATTTGCAGGTAAAACAAGTACAATCAACTCCACTCATGATTGATAACACCTCTGCAATAAAGTTGGCCAAGAACCCAAAGTTTCATGATCGTACTAAGCACATCAATACTAAATATCATCTGATCCGACATCATGTTGAGGCCAAAACAATCCATCTCCGTCATTGTTCCACAAATGAGCAAATTGCAGATATCTTCACCAAAGCGCTTGGAAGAGAAAAGCTTGAAAGATTCAGAACGATGCTTGGACTCACCAACATTCCTTCAGATTAAGGGGGGGAATGTTCACACCTAATCCGAAGGCGGTTGGGTAAACTGGAACGTGAACAGTCATCAAGAAGATGAACTATTCCGTCCACTTTATGTATATAAACAATTGTTCTCTTATGAAATAATAACTCAGTTTTCCTTTGTTAAATGTGGAGTTACCCTGGCCTGACACTCGTCAAGTTCTAGCAATATTGTTTGAACTGGGAGGTTGTCGCCTATAACCTTCTTTAAACATGAAACATGGAAAACTGGGTGCAATCGAGAAGCTGCAGGAAGCTCCAATTTGTATGCCATAGTACCAATCTTTTGCAACATCTTGTACGGACCATAATACTTTGGTGATAATTTATTATCCTTCTTAGCTTGCTTGAGGGACATTTTCTTATATGGCTATAGCTATCAGAATACCCAATCACCTACATCAAAACTTCTTTCGCTGCGATGTTGATCTGCCTATTGTTTCATTCTATTCTGTGCCAACACGAGGTTATCCTTTAAGAGTTGGAAGACATGTTGTTGATGTTCAATGTGATATTCCACTGCTTGAACCTTAGAATTTTCTCTTAAAAATGATGTGATGGATGGTGGCTGATATCCATAAAGTGCCATAAATGGGGTCATTTTTGTTGCTGTATGGAAGGAAGTGTTATACCACCATTCAGCCAGAGGAAACCATTTGACCCATTGTGTCTGCTTATCAGATACAAAGCAACGAAGATATCCTTCCAAACATTTGTTTACTATCTCAGTTTGCCCATCAGATTGAAGATGATAAGATGAGCTATGAGCTAACTGAGTACCAAGACAAGAAAATAATTTTGTCCAAAAATTTTCCAGTGAAAATGGGATCTCTGTCACTTACAATAATCTTTGGGTTTCCATGTAGCTTTTGAATTTTTTCCATAAATGCAGTAGAAACTGTACTGGCTTTAAATGGATGTGATAATTCACAAAAGTGTGCATACTTGGTAAGTCTATCAACTACCACCATGATTACACTCTTTCCCTCAGACTTGGGTAAGCCTGTGATAAAATCAATTGAAACCTCCTCCCAACGTTAGCTCTGATACCAAATGTTATAAAACTAGCTCACAAAAAGATAGAAAATAGAGATCCACGCCTTAGAATTCAGCCTCTTCGAGGGGGCAGCCTACTTTACATTACATAAATGAGAAATTCTTGGATGATTCAAATGACAAAACTTGCTTTCTATATATAGGAGTCTAAGGGGTCACAATATAACCCATTCGACCTAACAATAATAATATAAAGCCACAAAAATAACAATAGAGGGATTCTATGGGGCACAGTAATAACAATATGGGGGCAATAGGGGGACAACAATATTAATAAGGGATACAACTACAATAGTAATGGGGTAATCACTAGTATTTTAGGGACCCAACAGAAAGTGGTTATCAATTTTGAGCTTTGATGCTTTCCACCGCGACTTACATATACATACACATTTACAAACACACTTAAAGTAGATATGGCTATCCTTCCTAAGCTTTTTTAGTCATAAAAATGGCAATTATGAAAATCATTAAAACATAGAGATCATTCCAACACAAAGATTCTACCCATCTTTCATGCTTGGGTAACTAGATTAATTTTCAAACTCATAAATAACACAGGGATTAAATCATCCCTCAACATCTTACACATCTCATTAACAATCCTCATTCATGCAGGAAACAACATTTCTCAAGAATTTCCTTAACATTGTAACAACATATTAAACAAAGACATGATGTCCACATGTAATATAATAAATATTTCAAGCATTTAGCTTAGAACAACATGACAAAATTTCATGAAGTTCATAGAACATTCAAGGAATTTCAACCAATAACTTCAAGCACCAACATCCTACAACCATACAACCTTTCTCAAAGCTATACATATGTTTGATATGGAATATATTTAATTTCAAAGCCCTCAGCTAAATGCATTCATTTACTAAAGACAAATGGCTAAACTAAAGGTAGTAATTTGATTTTCCACCCAATCTTAAACTCCCCCCAGTCAGAATCACTTGTTGTAGTCACTCTTGAGAGGTACCCACGATCTAAGGGAAATTCTATCTAGTAGTTTTAGAAGGAGGTCGCACTGAGATCGAGAGGGAAAGGACTACTTATATAATTAGGTGGTTTATTGGCTAGTTAAGTAAAACATAAATTACAATACTTGGTGGTTTATTAGCTATGGAAAACACTTTAAGAGTGGTTTATTAGCCCAAAATAAAGAACCCTAGGTGGTTTATCAACTCCCTTTTAGAAATCACCCTTGTACATTTGGCTTATCACCCATTTAGCAAGAACATAGAGTGGTTTCTCAGCCAATTCTTGGCAAGCACTCATTCCCATATCCTTAGAATTTTCTTGAACTCTCCTCGGTCAAAATTTCCTTTTACATGGAATTTCATTCCGTCAGCTTGTAGGCCTTTCAGAGCTCCCCGTGCACTCCATCAAGAAGAATTCCAACCCTTGCATTGATGTGCAATTATTTTTTTATTTTTTTCCTCGGTGTCTCTTCATGCTCCTCTTGGAACCTTCCTCTAATTTTTCCTGATAACTTCCCATAAATTAAACAGTGGTGTCATCTGGCTCCACACATGCCTATTTTTCTTCTTCCTCCTTATATCATTCATCCATGGTCCCACTCTTCAAGCCATTACATAAGAATATATTTATTTATAATTTAGAGTGTCATTACATTACAAGTATTAGGGGGAAGTCCACCATGGGTGTTGAAAACCCCACCGATTTAAAGGGAACACCATCCTCTATGTTCGTATTAGGAAAAGAGAAAATATAAATGTGGTCCACACATAGATGTTACATCCACTTATTCAACAAACAAAATATGAGTACAATATCTTTATTTTCTCAACCATTTCCTAGGTGATTTCAACAGGTCCAATGTGCTTCCATTGCACCTTGACCTATTCTATTGCTTGATTCCATAGTGTGATTTGGTTGTAGTCTAGGATGCACAGTTGCTATGGTTGGAACCATCCAAGTTCTGGTTCTACTTATATCAAAAACCAATAAAAAATGTGATTGTTATCATGAACATATTTCTTAAGTAAGGAAACATGAAAAACATTGTGTGCTTTCACTATGGGTGGCAAGGCCAATTGGTAGGCCACTAGCCCTACTCTCCCCAAGATCTAAAATGGTCCACAATATAGGGTTCCAACTTGATACATGAGCCCAATTTCGATGAGTTTTTCTTTGGCTTAACACGGAGATAAACATGCTCTCCCACTTGAAATTATTTGTGAATTCTCTACTAGGCTACATAAATTTTCTGGTTAGCATGGGTTTCCTTTAACTTTTGTCTGATATTCATTATTTACGCTTAATTTCTTTTAGAAAATTTGGTCCAATGATTATTCTATTTATTGGATCATCCCAACTAATAGGAGTGTTGCATTTCCTTCCATAAAGTGCCTCAAAGAGACACATTCCCAATGACTCTTGATAGCCATTGTTTTATGAAAATTCTACTAGTGGAAGATAGTCTCCTCCACTTTCTTGGTTGATGCATCACATACATCCTCAACATGTCTTCTAATATTGAGAAGATGTTTTGGCAAAAATCACATCATAATACATTTGTCGATGCATTTCGAGCCAACAAGTGTGGTTCATCGCTAGGACAAGTTGAAGAACCAGATCATGGCAGTAGTTTAAATAGAGAGATAAGAATATCCAATCGCTATATTTGACCAGGAAATGGCTAAATTTGACCAGGAAATGACTATATTTGACTCGGAAACTGTATTGGACCGAGGGATAGGGATAGCGAAATTCAAAAGATAGTTTTGTTAAATTTGTTACTATATTTGATTAAATTTAACCGTTTATATTTAATGAGAATAAACCAATAATGGCTTTATTATTAATATTAAAGCTATATAGATTAAATACAAACTAATATTATTAAACAAATTAAAATTGTTTATTAAAGGCTAACCTACTTAGCTAGTTAGGTTAAAATTATTTTAAAGTTATTAGTTAAATTCAGTCATGAATTCTTATTCATTTATATCAAAGTTATTATGGGATAATTAGCATCATTCTTTAAGTTCCTTCATTAAGGTGAAACATATTATATTAATTATTACACTATGCTAATCATTAACTAAGGCTTAATTTAACTTTATATAATTAATGAGTATAAAATAATAGATTTATTGTTACTGTTAAAGCTATATAGATTAAATACAAAATAATATTAAATGAAACAATAAGGAAAAATAAAATTGTTTATTAAAGGCTAACCTACTTACTTACTTAGCAAATTGACTGAATACTTAACTAAAGGACCTAAAGAATTGAAAAGGTGATAATTTATTATTAATTCTTTTTAAAGTTATTAAGGAACTACTGTGAAATTAGTTAAATTCATTAATGAATTTTTATTTATCTATATTAAAGTTAAAATGGGATAATTGGCATTGTTCTTTAAAATTACTATATTATGGTAAAAAATATTATATTAATTATTCCAGTATGCTAATTAACTAAGACTTAAAAAGATTGTTACTACCTATATAAACAAATATCTTATTCTAATAAGAGAGCAAGTAATGTTAAAATAAAATGTTAATTTTTTATTAAAATCAAAGAGAAGAGAAGGGATAAAGGACAACACATGGTCCAGAAGACGAGAGAAGATCTCAATAAAGGAACAACACAAGTGGTGGGGGCAGAGCCTAGGCAGGGGCAGGGGCGGCTAGGAAGAAAGGGCAGGGGTCCAACATCTGCTAATCTTCCATACGTCATCCCTATTGGGATTGCTCGGCCCTTTTTCAATTTCTATGGCCTCCCTAAACTTCCGGTGATGAAAAGGGGAAATATTGGCAATAACATGTTACATGGGCCTCCTCAATGCATACATCATGCTTAATTTTTTCCGCGTGTTCTGCCAGGGAAGAAGACCAGGTCCTCCCATGTTTTATGTTGGCTGAGTGTTCATGAATCCATTGATTAACAGAGCGCCCAGTCTCACCAACATAGGGGGTTCCATAGGAACAAGGAATAACATAGACACCTTTCATGTCCTTGGGGTTGATGGGGTCTGTAACAGATCTAAGAGAGCTATGGATGGTGTTAACGGGTCTAAATGAAGGGGGTACATTATGCCTCTTGAGGATTCTTGCAATCTTATCAGTGGTCCCCTGGATGAATGAGAGATGAACCCCTGAGACCTGATCCTTAGGGTCTTTCTTGACCTTGGGACCTTGGCTTTCATTAAGGAAAGCTTCCATCCCTTGGTGCCTACTATAACCATTATTAAAAAAAACATTAAGGAGATGGACTTTCTTCTTCTCAAGGTTCTTGTCATCGGAGATTCTCAATGCACGAGTTGCTAGCGTGTTGAGAACACCCAACTTTTGAGCAGTGAAATGATGGGAGTTGGCATGAAGATACTACTCAGTATGAGTTTTCTTCCTAAGCACTTTGTGGGAGAAGGAACCTTCATCATTTTTTGAAATGAGAACATCCAAGAAAGGCAAACATCCATCATTTCTAATATTCTATTCACTCTCTTTGTTTGACCATTGGCCTAAGAATGGTAAGTAGTGTTAAAGGCTAGCTGGGTTTCAAAACCAATAGACAACAATTTCCAGAAGTTTGAAGTGAACATGGCATCTCTGGTTGATATTATCTTTTTAGGTACTCCATGCAACCTAAATATCTGTTTCATGAAGATTTGAGTTATATCAATTTCTTTATGAGTAGAATTAACAACTATAAAGTGTCCTATCTTGCTCAACTTATCGACTACCTTGATATGAATATTTGCATCTTCAATATTGAAGTTTGGATTTTAAAATTTATAAAATTATTTTAAATTAAATGTTTTGCTTCATAGAAGTTTGAAGGAAAAATAAAATTTTATAACATTTATTAAAAAGAAAAGGAAAAAGAGTTAATTAATATGTTGAATCTTTAAATGAAATAAATCCTATATGACTTTTTATTGTAATAATGAATTTACAAATCATTATATATATATATATATATATATATATATATATATATATATATATATATATATATATATATAAAATAGCTTTTACTACATTCTCCTAAACTATTTTTATAAACGTATCGAGTATTTTTCATAAAATCGATGGATTTTTTTAAGTGGTTATACATTTTATGAATGTAGATTTTTTAGTTTGTTATTGCTAGAATTTAGCCAAACAATTTTTATAAAAATTCTAATTTTGAATAAACAATATTTTCTTTTAAATATAAAAATAGATTTGGAAAGCCCTTATTTATAATTGTGGAATGTTAATATCTATATAGACAATTCCATTACTCTATTTTTTTTAAATAACTAGTTTCCCTTATATCATTTTAAATAACAAAAAAAGACAAATTTCTAAAACATTTAAACAATCATATTCCTTAAAACTTGTCACTAAATCTATAATCTGAGATGTAATGTGCAACAATGTTGTTTATAGAGAGTCATTCAAGTTGTACAATCTATTGTCATAATAACAACTATTAAAAAATGTCATCATGATGCATTTTGTATGCTTAAATTATGTATGGAGTATAATTGTGGAGTTAGATCTCACATCAATAGAAAATGATTAAATTGTTATGAATTTTGTACAATCACACTTAGGGCTATTTAATAACTCTATCAACACGAGTAATAAATCATACATATATTTATAAATGAAAAAGGATGACCAAATCTGATAATCTTAGGTATACTAAATGAGAATAATCATTGCCTCATTTCCTAAAATCAAGTTGAATTAGGCATGGTTTCACTTAGTAAACATGATCACTAGTGTTATTGATGTATTAAATTAGTTAAATTAGGTTAGCTAAATTGTCTCTTAGAGAAATGGCTTGTTGGCTCAGGTCATCATTGTATTCTTCATTATCATTTTCAATCCCTTGTGAGAGGTAACATCTTAACCAATGTGCTTGCCAAGATATATGGGTCATTAGGGCTTAAGAAATACAAAAAATTTAATTCAAAAAATGCTCAATGTACTTATTAACTATCGAATTAAAAAAATAGTTCTTTCAAGTTCATTCTATTACTACACAACACTTTGTACATTTTTATAAAAATGACAATACTTGAATTATCAACAATAACCAATGTGGAACAGGCAAAAAAATAACATAAAATGTAAAATCACCTAGATAAATATAGTACACTAGAAAATAATGAAAGAGGGGAATGATTATATTAAGTAATATCACTAAAAACACCATGATTACAACAAAAAAATATCCAGGACTCTAATTTCCAATATGCAAGAGTAGGGAGGGGGTGATTATATTAAGTTCCAAGGGGAAAAAAAGGAAGGATGGATGGGAAGGGAATGCTTATATTAATTTATATCACTAGAAATATTGTGATTACAACGTAACAATCTCTAAGTCTCTAGATGGAAACCTAGACAATAAAAATACTTGTACCCAAAACTTCAATAATAATCAATATTTATATAGTATGTTTGTCTTTATTTCTCCAACTAACTAACTCCAAAACAAGGTGAGACATTTTCATTTATATCATTTGCTCATAGGTGAGGATATTTATTCAATCGTTTCTCTAGATAGGCCACTACTTGTGCCATGATGAAAACATTCTAACCACGTCCTCAAAACTAAGATCACAACTACCATCGTATTTGGCTATCTCCAACAATCCTCCAAAATGAGTGGCATAATCTCCGCTTCTCCTTATGATTAGTGTGTTCGTGCCACCTTGCCCTCATTTTATACCAATACCTAGTCATATCCAAATAGGCGCCAACCATACATGTTGAATCACCCCTAATCAACTCCACTTCACATTAGATTTAGTCATGACCACAAATAAGGGGTAAGTTCCAACACATCAGGAATAACCTAATTTCAAGCAAAGTCTATCTATTGTAATTGGGTTTTCCATGTCCAAGAAGAAGCTTTGATCACTAAATTATAGTTAAAGGCATGTTGTGGATTCATATGTGTAGATTTCTTCTATTTCAATCATCCCCATTATTTATCTACATAATAATCTAGTTTCCATAATTCTTTAAAACATGCCTATGTAATGGGCCTCAACCACTTCAATTGTGCCTTGATAACATTGATATAAGTATATATCAACTTATAAATATTCCAATCTAATGGATTATGCTAACTTAAGATCCACTTGATCATCAACCTCTTATGGAGATTGACATTTTCTATCTAACAAAAGTTTTAGATTTTTTTGCTTAACTTTCTTAACAGCTAACCATTTTCCTGTAGCCTGATAGAGTTCCTCCAAATAAATGGTGACTTGGAAATTCCTTCTACATCACTCCACTTTAATAGTAAGTGGAAAATTCAAGCCAATAAACTATGTGTTCGCGTATTTTTTTTGAACCTTGTTTATTATAAATTTATCCTACAATCTAGAAACTTAAGTAGTCACTTGTGAGTAAGAGGCATGCAAGTGATCAATAGAAGTGTTGAACACATTTTTATGAGATAATTCTACCACTTTAGGTCTTCAAAGTGTGCATGTCATGGAAATATCTAGTTTTTCATATCCACATTAGTGTGTCACAACTACATATTTTCCATATTACCTCAATTAGGTGATTCTAAGAGTCAAAGTAGTTAGATGTAAGGCATCCTATTTTAATTCCCCTTTAATTAGTTGAATATACAATTCCATTCTCAATTTCCAATTTCTTTTGATAATCTCCCTAGGAGCCATCGGTCAGACATGTAAAGGTTTAAAAGGAATATAATGTAAAGGGACCAATGGATTATATGCCATGATTGGGCCGAAGGTTTGCATTATCACAGCCACTTGGCTCTATGTATCTATTGGTTCCTCTATATTAATTGTAGTTGTGTACATTGCCAAATCTTTATGTACCTTTTCCCTAGCATTGACTCTAGCCATCTTGAGAACATGTTAGTGTCAAACCACTTAATCAATCATCTGGCTAGGGTATAATCATAGTGACTCAAAGTCTATCAAATAATTCATCTCTTCATTTTATTGTTTCTCCCATGCTTTAATGTGTTCCATTTTTTCCTCTGATACTTTCTTAAGCTCCCATCCTTGTGAAAGTCATTATCACTACTTTCTATAGTGGTGCATTTCAAAATTGGTGGAGTAGTGCTCGACTACTTTGTGTCTTTAAATATAATGGTGTGTCATATTGTTGTTTTGAAGGATCATTAATATAAACATCACAAATAGGGCTTCATTTTTTGATCAAATTTTCCTTCTTTATACTTCTCTTCTTCCTCTTCACTAGTGAGTTCAACCCCATGTTTATCTATGTCCTACAACCCAAAGTTTGAAAATTTCAAAACTTCCTTAATTTTTCCTTTTGATTCTAGTTGGTAATGGAAAAGAAACCATTAATCTTTTATGTCTTTGAGAGGTTTGCAAGCACACTCTAGAGTACCTATATTAAATTGTTGACGTATTTTGTTACCTTATAGATGGATAAATACGATTCTTCCCAAGAAGATGATTGAGAATTTTCAACATGTATAATCCAAGGGAGTCACTAGAAGACCCTATAGCCTGATCTAGAATCACCTAGATGTGTTCAAATAATTGTAGTGGTATCATGTTTTATCCTTCATTTAGATGAGCCACCCAAAATGGGGAAATTTTTGTAATCAGTGGGCCTAGTATGTCCATGGGAATTCTTTGGAGAAAACAACAATTTTTCCCTAAGTAGTATGAAGAAAATTAACACCAATATAGGGACCCTTAATATGAAATAGCGATATATAAAGATAATATAACAAGGAATGAACTAAAATAGCTAAGAATCACAAATATCCCACTACTTATAATATGCTCTACTTTCCAAACTTTCACAAACTCACACTGATCACAAAAGTAGTAATAGTAGCATTGGGACAATTGTCTAACAATTTTTTTTACAAGGAGAAACCATAAATTTATTTATATAGATGAAAAAAATTACATTTTATAGATGCACATTAAGAGTGTATTTAAATTGGATCTACCTAAATCCAAATAGTGGCCACAAAAATATATCCTGATCTCCCATTAGAAAATAAACAAAATTTACATAAGTTGACAATAGGGTATCGCACAAAAAAAACCATTAAATTGCAACAAAGTTCACACCACATGAGCATTCTAATACAAAATCATGGAATACAACCTAAAGATCTCCATCATCTTTGTCATGACAACTGATAAAACCTATAGCATACGAAGGGAAAAGAAAAAACACAAGAGTTGAAGATCCATTAAGCCTGAGAGGCAACCCTATCCGTGAAAGGGTGATGAAATAACTTGTATTTATCATCATTCAAGAGATATTCAATAGACCAAAGGCCCCATTCCAACTAAATGACTTCCTTCGAAAGTTGATCTGCATCACTATTTCATTCCCTGTAAATATGTGTACAAGAATTAACATAAGAATTGATGAATAAGATGAAAGCATAAAAATTGTTGAGTATTGTTGACCCAATTTATAACTAGTAAGAGTCACCAAAAACCTGGAGCTATTCACAACCATTCTCACATGCAAAAGAAATTAATGAGCGACAAGATATAAGATTTGCTAGGTTTTTTTAACCCCTCGAAAGTCCCATACTAAATTTGAAAAAATGTTGATCTCACAAGTAGAGAACAAAACCAACCAATAAGATAAATTTTCACCTAACATAACCCCATCAAAGAACCCCAATGGTGCAGAACTGTCAGGCTCCTCGGGGAGCATGAGCCTATTCCTGTAAAGGATCGAACTCTGATGATAGTGAGAAAGAATGGCTGAAACTTCAATAGTCACCGAATATAGGGAAGATTATCTGTTTTTAAATATTTACTTATTTATTACAATTCAAATGCCTCAATAGATGAGCAAATGTAAGGCCTTAAATGATTTATTATTCATGTTTTGGAACCAAGGCCTCAATTTTTCTTCAAAATAGGAACCGTGCTAAACACATCCCTAATAAATAACCACATCAAACATTTTCCAAATATGACTAGTGAAAGAGTAATTAGCAAAGATGTGTTCTACGGATTAAACATTTGACTTATAAAGTGAACACCAACTAGGCCTAATCTTATGATTCCTTTGAAGCAGATCCCACGTAGGGACCTTTCTAGCTAGAATTCACCACATCAATAGGTGAGATTTTTCTTGGAATTTCACCTTCCAAACTCCTCTCCGCTACCATTCCCCATCCTCCTCCACAACAACCGAATTTAAGTGTAGATACCCCGTATTGGTGTATCAATGTCAGTTAGAGAATGAGCCCAAACCAACTTGTCTTCATTCTTTAAAATTCTTATATGGGCCATAGATAGAGCATCAAGATAGGCCCTCCACAAGTCCTTGGCTAAAGACAAGCTTTGATGCCATAAAGTGGTATGATTATGGGAATTTATATGAGCCAACCTTGAGATGCCCCTATCCCTAAGAAGATCAATAATATCTGAGGTTGACAATGAGCCTAACCACAATTAGGTCAAGGATCCTATCCCATTAGAATGAGTAACCCATTTCCAATATTCCAAGTCAATCCCGAAGCAATAAGATCTAGTGATTTTAGAAGAACACACCATATAATTGAAATATTTGCATGTGGCTTATCCTACAACAAAATGTTGTCTTCAAGAGAAAAAAGGTTTATATATTTGTGATGGACTACCTATGTCCATAGGCTATAAGTAGACATGAGTCTCCATTCAAATTTAGCTACCAAAGTATTTGAAAACTAGAAAATCTTTTTAAGTCTCCTGCCTCCTAGCCTATTTAGGGATCATTGTGCACTTCTAGTTAACCCATGGAAGAACAAAGTGATCTTGAGAACTGGCCAAAAAAAATTAAAATGTATCCTTCTACCTTTTCTCAAGACCCCTCATGGAACCCAAGTTATTGACATTAAGACACGAGAATAGCTTCCAGGACTGATATTACCAAAACCAATCTCCCTACCCTCGACAACCACCTAAGGCTCGAAAATTTTAGTCTATTATCGAACTTTGCTTATAACCAAAACCAATATTCATTCATGTAGCAGTTTTGTTTCCGACGGAAACCCAAATATTTTAGACTTGAATCCATTTCAATAAAGGGAAATGGGAACGTACTCCTAATATTCCTCACTTCATGATTTACCAAATTTTGAAGTAAAATAGAAGAATTTCAGTTATTAAAAAGCATGGCCATAGCTGCTCCAAATAGGTTAATTATTTTTGATAGCTTAGAAACATTACTACATGTTCCATTATAGAAGATTATTATATCATAAAAAAAGAATAAAATGTGTAATTGCTAAAGAATTAGCAATAACAACTCCCTGAAATTTGCCTCTATGATTAGCTTCAACCACAAGGCGACTAAGACCCTTCACTACCATAAGAAAGAGTAAAGGAGACTGGGGGAATCCTTTTCTTATCCCACTTTGTGCATGGAAAAATGGAGAGGTAGACCCATTTATAAGAACAATAAAGGACAACGATTGTATGCACCCCATCACTCTACAAAGTGGAGGACAAAACATGTAATATCCAGTCCTAAGAAAATTAACTAGAATAATAGCCCCTTTTACAATTAATGCACGTTTTCTCGACCTGCAAACACAACGAAACAACAATGATTGAAAATATTTATCTCTCACCTCTTAAAATGGGTAACAAACAATAATAAACTATTAATAATAACCAATGCGGAATACAAAAAAAAACCTAAGTAAAATCATCTAGATAAATAGAGTACAATAGAAAATAATGAAAGAGGGGAATAATTATATTAAGTACTCTCAGTAAAAACATCATGATTACAAAATAATAATCTCTGGGCCTCTAATTTCCAATAAGGCTGAGTGGGGAGGGGGTGATTATATTAAGTTCCAGGGGAAAAAATAAGGAAGGACGGATGGGAAGGGAATGATTATATGAATTTCTATCACCAACAATATCATGATTACAACATAACATACTCTAAGTATCTAGATGAAACCCTAGACAATAACAATACTTGTATCCAAAACTTCAATAATAATCAATCTTTATATAGTATTTTTATCTTTCTTTCTCCAACTAAATAACTCCAAAACAAGGTGATACCTTTTCATTTATACCGTTTTATCATACATGAGGACATTTATTCAACATATTATCTAGATAGGCCACTACTTGTGCCATGATGCAAACTTTCCAACAACTTCCTCAAAACTAATATCACAACTGCCAATCATATTTGGCTATCTCCAACGATCCTCCAAAATGGGTCTCATAATCTTCGGTGCTCCTTATGATTAGTGTGTTCATCCCACCTTTCCCTAATTTTATATCGAGACACAGTCATAGCCAAATAGGCTCCAACCATATATGTTGAATCACCCCTAATCAACTTCACTTCACATTAGATTTAGTCATGACCTGAAATAAGGGGCAAGTTCCAACACTTCAGTAATAGGCTAAATTCAAACAAAGTATAGTTACTATAGTTGGGTTTTCCATGAGCAAGAAGAAGCTTTGATCACTCAATGATAGTTAAAGGAATGATATGGATTCATATGTGTATACCTCTTCTGTTTCAACCATCCACATTATTTATCTACATACTAATCTAGTTGTCATAATTCTTTAAAACATGCATATGCAATGGGCCTCAACTAGTTGATTGTGCCTTGATAATATTGGTATAAGTATATCTTATCTTATAAATATTCCAATCTAATAGATTATTTTAACTTCACATCCACTTAATCACCAACCTCTTATGGAAACCAAAATTTTCTATCCAACAAAACTTTTTGTTTTCTTTTCTTAACTTGTTTAACGACTAGCCATTTTCCTCTAGCTTGATAGAGTTCCTCATTCAAAGAAATGGTGGCTTGGAACTTCCTTCTACATTGCTTCACTTTAATATTAAGTGGAAAATTGAAGCCAATAAACCATGTGTTTGTGCATTTCTTTGAACCTTGTTTATTATCAATTTAAGCTACAACCTAACAACTTGAGTAGTCACTAGCGAGTAAGAGGCATGCAAGTGATGAAGAGAAGTGGTGAACACATATTTTTGAGATAAGTCTACCACTTTAGGTCTTAAAAGTGTGCATGTCATGCAAATATCTAGTTTTTCATATCCACATTAGTGTGTCACAACTACAGAATTTCCATATTGCCTCATTTAGCTGATTCTAAGAGTCAAAATAGTTAGATGTAAGGCATCCTCTTTTGTTTACCCTTTAATTAGTTGAATATACAATTCCATTCCTAGTTTATAATTTCTTTTGATAAGCTCCCTAGCAGCCATGGGTCAAACATACAAAGGTTTAAAAGGAATATAATATAAAGTTACCAATAGATCATATCTCGTGATTGGGCCTAAGGTTTGCATTCATTAGGGGAATGTTGAGGTCTAAAATAGGCCTCCTAAGAAAAATATACAACCAAAATAAAATTTATAAGAAACAATACGACTTAATATGATGATGTCAACTATGTGGGATGATTCATCATTTTTAGAGTAAAAAAGTAGAAAGATTAAAAAATAATAAAATAATAAAACTATTTTTTCAACTCGTATTTTCAACTTATCTCCCTAAGTTTTTGCTCAAATTTCGAGCACGAGTACTTGTTGGATGCCAAATTTAGATAATCATACAAGGAATACCCATGTTGCATACTTTTGATGGACCCTGTTACACGAAAAATGAGAAATACATTGAAAAATGTGATTGTAATCACATTTTTCATGTATTTCTCATTTTTCATGTAGTAGGGTCTGTTGAGACATGAAAATTCCCCTAATGATGGCAACCACTTGGCTCTATGTATCTATTGGTTCCTCTACATTCTATGTAGTTATGTACATTGTCAAATCTTTCTGTAGCGTTTCCCTAGCATTGACTCTAGCCATCTTGAGAACGTGTTAGTGTTAAAACACATACTCAATCATGTGTTTCATGTGCTCAATGAAATTAAGAAACTTGAGGATGGTATAAAAGATGGTAGGATATAATTGTAGTGACTCAAAGCATATAAAATTCTTCATCTCTTCGTATTATTGTTTCTCCTATGCTTTAATGTGTTCCATTTTTTCGTCTGATAATTTCTTAAGCTCATGTCCCGATGAAAGAAATTATCACTACTTTCTATAGCGGTGTGTTTCAAAATTGGTGGAGTAGTGCTTGACTAATTTTTGTATTTGAATCTAATGGTGTGCCATATTGTTGTTTCAAGGAGCATTAATAGAGCCATAAAAAATAGGGCTTCATTTTTATTTCAAATTTTCCTTCCTTCTACTTCTCTTCTTCCTCTGCACTGGTGAGTTCAACCTCATGTTTACCTATGTCATACAACCCAAAGTTTGAAAATTTCAACACTTCCTTAATTTTTCCTTTTGATTCTAGTTGGTAATGGAAAGACAACCCTTAATCTTTTATGTCTTTGATAGGTTTACAAACACACTCTAGAGTACTTAGATTAAATTGTTGACATATTTTGTTACTTTATAGATGGATAAATACATTTCTTCCCAAGAAGATGATTGAGAATTTTCAACATGTATATTCCAAGGGAGTCACTAGATAACCCTATAGGCTGATTTATAATCACCTAAATGTGTTCAAATAATTGTAGTGGTATCATGTTTTATCCTTCGCTTAAATGAGCCACCCTAAATGGGGAACTTTTCATAATCAGTGGGCCTAGTATGTCCAAGGGAATTCTTTGGATAAAACAACAAGTTTTCTCTAAGTAATATGAAGAAACTTAATGTAACACCCTCCTCCCACATCTACCCAAGTAACTGACCAACTAGGGTAAATATGCGACAAAAGGCTACTATAATGGGATTCAACTTCCTAGGTGACCTTAAGGAAGTGGAATCAATAGAAACACATCACACAAACCTTCCACATCAGCAACGAAACTCCCAGGAGCTAACCCAACCACTCAGGTAACCAACCCCTAAGACCAATTGAAGTTCTAGACCATTAATTCCTAGACACTCCCTTGATATGGACAAGCATGTGTCCATGAGGCTCCAGACACTCCCACAACATGGGTATGCATGTGTCTAGGGACTTTTCTGCCTAGTGATGTGCCTGTTTCTCTGGGATTTGGGCCACGTTTTTAGGCCCAAAGCCTAGGTCACTGCTCAGAAATCAGTGACACTTTCAGAACTAAAATATAACAACATAATAAGGATGCAAATGCAATTACTTAAACAAGAAATTGATTGGACCCCTACTAGCCATGACACAAATTTTGTGTAACATGTCACGAACATGTAATCTATAGGTTTAAACAATAGAGCTAATCATAGGGGTCTCATACTTATCTAAGAATCGTTAATAAGCATTTTTCCCTTATATCATTATCTGCATTATCATCTATTAGGTCATAGATACATTGTTAATTCATTTACAAACCAAAACATGAGGAGAACCATACATCATCAATGTCATAATACATGCTTATAACCAGCATAATAACAATAAAAATTCCAAGGATACATTAGCCATAGAATACACATAATAACCAATACATTTACACATAATATGTCAAGGAGATAACCTCTTATTAATGAATGTAAAAGCCAATCCAGGATAGGACTACCATGTTCCACCCAACCATAGAATGGCTGAGCCAATCCTCTCTTCAACAATTCACCCCTATTCCATATTCCAAGTGTGACTGATGGACTCAAACCAAAAGAACCAACCAGGGAATCATGAGGGTAAACCACCTCACCCTCATCAATAGAAACTAGGCTTTACCACAATCCACACCATATCACTAGGCTAACACAATAAACATGTAATAACAGGCTTTACCATGATCTCCAGCATATCACTAGGACAAAACATGCATGGATGCCACCAGAATTCTCCACCTACAACGTGAGGAATTTTCCTATCTCCTAGTCACTAAGGCTTTACCACAATCCACACCGGATCACTAGGCCCTAAACCGAGACCCACTCTCCATGATTTACCACATATCCCATCCTGGTATTGCTAGTCCTGATGGAGAGCACCCATCTCTAGTATTTACCATATATCCTGCCATTCATTGGTCAAGGATTACTAGGCCCATCGAGTGAACACAAAATATGGCTTTATTGCAACCCACAGTCTGGTTCAGGGCTTACTAGGCCATGTATTCTATTATTCAGAGATCCACCTCACTCAAATTCAAATCCATCTGGAAATCCATATCAACCAAACAATGTGAACCCCATCACACCATGGTTATTCATAAATGGAAAGGCTAGGTTGAAAGAACTGCTTAAGATGCTCAAAATTGGCCTCACATTCCTCTATCTATTCAAAATTCTTACCTTTCCTCTGTAATGATGTAATAGGATAAGAAATTTATGAGACGTTCCTAATGGACCTCCTGTAATAACCTCCCAATCCCATGAAGGATATCACTGTTAGGACTCTATATTGTCCCTTTTTGCTCACATATTTTGTTATCCTCCATCCTTTTTCAAACCATAATTAAAGCCCATGTTATTACTTTAATCTATTTTCCAAGGCATATAACATGTCTTCTCATTACTATATGTTTGATTTATTTTACATGTAATTTCTCATTTCCTTCATAGTTAATCGCTGATCGGATAGTTGCTGAAATAGTTTTGAAGATTGCAGATATCATTGCGGTCTACGTTGTTGAAATAGTTTTGTCATTTTGGACTACGTTGCTGAAACAATTTTGTTATTTTGGACTACATTGCTGAAACAGTTTTGTCATTTTGGACTACGTTGCTGAAACAGTTAGAAAAATGCACAAATCACGTTGCTAAAACAACCCATGATTTTCATTTTTAGATTTAGCAGCAACAGAAAGGGATCATCGAAGGAGCTGTTACATGGGCCATAACAATTGTTTTCTAAAGTTAGGCATTGTCACAACCATTGTAACAATATTTTGTTAATGGAAGAATCGGTTACCCTATTTTAGCATATCAGGTCAAAATAGGATTTACAATGTAATTAATTATAATTGATGTCTCCTCTTTAAAAAGAGGAGACATCAACATTAGAAGGATATATAGAGATTACGGGAAGGTCTAGCTGGGAGCAAGGAAACTTGAATCTTTTTGTAATATGATACTTTGACAGATGAATAAAAGACTATTCTGAGCATTTTCTCTTAAGTTCCATTGTCTGGGGAATCTTGTGAGAAGGACAGGGCCTACCTTCATCACAAGATTCACCCCTTAATTATTGTAGCGTGTTAAGTATTGTTTTTTACATTCATGCCTTGTTAATTCCTGTTGGTTGAATTTACTTATGCGTTATTGAAACTTTGTATTTACTGCTAAAACTCTGTTTCTGCTTGGTCATTGCATTGTTTCCATAAATCTGTTCATAAGTAATCAATGATTATTTTAATTGGTTTCCCAGAATGAGTTTGTGAAGCATAGTAATCAGAAAAAGGTGCTGAATATTCCTGCTTGAGGAATAGGGTCTTGTTCTCTCTTAAAGCACAACTAGTCTTTCCCTTTGCAGATTGATTCCTAGATTGTTCTTTTTAACTATAATCCAGGATTTCGTTGATCATTGTCTGCAATAGAGAGATTGATTTTGTTGTAACTCAAAGTATAACTTCAGTTGTTTAAAGCAAGGTGTGATTAGCATAATTAATACTACAACTTTTACTACTTTTGGGATTGAGCATATATAGTGTGTGATTGCCTTTGAAATAAATTGACTTCCCTGGGTTGACAATTCATGTAACACTGGTTGTTTAAATTAATAAGCAATTAAAGTGACCAACAATCACCCCATCTACATTTCTAGGAGTTGCCCACTCCATGATATCTCTTACCTTTTCTGGATCCACTACTCTGCCCTCCCTGGAGACAACATGTCCCAAGTAATGTACCTTAACTTGAAAGAAACTGCACTTGTTAGATTAGCATACAACTAATTCTCTCTTAACAACCTCGACATTGGTTCCAAATGCTCGACATGCTCTTCCTAATTATTTGAATATACGAATATGTCATTAATGAAAACAATAATAAACATATCCAAATACAAACACACCCCATTGTTCATCAAGCACATAAAGGTAGCTAGAGCATTATTCAAACCAAAATGGAACTACAACAAACTCATAATGTCCATACTTAGTCCAGAAAGTTGTCTTATATATGTTCTCTTCTTTAATGCCTACCTAACAATATATGGATCTCAGATCAATCTTCGAGAACACTGCTTCTCCCTTTAGCTAATCAAACAAGTCGTTAATCCTTAGAAACAAATACCTGTTCTTGATGGTCACTTTGTTTAACTACCTGTAATCAATGCACAATCTGAGAGTACCACCCTTCTTCTTTACAAACAATACCGGTGAGCCCAAAGGTGATACGCTTGGCCTAAGGTATCCCTTTTCCAACATTTACCTCAATTGAAAATTTAACTTTACCAACTCGGATGTGCTCATCCTATAAGGTGATTTTGATGTTGGAGCGACCCCTAGCACTAACTCAATAGAAAAGTCTACTTTCCTGTAAGGTGGAAAATCTGAAATCTTTGTGGGAAACACATCTTGAAACTGCTATAGAACTAGGTACCTTCTCAAATAATTCAAATCCTCAACTTCCTTACCTTTGCCACTAGAAATATGCATTGCAAATAAAATACACCCTTTTCTGGGACTGCACTTTGCCTGCATAGTTGTCAACATCCTAACGGATGTGGATTTCTTCTTTCCCTGTAAGGCTCTTAGTTACCCATTGTCATCCAAGAACTCAATGGCTTTGTCATAACAATCCACCTTGGTCCTATGAAGTTACAACAATCCCATGCCCAATAACATACTATACGATCCCAATGGTAATACATTCAAATGTGGTGTGGTAGGCATACCATTCAAATAAAATGTACAAGCTCTTACCTAATGATGAACTCTCTTCTTGGTACCCTTAACCAACTGCACTAACCAAGATTTTGCATGCACTTATTTATTCAAACCACACTTATCCACCAAGTCAGGGCTAACATAATTATATTTAGATCCAGGGTCAATCAAAATAGAAACAAATTGATCACAAAGCTTACTATCCATCTCAATGATAAATGTCTGGTTGTTTGCTTGTCTGTTATCCAATGTTGCATAGATACGAGGAATACTTTGACCAACATGCCCAATAGTCTGAACCTCATGTGCACTATATATATGAGGCCTACCACCTTTATTCTATGGACAATCTCTCTTAAGGTGTTCCTTATCGCATGTCGAGCACTCCAATCGTCCAGTACCATCACCTCTATGCTGCTACTTGGTTCCATGTCCCTGTCTAGTTGCATTGAACTTCTTTTGTGGTGCCACATTTTCTTTCTCTTCTACATTCTGAGGCTATGTTATTTTCGGTTGCCATTTACCCTTACCTCTATTCTTATCCTTCCCTTTCCATACTTGTTGAGATACATTCTTACATTTTGACTGTTCATAGAAATGTTTCAATATCCCAATAACTTCCTCAAGTGACTGAGGCTCATCATACTCAATTTGATCTCTAAATGCTAATGGAAAAACAGTGAAAAATCCTTGAAATTTGGCCTTATCATCTTTAATATATGGTACATACCTCAATAGCTCTAGGAACTTGGTCATGTACTCTTCATTTATCATCAATCCCATCTTTAGCTCATAGAATTATTTGGCCTTATTATCATAGTACCTTTCTGACAAGTACTTCTTCCTTAAAAGAGTCTTGAACTCATACCAAATCAAGTCCTATGTCCTGATGTCTCTGACATGCTTGAGATCATCCCACTAGATATCTTCTTTACCTCTTAGGCTGAAGATAACTACTCTGACCTTCATATTATCTATGTAATTATGCAACTCAAATAAATTCCTCATCTCGAGTATCCAAGCCTCTGCATCTTCTGGTTTCTTCAAATATCCATCAAAAGTAGGTGGATTTATTTTCTTAAATTAATCTAGTAAGTATCCCCTATCACTTCTCTCGTAAGGATGTTGACAATGACGATCATAGTTCCTATTAAAATTAGAACTAGAGTAGTACCCATGTCCATCACCTCTCCTATCCGGATTATCCAAAAACTTGTCATCTTTAACCGTCTCATCTCTATATGACTTGTGACCACCATTAGACCCATTTCCATACACCCCATTAGTTTCATCCTCCTACCCATGGCTGATCCACAGTGGCCCCTGCCACTACAATTATTACAAACTGTGATGGATTATTACATTAACCTTTGCTTATTTCTCTTGTGCCTACATGATTTTTCCATTGTCCACCTTAAAACTCCTTAGTTATTCCTTCAAGCTTCTCAACGTGTCTGCTAAGTCAAAATAGTTCCCAACACCACGATGCTCATCTGATTCATATGGAGAATCTTTGTAGTCTACCATCTTGATAGTCATGTTGATCTCTTTCCTACAAGGCATACCATGTTAGCTAAATGAAATCATAATAAAAAACGTAGCTTAACAAAACTCAGGGAGGATATCTCATATGCGAGATCAACAAATCATCATAGTACATGTATAACATAATCATGACACCATATATACATATAATACATAAGCATATAAGCATATAAGCATCATTCTAGCTAGCGTCTAGTCATCAACGCATGACAATATCAACTGCACATACCTATGTATATTGACAATGCACAAGCATAAGCAACATGTAACCAATCATACACTCATGGTGAGACACTTAACAACGACATCCTCTTTCACATGGAAATATCACTACAACCATGACCAACATCACACATATGCAACAAGCATATAGACCACATGATGATTAACACACGTGCAATTGAAATGAATGCATGACCAACACACACTGCTCATCCAGTCCAAAGGGTGAACCACACTCTGATACCACTTTGTGGTATCGGATATGACCCAAAGAGAGCACAACCCACTCTAATACCACTCTGTAAAACCCTCCTCCCATGTCTACCCGGGTAACCAACCAACCAGGGAAAATATGCGACGAGAGGCTACTATAATGGGATTCAACCTCCTAGTCGACCTTAAGGAAATGGAATTGATAGAAACACATCACACAAACCTTCCATGTCAACAAAAGAACTCCCAGGAGCCAACCCAACCAATCAGGTAACCATCCCTTGAGACCAACTGAAGTTTTATACCATTAAACCCTTGGACGCTTCCTTGATATGGACAAGCATGCATCCAGGAGGCTCCATATTCTCCCACAATGTGGTTATGCATGTGTCCAGGGAATTTTCTCTCGAGTACGGTGCTTGTGTCTCCAGGATTTGGGCCACTTTTTCATGTCCAGAGCCCAGGGCACTACCCATAACACAATGACACTTTTAGAACTGAAAGCTGACAAGAAAATAATGATGAAAATGGAATTACTTGAATGTCAAGAACTTGACTGGACACCAACTATATAATTATATATATTACTCTCATGTAAAAATGTTTAATTTTAATGTT